>BSBK01005759.1:395000-630000 GCA_027943335.1 Chamaecyparis obtusa
AGGGGGACATACACTCAACCTCCCTTGTACAATATGCACACAAATTGGTATTTTCAAAGTTGAGACATATAGCTAATCTTCATGGATATGAAAAATAATAATATCCATCAATGAGGAGTACATACAAACAATCTTCATAAATATGATGGATACTAACATCCATTCATGGGGGTTCAACAACACAGGGAAAGCCTCTAGTAGGCAAAAGTTTTTCAAGATAGAATTAATTAGCATGGCACAAAAACCTGCTAGAACTTTCAATGCTATCTTTTGTGTGGAGTAGGACATGATATAATCTTACTGGGTATGGTGGACAAACTTTATGTGGTTTACAATAATAAACACAATCTTACCGGGCTAATGTAATAATATCTCCCCCCCCCTCTCTCTCTTTGCTGTCATGGTTGTGTTAGTAGGTTAGACCATGGAGTTGCAATTTGCATTGGTGATGCTCTTGTTCTTCCTATGTGATCACTTGTTCTCTCACAATATCCTTCCAGACATGATGTTAGTGGGTCGGACATTTACGATCGACATATCCTTCACTAATTGTTTTAGATTTTTGTTTTAGTTCTTTCATTTCTTTTTTCTTCACTTTTCTTCTTTTTCTTTTTTCTTTTTTTTGTTCTCCCGTACATGGGTGTGGAGTTAAGATCCTTAGTTTGGGGGCTTAAATCCTTAAACTTACCAATGTCTTATATCTTTCCAATTTTCCATGATCATCCATCTCTCATTCTTCTATCTCTTCCTATAATTTGAACATGAGCTTGTCTTGTACCTTTTGTAAAGTGGGGGTTAAATGTACCATCTTAAAATGTAAGAACTTTATTAGTGTTTATTTTGGGAACATTTTTAGCCCACTTTAGTGTATTCCTTATGATAGGGCCTCATGTTGTACTTAAATGCAAACATAATTTAAATTAAGGGTCCTCCTTCTTCAATCTTTCTCAAAACTATAAGTTAGCTCTAATTTCTATGCAAAATTTCCTATTTTCCATCCACTCACATAATTAATTTCAAACTTAGGTCCTTCACATAACCTTTTAGATCTTAGGATTCACGCTAAAATTTTGGTGGTTTTGCAACCTCTAAAACCCCTTTTAGCATCAACAAGGTAAAGAGATTTGAAAATTACCCTCTTAGGGACTAGGCCAAATTAAGCCTAGTCCTTGGGGATTTCTTTTTAATGGGCTTTGGACCCAATGCAGGGCTATTTACTTTAGGATTTTAGTTCAGGTTAGCTTCATGAATCTGATCCCCAAAATATGTATGAAAGGAGGCTTCTTCCTCTCATTTTCACATCTATCCTTGATCTACTATTACAATCTCATCTTGATGCAAGCATTATCAAGCAAGCTATTGTGCATTCAAGGATTTAAAACAAGCATTCATTCAAGGCATCCTTTCAAGCCATCAAGCATTCAAGTCTTCCCTTCATAGATCTTTCTCTTTTCCCCATTGGAGATCAAATAAAGGAGTTTTCAATCAAGGAGGGAGGTTTACATTCATTCACCAAGCCTTCTTCTTCCTCAAATCTACATTTGTGGTAAATTACAATACCCACTACTTTAAGTTTTATCTTACATGATTTCCTTTCAGTTTTTGTTTTAAGTCAAGGGTATTGCATTAACATTCTTGATCACATTCTAAGAACAATTGCATCTACATGGTATGATATACTCTATTTCTTAGATATAATCTATACTACATGTCAACATTCCTTCATTTTTTATCTATTTCATTTCAAGGTGAATTCCAATATAGGGGCTTGACCAAGGTAAGCCCCTCACCACAAAAATTTCCCCTTCTTTATTGTGTGTAGGAACAAGTGTGCAATTCAAAATCCAAATTTTTAGGGTTTTAGAACCAAGGTTTGATCCTCTACAGATTTAATCAGATCTTATCCTTATAGGATTAGGAGAAATTTTTGGGACTAGGATGAATTTTGTGGCATGTACTTGAGGATCTTTAAATTTCATGATCAAGAGTTACAGGTCTTAGAGTTCCAAATCTGGAATGGTTTCTAATTTTGACAAGTTTTTGACAGTCAAATATAGATATGAAGTTCAATTGTCCTCTTCTATCCCTCAAGGTGAGTGCAACATTCTTATTTTCTTTTAGCACTTACTTTAGTATATTAGATCCGATATCATACATTATTTGTTATAATTTCCTTTGTTATTGCATGAGTTTTGATCATACTTTATATTTATGTCCATACAAGGAATACCCCAAAATCTTGCTTTATCTAGATTGTGCATTAGCAACCCTTCATCCATTTTGGGTTGATGTAATCACATTTGGCCTAATAATGGGTTTGGTATTCCAATGTATATAGAATTTTGTGTCCTACCATTGATCACCATTTTTATTGTACACCTCTATAAAATACTCTTTAATGGGTTACCCTAGTGGCCCCTTTGTGCCCTAGTCCCCCATTGAGAGACACTCTTAAACTTAACTAAACATCCACCTAGGGTATAGACAAGGTGCACAATGATATCTTCCAATAATAAGAAATTATGACATATTATAGACATGTTCTTTAGTATTAAATAATAAAATCCATCGAGGCAAAGTGAAAAATGGAGTACTAATGAATAACATTAGATGTAAGGAAGTATTATTCACTCAATGTGATTGATAAAGAGAAGTAAGAAGAAATTTAACAACATAAGTTGTCACACACCCATCTAACTTAGTAGATAAATATTGAATTTTGTCCATTCTATGTTTATCATATACCTATATTTCAAATTTTACTTGCAATATTTTTCCCTTATAAATATGGTAGTACTATATAAACCAATCCTAAGAAACCATTACCCTCCAGATTTTTTCAATTATATTAACCCATATAATTGGCAAAAATATCCTTTCATGATTGAAACTGCTACTTTATATACATTGAGGGAAAAAATGGTGGTGAATGTGTAATGCACATGTTTAAGTTACATCTATAGTAATTTATGAGTGATTTAAAGATACTCCTAGTTATTATGTGGAAAATAATGGCAAGGGACATTTCCATTCATGTGGAAGAAGATATTTCCAATATATTATAATTTTTATTTTACAATTGCAATATTAAAAAAGTTGATAGGGAATATATTGTAAAAGGGCTTCTATTATTAGCAAGAATAAATACATAATTTATTGTAAAGGTCTATTTAAGATGATGATGGATTCGTATGAAACTTTTAAGTAGGCCACTACTCTTTGTAATTTAAGCAGAGTGAGATGTGAAATAAATTGATCTATCAACATAGTTTTAATATTTTCTATCTGAAAATATTATTTCAATTTTACCTAGCTAGGGATTTCCATCTTGGGTAAAAATATATATAATAATATGAACCTACTCTAAAATATACTAGGTTCCTACATCGAATAACATTAATTATGAGTATTAAAAATTATTACATTAGAAAAGGAGATAATAAGAGTTTAGATATAGTGTATAATAAGAGTTTAGATCTAGTGAATCAAGATGAAGCAATAATTTTAAGTTCATCCATATTCCTTAATTCAAGAGAAAAAATTTGCATTAGAAAATGCCAATCTTGAGCCTTCTTAAAATCCAACTTTTCCAAAGTTTGGATTTTCTATTTTGCCACCTAAATTGGAGCTGATTTCTAATTGGAGATTTTTATGAGTGTTGAAACCTTTACACATTTCCTAAATTTTATCTTGAAGCTTGAGACATAAAATATGATACGATTGAGTTGAATACAAAATTGGTGCCACTTCTGAGTGGAGTCATAATAGAGGGAGTTAGATTAGGAAGAGGTATCAATCTCAAAACTAGATGAGAAATCAAAGTGAGGGTTTTCATGAGGAATATAAGAAATGTTTTACTAGTTAGGGAACTAAAATTTTGTCTCCTCATAGGACTCAATAGAGATGTCTACAAAATTTTGATCCTTGGGGAATGGAATTGGAAGCTAGGAGGGAAAAAATATGGGTCAGGTTTGAAGGTAGGGGCTAATATGCCATGCTGAAATTAAATGGTTAACAATTCATGGACTGACATTATAAGTTATGATTAAAGCTAGGTTATAATAAAAGAGGCAAATAGTCAAACCCTTGTGGAAGGTGAGTTTTCTTGAATCAAAAAACTTTTTCATTGACTCTTAAAGCAGAGATTAAATAAAAAAATAGAAAAGAAGAAATAAAGTCTTACATGTTGTTTAAAATAGTTAAGCATGAGAAATACAAAGGAATGAAATATTTTCTGGTGATCTTGAAGCATAACATACCTCATTAGTTCACTTTGAGAACCTTTTCTCAGATAATTGGAACATCTAGTTGATTGAAACTCTTTTGGAGATGCTTAACCTTCTCTCAAGACAAGATATTTTCTTGTGGCCTCATTTTAGTCACCTTAAGATTTTTTTGGCATCTGAATACAATCATTGGAGATACCAATTGCATTGGCTATAGCCTCTATAGAGTCTTAGAAGTAAATTACTACAACCATCACCATTTCCTCCTTTAAGGAGGGTGCATGTAACCATCACCATGCCATTTTTTCAAGAGGTACAACCTAGTAAATTATGTTGATAAGGATAGATAAAAATCTTCCATAACCTTAATAGATGAGGCTATATTTTTGTCTACAAGAGTTTTTGAAAGCTCTTTTTTTTATTTTTGAGGATATCATATTTGTTTGGTTAAATTTAGTCAAGGTTCCCACCCATCGCCATGAGATGGAAGAAAAACAAAAAAAAGCAAGAAAAGAAATATATATGAGTGAAAGAGATTGAGAGGATGGATGTTGGCACTGTAGGGATTAAATAAATAGGTTTGGATAGAAAACCAATAAAAATTGTATAGTTAAGCTTCATCAAATTGATGGAGGGCAACTTGCATTGCTATGAGGATTGACATATGAGTGTAATCTTTGAAAGATATGAGGTGTTAGAGAGGATGTTTCATTCCATATGAAGACATCACTGCTTTGGTATTCCATATTAGGTAGTACTTCAATAAGTCTATTTCCTTCCCTATAAATGTACCTTGCCATGTAATTGTCGAATGAAATGATATTTATCTGAGAATCAATTATCATGTCACATATAGGTGAACTAGGTTTGGTCTTCTTATTTAAAATGTTAATCACAGTTAATGGATCCCCTCCAATTATAATATTTTTTAACTATTTAGTTTTGGAAATACGATGTCATGAAAAGACACTTGCACCTCAACAAAGTTTAATGTTTGAATCATCATATTGATGACATAGGCCAAGATAAGTTTTTCTTTCTGGTCTTCCATGATTCCACCCATGCTATCTACTCTATATTTTTTTGAGAGGTGTCATCAAATTTAGTTTTTAACTAGCCAAGAGTAAGGAGGGGCATAACTAGCCCAGAGTAAGGGGGCTTGGAAGTTTTGACCCCAGTTGAAGCTTTAACACTCTCTACCTTTTTCAATAAACTTGTCATGTTTGAAGTTCTAAAAATTTGAATCTCTAGTTAGAGAGGTTTCTAGAAGGAATTTCAAGGGAACCTTCTTTGATGTTTTCTTAATAACATTAACTGTAGACTCCAAAATGATATGTCAATGTTGTTTATTATTCCTGAAATGTCTATTTTAGTGGCTAGTTATGATATTTTATTTGAAATAAAAAATTACTTATTTCACTTGATAATAAATGTATTAAGGTTTTTTTTATCATAACATTCAAATATTCTCATGTGTTCAACTATATGTCATTTTTTACCAACATTTATTTATTTACATTACTATTTATAAAATATATAGTATCAAAATGTGGCAAGACTTGATATTATAAGCATGAGATTTTTTTCAACAATTGGACCTTGTACAAGTACTAATTCCTCTCTCCTACTAATTTTATTAAGGTACATATGGACGAATAAGTTTGAGCCTTTCCCATAAGTGATGTATAAGCTTCATTTACATTACAATCTCTCTACCAGTAAATATCAAGTAGGAGAATTTTGAAACTCTGTATGGTTCAAGTTAGTGCAAAGAGTTTATAATGAGAAAATATGCATGTTTTTTTATTTTAAAAGCAAGAAAATTTATAAAATGCTAAGTGTTAAGTTGTAGTAAGTTTGGGATGTTACAATTTAACAGCAAGGTTTATCATAGATCTATGGATTATGGTTGTAATTGTAATTTAATTAGTGAAGAAACATGTCTTATCTTTAGCTAAGTAATTATTAGAATGACTCCAAAGATAACTTTTAGAAAGAAGATATTCAAGAAAATGCTTAAAAATATTGCAAATATCTAGAAGTAATAAATAAATTGTCAATATTATCACAAATTATTATTAATATTTGATTGATGTTTAATCATTATAATCATTATTAAATTTGACAAAATTTTAGATTTTATGTTTTAGTGACAATATGATTTTTCCTTTACTACATAATTGAACCTATCCTAATCAACCATTACTCTCTAACAATTTTAAGTTCTATTAACCGATATAATTGGAGAAAACCTTTCACTCCTGAATGCCACGCCTATCTTATTTATTAAAGAAAATGAATTCGGTGGTGAATGTGGATTGCATGTGTTTGAGTTACGTTTGCAGTAATTTTTGAGTGATTTCAATAGACTCCAAGTTATTTGGAAAATAGTGGCAAGGGAAATTTCCATTTTAGTGGAAGAAGATATTTGCAATAGATTACTATTTTCTTTTTGTAATGGCAATATCAAAAAAGTTGTAAGGGAATATAAAAAATAGGTTACTGCTTTTAGTAAGCTTTAATACAGGGAATATAAAAAATAGGGTACTGCTTTTAGTAAGCTTTAATACCTAATTTATTCTAAAGGCTATTTAAAAGTAGGCCACACCTCTTTCCTGTTTGAGCGGAGTGCGCTATGAAATCAATTTATATATTCACATAGCTATAATATGTGCTATCTTAAAATATTAATTCTACTTTATCCGGCCAGTGCTTTCCGTTTTGGTAAAAATATCTATCTTAAGATGAACGTACTTTACAACGTATCCTTCGTACATTCGATATAGTTAATTATCAGCATTATATAATCTGAAAAGACATAACAAGAGTTTAGATCTGATGAATTGACGAAGCAATGGTTCAATAATTGATCAGAGTAAAATTGTTCAATCGTAAAGGCCTCTGACGAATGAGAGTTATGTAAAGAATAACCCGGTTCGCTACCTCTATACAGTTCAGAGGTATACAACTCCCCTGAGAAGTTGTGAGCTAAATCGCTTGAATATTATTCCTGCTCCAAAACTTCCCTAAATTCAACACCATTTTGGGCATCAGATTCAGTACTCTTCTTTGGAGCAGCAACATTTAAGGATTCAGATTCAAAATTCTTATTCTTATATGTAGTTGAATTTTGTTAAAACAAACTAAATGCAATACGTTCTTTGGTGTTCTCAGTTGTTTTTAATTGAAATTGAGAGCGAGCTAAACTCTCGGAGTGGACTTTGCTTTCTTTACTTAGATCGTCCTTAAAATGTGGTTGGTGCTTCTTGCTTCCATGTCGGATGAAACCGCTTTCATTTATTAAACTCATCAAACCATATTAGTGTCTTGAAATTATTTCAATCTGTTTCCTTTGTTGACATCACTGATGTTATCACGCGTTTTCTTTATTGTCTCTAGATATTTTGACGCCTCTTTCTTTTTCATTTTTTACTATACATATTTAATATTTCTAGCCTTTAGGTGTTTGATGCATGAATTATTGGCTTCGTGGTATGGGTACATAGGTTATTTGATTTCTTTTTAATGTAAATGATTAAAGGCATGTCTGAGAAATTCCATTCCAGATTGAAATCTAACTTCTTTTCTATAACCTCTTATAGATTTGCGATTGACAATTATCCAGTACTCAAATTTAACCTTATCTCTTAGGGAAATATGTGTGAGGTAACTATTCTTTGAAATTAATTATTATATATCTATAAAGTTTTAATTATTTTATATTTCTTTTATGAAATTTAGTTTGATATATATCAATTTAATTTATTTAATAGTTCAATGGTTGAGGTTTATAATCAACATATAAGAGTGACTAGCTTAATGATAATAGAAGTTGTAAGAAATAATTATTTATAATTGTCTTAGAATATTCTACATTCTTAATGGAAATTCTTAAACTATTAAGTTTGTATTCACTGAGAATAAAGAACATGCATCTTATAAAAAAATATGATACACATATATTCCCTTCTTGTTAATCCTCATGTATAGTGTAGGTTCATGTTACTTTTGTTGAATCCATTATTCACCATTTATAAATTTATGTTCCTATACCACACCTTAGGTGTCCACTTAAGTCCATAAATTTTCTTGCTCAACCTACATACCTTAACATCATATCCACTACCTCATAACATGGTGGTTGTTCCACGTAAACATCTTTTAGAAAACTATTCAAGAAGGCTAATTTCACATCCATTTCATAGACCTTCAAATTGGTTTGAGCTTCAATTGCTAATATAGCTCCAATTATATCAAGTATTGCTATATGTGTAGATATTTAATTATAATCAAATCCATATTATTGCATAAGTTCCTAAGCCACTAACCTTGGATTATAATTTTCTAAACATCTCTTTGCATTAAGCTATATTCTCAACCCATTTCACACCTATTCATTATTTTTCCTTAAGAAAATCTACTAGTTCTACCATGTGTCATTCTTTCCAATAGATTTTCTTCCTTCATTCATTACATTAATGCAATGGTCTTCCTTGCTTTCAAGCTATAATTGTATGTGATGATGAGAAAAATAATGTTAAAATTAATTACAAATAAATTACTTCTCCTTTATCAAATTTATAGAAAAATTCTTGTTTTTCTTCTTATTCTTGACCTCAATGATGCTAGTGTAGGACTAGAGTAATTATTTACTTGTGAATTAGGAGAAGAATGTATTGATGGTTCACTTTGTTCAAGATTCCTTTCTAAATGATCTCCTTGTGGATATCTTGATGTTAGATACTAGATTGATCAACATGATATCATTTTTATTTTGTTTCTTCTTCACTATGATGCATTTCAACAAAAAAAATTATTGGTTTATCTATACTTCCATATCAAGCATATTCTTCTTTTAATACAACATCTCTACTAATAATAGTCTTTTTAGTGATGAGATTAACCAACTTATAACTTTTTCTTATTCACAATAAGACAATGAAGATGCACTTCACACTTCTATAATCAAAGTTTCTTATTATTTTCTTACACATATATGCAAATACAACACTACATTTTCTATAAAAATAACATAAACTATTGTATATATTAAACCATCCATGTTGGTCCTATCTTTCACACTACTTGTTGGAATCTTGTTCAAGGCATATGCTACACAAGATACTGCATTATCATAATATAGAACACATAGATTCTTTCCTTTCAATGTGCTTCTTCTTATCACCATTCTTGTTCTATTATTCCTCACTATCACACCATTACATTCATGTGTAGAAGGAAAATAATAATTAATGATGATAGTTATAGAAATGAAGATAAAAAATTATACTATAGTCTAGTTTGTATCCCTATGCATTTGACAACAACTTGATGAAGTATCATGTGTATACACCTAAAAATGGTCACCTAGACTATTAGCCCCTTTTGCTAAATCATCAATTGTTTATTCTTGATCAAATCCTAGCTCTATCATTTATTCGATTATTTTCTATGGGCTAACCATCTTATCCTAAGTTTTTATTTATTTAAAAGGAATTCCCTCCCCTTTTAATAAATAAAAAGTCCCCACTTTTCCTCTTATCCTAAGTTGCACAAATAAAGCATTATTCTTATTTTATAAAAAGGGAAAAAACACTTTTTATCTCATATGGACACAAAAGTCAACTCTTATTTTCCCATTGGAGGATATGTGTGCACATGGATTGATCCTCTTTCAAGCTCCACCATTGATTAAATCTTTTGCCTCTTAATCTCCATGGTCCATTTCTCCTCATTTCTTATAAAAGAAGAGCTCTCTTCTTCATTCTAGATCCCCAACTTTTTATGCTAATATTATGCTGCAGGTTTTCTAGGTACACTTTGGAGCTTTTGAAGATTTGGAGCATTCTTAGCATCTACATTTCATTCTTACATTCTACATCTCATTCTTGCATTCTTAGCTTAGCTTCATATTTATGCTTTCTTAGTTTAGCTTCATTTCTATGCTCTAGATTAGCTCACATAGATTAATTAGCTTGGGTTGTAACACTTGCATATTTCCTTTCATAGCTTAGCTTGCATTTCCATTTCTAGCATAGCATTGCATTGCATTTTCATTCTTGATTCTTGAGGATATTGGCATTCTTGCCCTTGTCTTCATTGAATCTCCCATTGCATGGTTTACTAGCAAGGTTATAGGCTAAATAGCTCTAGTTGAGAGCATTCTTAAAAACCCTTGCACTCCATGCCTAGGGATCTATGGATCGATTTGTGAGGGCTCATTCTTAAGTTTCCTTGCATGTAATGATCCATAGAATTCTGACACATTTATAGCACACATTTTTGGCACCCACCGTGGGGCAGAGTAGATAGACTTTGTCCTTTAAATTCTGCATTTTCATCAATTTCCATCAGTTTTTCGGCAAGTTTTTAGCTTAATTTTTAGTCTCTATTTTTTTGTTTCAGATTGTCACGCGATACTTTCCAGAAGTATCGTGCGATATACCTTTGTATGCGCGTGCGATACTTCGCCTGTCAGAAGTATCGCCTGGCTATAGTAGAGTATATTGCCTGGTCTCAGGTGAAGTATCGCCTGGTGTCGGGCGAAATATTGCGCAGACTGATAAGTATCGCCCCAGTATAGTGTGAATTTTTTAAATGGTATCAAAAGTTTGGGTGCCCATTTTTTTTTGAAATTTTGCAAATGGTATCAAAAGTTTAAGTGTGATATATCGTTGGAAAGGTCTTTTCGAGCCTAATCCAACCATGATGGTTTCATTTTCAGATTTTATCATTTGATTAGTTATTTTTGCAGATTATCTGATTTTTCATGTACTAATCATTGTTAGATTTTAGATTTTGATTCTCCTAACTCTTGTTGGTCTAACAAGTTGTGGTTGTAGGTGCTTCTTGCTTGAAATTTGCCAAAAAAATGCATGTCAAAGAGGGCTACTAATGTTTTTGTAGGGCTGCCCTAAGCATAAAAATCAAATCAAGTGCTTGTTTAATTACTTTCTTTATTAAGTGCGGCATATACTAGTTGTTTCATTTCAGAGGCACTTAATACTTTGTGAAAGGAATCTTGGGGTGGTAGGAGAAGTATGCTCTTCACCTTTAGGTGAATCAGAAAATCTTGACCCATCTTGAGGTTTTGGAAGCAAAGGGGTAATTGGATCTTGCTTGGTGTGTTTGGGAGAAGTTTTGAGATAGGGGAGTATGCTCTTCACCTTTGTGGTGAATCAAAAACCTTGAACCTCAAAAATCATCTATTCTTTGTTTAGTATAGGATCCTTTAGCGGGCCTGCTCTTGAGCACTCAAGAGGAACGACCCAAGTGGGGACAACCTTGTCATCATTTTCCTTGGTGGTGAGTGATTCTAACTCACTATAATCTCAAGGCTATCGAGGACACAAAACTTTGGTAGACATAGTACTTATTTTCACTTGATGTGAGTAACTTGTGGGATTGTGACCATGAGGAAAACATTAAGCAAGAATGCTTAAGGTACTCTTGAGGTCGTGAGGTCCTAGTCCTTTATGAGGAGCAAGAGGGGTGCTATGAATGGAAACCCTTACTATGAACCATTAGATAGAGGCCACCTTATTTTAGCCGCTTAGCTTCTTGGTGCAAGGATTGATCCAAGTGAACTTACCCGGATCACCCCAAGACACTCACCATATGTGTTCCTTTGGTTATGTTTTTGACACTTCCATGACAACGCCAATATCTCTTGTGGGCAACCACTTGGTGTGAGGCAAGGGAGCATCAAGTTGTGGGCCACGTTGCTAAGTAATGAGCTTTGTCCTTTTAGGTAGTAATTGCTTGAATTATCTTCGATTGTGCTATACCAGTGTAAACATTCTCAACATTCAAACACACGATAGCATTCATAAGGTTTTCTATTTTGATATCACAAGTGCTTGTCTTGGCAAGGTTGCTTTTGCCCTTGTTTCAAGTGTTTTATGACATGTTTGATCACCTACTATTTGCAAACCTGTCTTTTATCTACTGTTACTGCTTGTCAAACTGAGAAATTGCACTATCCAACCTTTGAACTTGATCAAAATACTTTAAAACTGAGAATTTTATGTTCACTGGTAAAAAATTCATACGAATCTGCAACAGTATCGCACACCTTACTGAGAAATATCGCGCGATAGTTCGTGCCCTGCTATTTTATCACGCGCTTTGCTGAGGTATATCTCGTGATAGTTCGTGCCTTCTAGACTATCGCCCCGCTAGCCTGGAGTCTATCGCCCAACCATATTGCAGTCTATCGCCTGGTTTAAGGTGAAGTATCGCCTGAACTAAGAAGTATCACCCTGTCTGCCTGGAAAGTATCACCCAGAATCTTTTTGTTGTCCTGTCATTGCTGCAATTCAGAGTGGCTAAACTTG
This sequence comes from Chamaecyparis obtusa, assembly GCA_027943335.1. Lineage (NCBI taxonomy): Eukaryota > Viridiplantae > Streptophyta > Pinopsida > Cupressales > Cupressaceae > Chamaecyparis > Chamaecyparis obtusa. Next base: position 407,563 of record BSBK01005759.1, read on the forward strand.
CACTTTAACCTGTCGTAGAGTGTCTTTTTCTGTTCTTACCTGAAACTAGTTTGTTACCTACATGCTTAGATTTGTTCTAGACTGAAAGAAATGAGCTAAAACTATTGGGTTTGAGTTTAACGAATGCTACTCTTGATCACTTATCGCATCACGGTTACCTCTCTAGCTACTTGCTTATTGAGCTTCTTTCTCGTTGCTCAGCTTTAGTCAATTGATTGCTGTAAGTGCTTGAGCACTTTTGACGAGCCATCTCTCTATTGTTCTACTTTGACAAGTGATCTTTATTAGCTTTTCTTATCTCAAATCTAAGAAACTTTGTATCATTCTATTAGTCAACCAACATCTCTTTTCATGTCGATTACAACTCGGTCTCAATTTGAGCAGGAGAGTCATCCTCCGTTCAATTATACACAGTTACCTTCTCCAACTAGATGTTCAAAAGAACCCATTAGCAACAATAGTTCTAGTTCTGACCAATCTGAGAATTCTAAGGCTACACCGTGGTATAAAGGAGGTTTCCTCTTTTCTGCATTCAAGACCCCCAAAAACACAGATAGTGTCTCACTCACTTTGACTGAACAAGAAAAGTTTCAACTCTTGCAAGAACACTTTGAGCGTAAGGATAATCAAGCGTGCTTAGACAAAGAACACAATCAACAAAGGATGGATGCCACTAGGTGCATGGCTTATAGAGGGACATTTCATGAGCAACCTGAGACTAGTAACCATAAGCATAGACCTCTTTTTAACAATGGCAACAATGACAACAACATGCCACCAAGATCTCCTCCAAGGCCAACTTTTGCTATGCCTTCTTCACCACCTAGACCTCCTCCCTCTCAACATGAGGCAGAGGCTAATGATGAGATTTCTAGTGAGGATCTTATGAGATGTGAACAAGATGTGGATTTCCAACGAATGATGCATAAGCTTTTAGAGCGTAATGGCGATCAATATTTTCAATATATGACTTCTAGAGGATACAAGCTTCCTATCGACTATGATGTCAGACAAATTGTCCAACAAAGAGTACCAACTGAATTGGAAGTCCTTCAAGAAGAATTACGTCGGACAAATCAACACCTTACACAAATGGCATTAGAAAGAGAGCCTCCAAAGGTCTCTTTTGTAGAATCAATTTGTGCTCTTCCTTTTGATAAAGATCTATACATGGTCCCATTTCCTAAGGATATTGAGGTTCCTAAATATGACAAGTATGATGGAAATGGTGACCCTCATGACCATGTGCATCATTTTTATGCTCTTAGTATGGACTTTCTTCATGAAGACACATATCTTCTACGCTTATTCCCTCGAAGCTTAAGAGGCCAAGCTTTGGAATGGTTTGCAAAATTGACACCACCGCTTAAGACTTTTGATGAGTTAGCTCAGTGATTTACCCAGCAGTACTCTTACAACATCCAACAACCTGTCATTGTGATAGATCTCATTAATCTAAGACAACATCAAGGTGAGCCATTTTCAACTTACAACGTTGGAGGTCATTGTATTCTTGATATCCTTGTCAGCTACCCAAAAGAGAAAAGATTGACATTTTCATCAACACACTTGTGCCTGAGCTATTTTATGATCTAAGGAAGCAACTGTTCTCCTCCTTCCATGACATGGTTGAAAGTGCATATCGGATTGAGGATGTAGCTATAAGAAAAGGGGATATTGTTATTAATAAAGATGCTAAAGGAAATGGTAAAGACAAGAACAAACCTTGGAATAAGAACAAGTATGTTGTTAATGACGGGGTTGTTGATGCTCCTAAAGTTAAAGAGCCCGCTTTCAATCTCTCCAACGCTATCTATGCAACAAAACAACAAGAAGCTAGCAACACTCGCAGTGCTCCTAAACCTCAATATGCAGATAAGCCTAAGAAGTCATTTCGAAAGTGAGTCTATACCAAGTTGGCAGAACCTTACGATGTGATCCTTAAGACTTTGGTTGACAATGGATATCTTACGCTTCCTAATAAACCTGGTAACTGGGATCTGATAAATAAGCCTGATTGGTGGAGAGAGGATCATTACTACCATTATCACAGAAGGGACATCCAATAGACAATTGTTTTAGGCTTAAGGATGATATTCAGGATCTTATTGAGAATGACACAATCTCCACTGATGGCTTAACTAAAAATTCTGATCACACAGCTTTCAAAGATCCTCTACCTAAGCATGATAAGGGGGAAACCTCTCAAACACATAAGAAGAATCATGATGCAAAGATCAATTACACGTATCCTTCTAATACGCTTGTGATTAACATGGTAGAGCCCGTTGAGAGTGTTCTAATGATGAGGTCTCAAGATGATAATAACACCAATCATGGTAAGCCAAAGTTAGTCTTGCAAACATGTGGTAGTTCATCTTCCTGAAGTGAGACACTGAATGCTATTACTAAGGGGCAAGCCAAGATTGTCCTTAAAAATGCGCAAGATCCCAAGCAAGCTTTGCCTTCCAAACAAGTGGCTCCTTCAGCCACCCCTAGCTATGATCTTGTCCAACATTTGCAAAAGACACCAGCTCAGATATCTATCCTTGAGTTGCTTCGGTTATCCCCTTCACATAGAGAGATTCTTGATGAGGCTCTACGTACAACATGTGTTCCCAATGATATTGATCTGAATCAATTTCAGGCTATGGTCAACTACATTTCATCTCCGCTATCTCTCTCCTTTTCTGCAGAAGATGACATATCTATTGCTCACCCTCATAATCTAGCTTTACACATTGAAGTTCTAGTCTACAATACCTGAGTCCGCCGAGTCCTGATAGACAATGGTGCAGGGTTAAATATTGTTTCTTTCAATGTCATACAACAATTGGGTTTGTCAGAATTGGCTATGGATTCCAAGAACAAGATTACTATAAAAGCTTATGATGAAGTGGAAAGATCTTCCAAAGGTCTTGTCACACTGCCTGTCTGAGTGGGCCCTATCATGAAAGATATTAGCTTCCAAGTATTGGACATCCCACTCACATATAACATTCTTTTGGGTCATCCTTGGATCCATGACATGCAGGCTGTTCCTTCCACTTATCATCAATGCGTCAAATTTTTGTACAATGGCACTGAGGTTGTGATTCTTGGAGACCATACTATTGCTATCAATGCTCTTGCTGCTACTAAAAATTTTTTTCCTCATAATGAACCTTTTGTTGATCCTAGTACGTCTCTAGCTACTGCTGAGAAATCACTTAAGATGATGAGACTTGGGATGGGTGAATATACACTGGGTTCCTTTGCTTCTATACCTGTTTCTCCTAGGTCATATGGGAGACCTTCTGATCAGATGAAGCCTTCCACTTCTGCTATGGTGATCTTTGATACCTTTGTTCCTTCATCTGTTCCTTTAGAAGCAGAAAGAGAAGAACAAGCTATTCAAGAGTGGATCTATAGAGAGGATTCTAGAAATACTCCCATGCTCAGTAATTCAGACACAGATACAGATGAGTCACCGCTACACACTATGGCTCAAATGGGAGATGATCTTCCTTCTACTTCACTCCTTTGGGGAGAAGAATGTATATCTACTAATGATATGGCTGAGGCCTCTATGTCTAGAACCTATGTGCCTAAAGAATCATTGAACTATGATAGACAATGTCACAACATTGCACGACTGCTACAAAGAGGTGATCTCTCACATAATGAGATGAGTATCTCTACTTCTCGGCATCTTAAGCCTCTTCCAGAAGATCCTCCCATGACAGATATGGATGTTGATGTGGTTCATACCTCTCGTAACCCACCTGATGTGGTTGATGGGTCTTGTGTGGGGTCTGATGAGTTTGTTCCTTGTATTGTCTTAGTGGACCATGCTGGTTCTTCTATGACAAGTCTAGATCTAGCTACTTTTGGAGCTTACCCTATAGGCGCAACCTCTCTTGTTACCAGAGATGATATCCCTCACATAAATGCTATTGAACCAGTCACTTCATTTCATCTCACATCAACACCTGTTACTTCTTCCACTAGCGAACTAGCCACAAAAAAGATTGAATCAGTAATCAAACATCATAGTCATCAAGTCAAAAGAAAAGAGCAATGGTTGGATGGCGAAAACCACATTGTGGTGGTATTCGCACCTAAGAAAAGTAAAAATAAAAATCTGCTAAAAAATAATGACTCTCAAATAAAAGATGACAAGCTGATTCTCTACAAAAAAATGATGCACTACCTCAAGCATGATCTCATATCTATTATACTTCAGCCCATTCCTAGAGCTAAGAACAAAGTTGGTAATGCCTTGGTTACTTCAACATCCATCTTACAAATGAAAAAGCATAAATTTTGCTTCAAGTTCCTGGTGGATGAATTACGCTATCCTGCTCACAAATCTTACAATCCTACCATCTTTTCATATCTTCCACCTCATATTCCTCTTGCAAATCCACCACGCCATTCCTTCCGCCATCCCTTACACTTTGCCTTTGTCTCTCGTGACTTGTATAGGAAGGGTCTAGATGGAACTCTCCTTAAGTGTCTAGAAATAGAGGAGTCAGAAAAAGTGCTAGCTGAAATCCACGATGGCATATGTGGATCACATTCTAATGATCCTCCGCTAGCTCAGACATTGCTTAGGGCTGGTTATTATTGGTCGAACTGGTTGAGACCTCCTATTGTCATAGTTGTAGCGTTTGGGCCTGGGGCCTATCAGTTCTCTACATCAAAGGAAGCAGATTCTTGATGCCCATTTCTGTCTGGGGCATTCTTTGTACATATTTTATTGATCCTGAAAAAATTCCAAAAAAATTCATATATGATGCTGAAAAAATCCTAAAAAGCATAAAACGTACTAAAAAAATGAGCATCCTAGTGAAAACCTAGCAATAGGCGCTTTGATGTCTCACCAAAAAAAAAAAAAGATAAATAAATTCAAAAAATCAAAAAAATTGAAAAAGTGCCTTGGTGAAAACCTGGAAACAGGCGCCTTGGTAGCAAAAATACAAAAAAATTATAAAAAGTCATGAAAAAAATTGCAATAAATCTATCAAGTGGTGAAAACCTGGAAACAGGCACTGCTTGAGACCCTCTGCACCTATGTCTATCAGTCTTGCGTGGCACTCATTCGCTCCACTTCTCGCTTTGCCTCTCCTAGCTTGGAATTGACTCTTGTCTTAGTCTAGGGGGCATACATTGTTTTAAGCTTATCTTGGGTCTCTTTGTGCATTTGGGTTTCTTAGGCACCTCGCAAACGGTGTTTTTCAACACCACCCCAACTGTGTTTTTCAACACTACCCTTGCATCGAGTGTTTCTCAACACTTATCAGATGTCCTACCCACAGTCTAGATGATGCAATATTTCTCACTGGCAGATGTGATACTCAAAGTTTGACTCTATGACCTACACACACGCACTTGACTTGCTGAGATTTGTTTGACTGTATTTCTTTGCATGCTGTCTATGATGATTTCTTTGTTGAGTGTTCTCCCCCTATGATTGTTTTCGATGATGCATAGCTAGAAGACTGAGGGTATGAGAACATGTTTTATTTCTTTATCTGCTTGTGGGTATATTTTGTTGATCATAACTGTCATGAGCATTTATGCTGGTCTTACTTGACACTATGGATTGACAAGGTATTATCCTTGACTGTTTTGCGAGTGCATGCTTCTAGTCATCTTGACTTTCTTGTGTCTCGATGCGAGCATAATCTTGCTATATCAAACTTAGGTGATCTCACTGCATTAGTCATCTGGACCTACATGTCTTTGATGCCTAGGTGGGATTTCCACACTTCTATCTGATATAGATCATATTCAGATCCACATAGTTATGCTAGTGTGTATTGTATGATCTTGCGACGCTACCAATAACGCTCAATGATGAATATTAGATGTCTATTGGCTTTGTGACCTTGCAAGTAAACCACTTTTCATGTAGTTTGCATTCTTAGGTTCATGTTAGTTTAGTTTTGCATCTTGCATATGGAGAGAGCTCTCCTTTCATCTTTCATGGACTTGTTAATCAACTGCACTCACCTTTCACTTCTTCCTGATCATGTCTTTCACTTCTTATCTTTCATATCACATCATTTTCCTTTCATTTCAGGATTGAAATCGAAATTCAAGTTCACCTTGATCATCCAACTCATCTTTTTCCTTCTTCGATGCAGTTGGTTAACCTTTTGAGGCCTGATTCTTCGATCTTCGCTGGGGCATTCTTCACCTCTTCATCTCCATCTCTTTCAAACTTCTAGTCTTTCATTCACTTTCAATCTCAAGTTCAAATTCTTCCCCCTCCGTGGTGTTTTCGGGTTGAGGGACCGCTTGGTTCGTGCCCCGGGTCCCATGTGTGCGGCATATCTTCACTGCTTGATGGTTATTCTGTTCTCTTCCTTCAATTATGATTTCTAGTGATTTGATCATGTCTCTCTTGCTTCTGCATTCCCTCTACCTGATTTCACTTTCAATCCTGAGGGGGCAAACACATCATATCTTATTGGCTATCTCTTTCCTAAGTGTTGAGTACTGTCGCTACCAGGCTGATCATGTAGGATTTGCTATCTCTCTGCACTTCATTCTTTGGAGTCAGATTGCTATCTACTTGCCTTCTTGGCTGATCTGAGTTGCTTTGTGATCCCAAATCGATCTCACATTTCAACTTCATTCTTTGACTATATGTGTTCCCAAATTGATCACACATTAGTCAAAGAGGGGCAAATGTATACACCTAAAAATGGTCACCTAGACTATTAGCCCCTTTTGCTAAATCATCAATTGCTTATTCTTGATCAAATCCTAGCTCTATCATTTATTCGATTATTTTCTATGGGCTAACCATCTTATCCTATTTTTTTATTTATTTAAAAGGAATTCCCTCCCCTTTTAATAAATAAAAAGTCCCCACTTTTCCTCTTATCCTAAGTTGCACAAATAAAGCATTATTCTTATTTTATAAAAAGGGAAAAAGCACTTTTTGTCTCATATGGACACAAAAGTCAACTCTTATTTTCCCATTGGAGGATATGTGTGCACATGGATTGATCCTCTTTCAAGCTCCACCATTGATTAAATCTTTTGCCTCTTAGTCTCCATGGTCCATTTCTCCTCATTTCCTATAAAAGAAGAGCTCTCTTCTTCATTCTAGATCCCCAACTTTTTATGCTAATATTATGCTGCAGGTTTTCTAGGTACACTTTGGAGCTTTTGAAGATTTGGAGCATTCTTAGCATCTACATCTCATTCTTTCATTCTACATCTCATTCTTGCATTCTTAGCTTAGCTTCATATTTATGATTTCTTAGATTAGCTTCATTTCTATGCTCTAGATTAGCTCACATAGATTAATTAGCTTGGGTTGTAACACTTGCATATTTCCTTTCATAGCTTAGCTTGCATTTCCATTTCTAGCATAGCATTGCATTGCATTTTTATTCTTGATTCTTGAGGATATTGGCATTCTTGCCCTTGTCTTCATTGAATCTCCCATTGCATGGTTTACTAGCAAGGTTATAGGCTAAATAGCTCTAGCTGAGAGCATTCTTAAAAACCCTTGCACTCCATGCCTAGGGAGCTATGGATCGATTTATGAGGGCTCATTCTTGAGTTTCCTTGCATGTAATGATCCATAGAAGTGTGACACATTTATAGCACACATCATGTATATAATACCTAGTAGATGAAATATCACTGCAACTTTAATTTTTCTATAATAAAGAAAGGTCTAAGGTATACATTCTTGTTAGATAAGAATGGGAGAGAGACCAAACTTGTTAGAATCCATCCATTAAGGGAAAAAAATAACAACCATACAATGCTCGAGAATCAAGTCTCATAGGAGGTGTAACTGGCCAACCCAATACCTTTTAATTGGATCTAGATATGTCACAAGAATTAATCCATGTTATTCTAAATTTGGTCATTGCTAAGATGCACAATACTCATACTTTAATCACTTCAGATTTGTAGATATGTGAATTTATATTTTTATTTGAAGGCAATAAGGCCTCTGGGCCAGATGGGTTCCCTATGCTCTTTTAAAAAACCTATAGAGACATTCTATCTAAGCATATCATAGCTGCTACCAAATAATTCTTTGGTTTACAATGTCATTTGAAGGAGTTGAATGTAAAATTTATGGTGCTTATTCCTAAAAAGGTGGGAGCTAATTCCTTTCATGACTTTCACCCTATTAGTTTATGTAAGTCCTTTAACAAGATCTAGTCCAAGATTCTAGTGTTACATCTTAATAGGGTTTTTCCTAGCTTGGTTTCTATTCAACAAAATATCTTTGTCCCTAGTTTCCAGACCGTCGACTCTATTGTTACTATGCATGAAAATATACATTCCTTAACCATGAATATTTTAGACATTAACTTCAAAACTAATATCTAAATTTATTTTAGACATTAACATCATTTCTCTTTAATAATCAAGATGAATATTAATGTCTGGTAAAAACCCAAAAAGTGGTTTTTTTTTCATGGCCTTATAATGTCTATAAATTTATGTGGGAAAGGATTTTTTTTACAAGTCTAAAAAACCATTAAATATTTTTCTATCAAATATTAACATTGAACATCAAAATGTATTGAAAATCCTAAAAATAATTCTCTTAAAGAACTAAGAAAAGCCTGCAATACCTTCACTTTCATTTTTTATTGGCTCACTTAAAACATGTTCCCCAACATAAGAAGACAATAGACAACTTCAGAATCGGGATGCAACTACCAAAAAATGTAGACCTTAAAGTTTTTTATGCATTTATTACTTTGTATTAAAATTACTATTTGTTTTTTTAGTAGGCATTAATATTATGAGGTCATGAACTTAAAAACTACTATTTTAGTTTGTATCTAACACCAACATCAATTCTCTTTGATAAATGAGTTGAATATTAATGTCTACTAAAAAATCAAACAATATTTTTTCCTACTCATGGCCTTATGAAGGTCATCTCTACAAGTAAAAAAAATATAAAATTCTATTTGTATCAAAATGCATTGAAAAACCTAAAAATAATTCTCTTAAAGAAGTGCAAGAAATCTTAAAGAAGTAAGAAAAACTTGTAACACCTTTTCTCTCACTTAAAACACGTTCTCCAACATAAGGAGACAACAGACAACTTAAAAACCCCTACAACCACCAAAGGTTTCCAAATCTTAGTTTTTATGCATATTATTTTGTATTAAAAATACTATTTAGGTTTTTAACATATGTTAATATTATGTTTTCATGAACTTAAAAACTACTATTTCAGTTTGTATCAGACATTAACATCAAGTATCTCTAATAAAAAAATTGACTATTAATGTCTGCTAAAAATACAAATAGTAGTTTTTCCTGCTCATGGGCTTATAAGGTTTTCTCTGCAAGTTAAAAAAACTAGTAAATTTTGATTATATCCAAATGCATTGAAAATCCTGAAAAATAATTATCTTAAAGAAGCAAGAAAAATCTGCAACACCTTCACTTTCCTTTGTTGTTGGCTCACTTAAAACATACTCTCCAACATAAGTAGACAAAACACACCTTCAAAAACCCTACAAATACAAAATGAAGCTAGACCTTAGTTTATAATGCACATTACTTTGTATTAAAATGACTATTTGACTATTTGATTTTTTAAAAGATATTAATATTATGAAGTCAAAAACTTAAAAACTACTATTTCAATTTGTATCAGATATTAGCATCAATTCTCTTAGATAAACGGGTTGAATATAATGCCTACTAAAAAGAAAAATAATAGTTTTCTCTTGTCATGACCTTATAAGGTCCGCTCAGCAAGTAAAAAAACTATGAAATTCTATTTGCATAAAAATGCATTAAAAAACCTAATAAGAATTGTGACATTTTCTTGCCAAGTCCCAGTGTACTAATGATGCAAAGAAGTTAACCTTGGACTTGGTGGAGGTTGAAAGGAAAGCCAGGGAAATGATTGAGAAGAAATTGGAGTTGTTGACCCAAAGGGTGGACAAAATTGAGGAGACTCTTAAGAAAATCATTGACCATAGCCTGAAGATAATGAAATCTTCTTCTAGAAACATGAGAACTCTTGTGGCTAGGATGGAGTCCAACTCCCTTGATAAGGACACCATAAATGTTGATTAGGAAATGGATGTGCCACCAAGCGATGCTTAAGGTCCTGGGAAGCGGACTAGGGCTAGCATGAAGAAAAAATATGTCTAGATCTTCCCCCAGACATTGAAGACATTAAGGTGGTTCAAAGGATGAGCCAGATGGAGGAGGTGGCTGCTACCATCAATAAACTTGTTTAGGGTTGTTTCATTTTTGTTTTATCTGTCTTTTCATTTCTAGTTGTTGTCTTCTATTTCTAGTTTTTGGCCAGCTCTTTCGATTCTAGTTGTTGGTTGCCCTTTTGTTCCAGCTGACCTATTGTTTTTATGGGGACTGTTAATGATTTATCTTAAGTTCTATCTTTGTATAGGGTTTCAGGGCCCCTTCAAAATCTTTTTTTGCATTAATCAAAAACATAAAAATAGAGTGAAAACCCCAATAGAAATTTTGACCTTCACTCTCCTTTGTTGCTCATGTAAAATGCTTTATCCACCATAAGTAGACACCACCATCAACCACCAAAGGATGAAAAGGTTGCATTGCATTGAATGCACAACAACCACCTTTGGAAAATTAAATGCCAACATACTCGACATAATGCCTTACAAATTGGCTAGTTAAACACTTGTCAGCCCTTGAAAACCACACTGCCACCAAGATAGAAAAAATAACTGGTCAGGATGGATGACAATTTTATGATGGAAAATCGCCAAATTAAATGCCCATCAGTGTGACAAGGTCGATAGGGAATATATTATGAAAGGGTTTATGTTATTAGGAAGCATCAATAAGTAAATTATTACTAAAGGATATTTAAAATGATGATGGAATCCTATGACACTTTGAGGTAGGCCACTGGTCTTTCTTATTTGAGTGGATGAAGATGTGACATTAATTGATATATCCACATAGCTGTAATACTTGCTATCTTAAAATATTAATTCTATTTTATCTAGAAAAGGATTTCCATTTTGTGTACACACACACACACACACACACATATATAATATGAGTCTACTCTAAAATATATCCTTCATAAATTGAATAGAATTAATTATCAATATTAAAATTGATGTGGCCAAAATTTGTTTAACAATTAACAAAAACAAAAGAGAAAAAAATCTAGAAGATTTTAAAAATTCTAATCCCTCTTTCATTATTCTTCCAACTTCTTTGCATTACTAAGAAAAAAAACCCATTTAACTACAAATCTGAAAATTACCTTTTTTTTTGCATTTTTTCACAAAAAATCACTTTTTGCAATTTTTGGTAATTTTTAAAACAACTCCTAAAAATCTATTTTTTTCATGAAGCTTCTTAAAACTAAGGTAAGATGAATTTCCAACTAACCTTCAAAATTGGGAACATGGTTTTGAAGTTATTATTGAATTTTTTTTTTCTAAAAACTAAAAGCTAAATTTGAGGCCTCATATGAATGGAATTTGGCTGCAAAAATTGTTGAGATTTGGTCCAATAAAATTGGAATTTTCATGAACTTTGGAAGACACATCCACCTATAAAATTTCAGCCTAAATGGACAACATTTATGACTATCAGAAGTCCTTACATCATTCTTCTCTGGTTGAAAAGAACACAACTCCTGCAAGTTCCTATCCTTGAACTATTTTCATTTTCTGGGGTCTATTTTCATCACTTCCCACTCTAATATCCATGTGCTATTGGTTTTTGGTAACCATCCCACTACAAAAAATACTTGAAAATTCAAGTCCTCTTAAATGCAAGTCTTCTCCTTCTTCCTTGTCTTCCAATTATTTTGCAATTCATCCTTCACCTTTCCAACTATCCCTTGGTCCTTCTTCCTCTTCTTTTTCTTTACCCGTCTCCTATTCAATACTATCTTAGCTTTAATGTTCCAAAATTCTATTTCTTGTGCATATACATCAATAGCTTCATCATTTATGTCTTCATTATATAATATAACACCATATTCTCCTTTACCACAATTTGCATAATACCCTTGAAAATCAACACATACCTCATTAAAAAAATATACAACATCTTCATTAACAACCTTATTATCAGCAAGCATTTCCACTTGCTCAGTTTGAACATGAGATTCAAATAATTAAAAATGACACAGAGACTCATCTGCAACTATGTTTACCTTGTCTTCTTCATGGATTGATGTCAAAACAATCATAGGCATACTTACCATTTAATTTTCTACCTCTTGCTCTATTATTTTTGAACTTTCTTTCATCTTTCTCTTTTCAATAGTCTTTCTAATGGACCATTTGATCTTCTTTTTGATTGATAAGTACTACTTTTGTATCTCTAGTGAAATTCTTGTTGCCAAATTCTTTTAAGGCTTGATCCAACCTTTGTACCTCCTACTTAAAATATTCTAAACTTCTTCCTTCTTCTTTACACTTGTCTCTTTCCTCTTCTCTTGTTTCTCTTATTTCTTCTTTGGAGAATCCTCACTATGCAAAAAACTCTTTGAAAAATATATCTTCCTTCAAGAAAGTCCCTTTAACCCTACTTCCCCTTTTTCTTTTTCTCACCTCGATCTCTTCTCTTCCCTACCTATTCTTTTGGTGACTAGGTTCTCTCTTAAACCTACACAAATACAAACACACAAACACAAAAATCTCTTGCCCAGACCTTCTAATCTCTAATACTAGATGATGTAGGCATAATTCCTTTAACAATTAACAAAAACATCAAAGAGAAAGAAAAACATATAAGATTTTTAGAATTCAAATCCTTCTTTCTTTATTCTTCCAACTACTCTGCATTGCAAAGAAAAAAAACTCCATTTTAACTACAAATTTGAAAATCACCTTTATGACATTTTTCATCATTTTTGGTAATTTTTAAAACAACTCTTGAAAAGATCAATTTTCCCATGAAGCTTCTTAAAACCAAGATAAGATGAATTGCCAACTAACCTTTGAAATTAGGAACATGATTTTTAAGTTATTAAAAAAACTTCTAAAAACTTAAACAAATACTAAAAACTAAATTTGAGGCCTCTTATGGTGGAATTTGGCCCCCCAAAAATGTCAAGATCCAGTTAAATAAAATTCCAATTTTCATGAACTCTAGAAGACACATCTTCCTATAAAATTTCAGCCCAAATAGACTTGACCAAGTCAAAAGTTATGACTGCACGAATTCCCTACATAAAAAAATCTTACATTAGAAAAGGACATAGCATTTAGATCTAATGAATTGACAAAGAAATGGTTTTACTCATCCATGTTTCATACAAACCAAATTTTCCAAAGTTTGGATTTTCTCTTTTGCCACCTAAATCTGAGCTGATTTCTAATAGGAGAATTTTACGAGTGTTAAAACCTTTTCATATTTCCTGCATTTTATCTTGGAGCTTGATACATAGAATACACTAGGATTGAGTTTAATATAGATATGACTCCACTTTCAAGTTGATTTCATAGTATGGAGGGTTAGAATTGGAAGTGATTTAAGTCTAAAAAATATATGATAAATCAGACATAAGGTTAGTATGAGGAACATAAGAAATATTTTACTAGTCAAGGAACCACACATTTTTGTCCTTGTAAGACTCAAGAGAGATGTATACAAAGATTTTAATCCTTGGAGGGATGCATTTAGAAGCTAGACGTGTAGAAATGTGGGTCCAATTTGAGGGAAGGGGCCAAAATGACCATAAAGGTGATAGTACCTGGGGTTTGTAAATTTCAGCTAACAAGGCATGCTGAAATTAAATGGTTAACAATTCAGAGGTTGGGATTATAAGTTGTGGTTAAAGACAAGTTATATTATAAGAGGTTAATAATCAAACCCTTGTGGAAGGGGATTTTTTTTGAATCAAAAACCTTTTTTATTGACTCTTTGAGGGAAGATAAAATTAAAAAGTTGGAAACAAAGAAATTACATCTAACATGGTGTTTAAGATTGTTAAGCATGGAAAATAAAAAGGAATGAAATGTTTTTTGATGACTTTGAATCATAACATACCTCATTAGAACTTTGAGAACCCTTTCTCAGACAACCAAAAGATCCCATTGATTGAAATTATTTTGGAGATGTTTAACCTTCTCCAAAGGGTTATGATATTTTCTCATGGCCTCACTATAGTCGCATTAAGTTTTTTTTTGGAATCTAAATGCCATCATTGGGGATTCCAATTGCATTGGCTATATGACCTCTATATAGACATAAAAGTAAATGAATTCAACTATCACCATACCCTCATTCAAGGAGGGTGCCTATAAAAATCACCATTCCCTCCTTCAAGGAGGTAGTAAATTTTGTCAATAAGGATTGATAAAAAATATTGCATAACCTTAATGTATGAGGTGATCAAGTTCCATCTACAAGATTTTTTGAAAGATCTTTTACATTTTTGAGGATATTGTACTCCTTTGGTTTAAATTAGAAAAGGTTTTCCCCACATAGCCAAAAGATGGATGAAAAACCAAAATAAAAATAAAATCAATATAGATGAGTGAAAGAGACTTAGAGGATATGGAGACATTAATTTTGGTACATTTATGTCCACCCTAATTGATGATATGAAGACCATATTATAAGATGAATCTTATATTCATTAGAGATGGATCCAATATCTGGAGGGGAATAGAGGAAATTATTATAGTTTCCCTCGTCTAGAGATTATTATAGTCTCATATAGGCAGTATATATACTGATGCCAGTCATATGCATATGTGTAGGCTTGGATAGAATTTATTTCTTTGAAGATATTCTTATGGGTAGTGCTCTATGGGATGACGTGTTGACAACCCGGTTACTTAGAGTTGATCTTATATGCCTCAAGCTGAGAATCAAGAATTTTGTGAAGCCCGACCTAGAGGCAGCCTTACGAATCAAATCCCCCCTTACTAACTTAGATTAGAGTATGATTCATGTAAATATTATGAATATTTTTTACTAACATCAGTTGTGCAGGAAATTCTAAAAGGGAGAATAAGAAGGGACATCACCATTTGGATTAAATAAATGTGTGTAGATAGACAACCAATAAAATTTATACAGTTAAGTTTCATCAAATTGATGGAGGGTAAATTTGTTACCATGAGGATTGACATCTAAGTGTAATATTTGAGAGAATTGAGGTGTTAGAGAGGGTGCTTCATTCCATATGAAAATATTATTACTTTTGTATTCCTAATTAGGTAGTAGATCAATAAGCCTATTTTCTTCCATATAAATGTACCTTACCATGTAACTATGGAATGAAATGATATTGACTTGTGAACAAATATCATCTCACATATAGGAAAACTAGGCTTGGTCCTCTCTTTTAAAATGTTAATCAAACTCAATGAATCCCCTTCAATTATAGTATTTTTAAACCCTTTATTATTTGCAATATGATGTCATGAAAATCTACTTGCACCTTAGCAAATTTTAATTTTTGAATCCCCATATTGATGACATAGGAAAATAGAAGTTTTCCATTATTGTCTTTCATGATTCCACCCATGCTTGTCTACCCTGTATTTTGTGAGGGGTGTCAATAAAATTAATTTTTAACTAGCTAAGAGTAAAGGGGCCTATATCTAGCCACGAGTGAAAGGGCCTATGATGTTTTGGCCCTAGTTGAATCTTTAGTACTCTCTACTTTATTAAGTAAACTTGTCATGTTCAAAGTTCTAGAAATTTGAATCTCTAGCTATATGGGTTTCTAGAAGGAAGTTTAAGGGAACCTTCATTGATGTTTTCTTGATAACATTAACTGTAGACTCCAAAATGACATGCCAATGTTGTTTATTATTCCTAAAATGTCTATTATAGTGCCCATTTACGATATTTTATTTGAAATAAAAAATTACTTATTTCACTTGATCATAAATGTATTCATGTTTTTTTTTATCATAACACTTCAATATTATCATGTGTTCAAGTATATGTGTTACTTTTACCAACATTTGGGTATTTGGTTATTTACATGACTATTTATAAAATATATATTATCAAAATGTTGAAAGACTTGATATTATGAGCATGAGATGGTTTTCAACAATTGGACCTTGTACAACTATTGGTTCCTCTCTCCTAATAGGTTTATTAAAGTACATCTAGATGCATAAGTTTGAGGCTTTCTCATAAGTGATATATAAACTTCATTTACATTACAATCTCTCTACCACTAAATATCAAGTAGGAGAATTTGAAACACTAGTAGTTCAAGTTAGTGCAAAGAGTTTATAATGAGAAAATATACTTATTTTTTATTTGTAGTACGTTTTAGATGTTATAATTTAACATCAAGGTTTATCATATGTGTTAAGGTTTTAGGATCATTGCAAATGTAATAGCACTATCTCATTGCATGTGTTTTCCAAATGCAACAATCTCTTCCATTTATATTGAGAATGAGCCAAGAAGAGACATGTCTCTTCATGAGACATGTCTATTCATTAATATGTAATTAATATAATGAAAATTATACACACACACACACACACACACACACACACACACATATATATAGACACACACACACACACACACACACACACACACACACACACACACACACACACATATACAATACATATACATATACATATACATATACATATACATATACATATACATCTATATATATGTATATATATATATATGTATATATATCTATATATATGTATATATATCTATATATATGTATATATATGTATATATATGTATATATATGTATATATATATATATGTGTGTGTATATATATATATATATATATATATATGTATGTATATATATATGTATATATATACATATGTATACACACACATATATATATATATATATATACATATATATGTATATATATATGTGTATATATATATGTGTATATATATATGTGTATATATATATGTGTATATATATGTATATATATATATATGTATATATATATATATATGTATATATATATGTATATATATATATATGTGTGTGTGTATATATATATATATTATGTAAATATTAAAGAAATTAATATAATACTCAAGATATATATATATATATATACTAAATATATATATATATACATATCTTCACTAGTATTGACTCATAGTGTTTATTCAACTGAAGCTACAAAACATCAACACTCTCTCTTAGCTATGGAGGATAAATCAATCCAATGTCAACACTTAAGACACTTGACAACATCAATCATATGATGTAAGAAATAAAGGCATCATCCTCAAGATGTAATCAATAGAAACACAGTCTCAATATGTGGATTACCTCTATCGATGATTCTATCCACAAGTTCTTAGGTGAATTACCTCCATCAACAATTCTATCAACAAGCTCTTAAGTATTGGCCTATCAGAATGTCAACACATGACATTCACCAAATATTTTGAGTATTGGCCTATCAGAACATCAACATATGATATTCACCAATTACTCAATAAGGTACTAGCCTATAGAACATCAAAACATGATATTCACCAAATACCTATCATATATCTATACAAACAACTCATAGACCATCAATGACATCTAACACTTAGTTGTTGATTTACAAGATATATCTATGCAAACAACTTATAGACCATCAATTTAATGACATCTAACACTTAGTTGTTGCTTTACAAGATGTATCTATACAAGCAACTTATAGACTGTCAATTTAATGACATCTAACACTTAGTTGTTGCTTTACAAGATATGTTTATGCAAACAACTCATAGACCGTCAACTTAATGACATCTAACACTTAGTTGTTGGATTAATTCATCATGATCTGTTTCAACACTATAAATAATATATATCATGATTTAAGTTATTGTAAGATCGTCACCTTCCAATAACTTTTGCAAATACAAGTGATAATCATTTAGAAGTCGTCACTTCCTCATGATTTACACAGGGGGAAGGCCCATTAAAACATTCATGATTCATTAGTATAATAATCAATTATATCAAGTTTACCTCAGAAGTGTTTCACCTTCAATAGTGAACTCTCTCTCAATCAATATGATCAAGATTGTTACAAGTTGATTGAACCATCTTCTCCCTCTGAAGCTCAAGTTTATTAACTTCTTGACCTCTTTTGAAATGTCAGATTCCCTTTGCATCTAGTCTCAATCATCAATTCATTTGCAAGCATCAAGTTATTTCTCCCTTGAATGCAATTATCTTTTACTTCTGTCCTTCAATCTTATTAGATCTCCCTTCAAGTGGTTAGGCTTTTAAAGAAGGAACCTCGCTCTTTAGCAAAATCCAACAGTGCATTTGTGAGATATGGTCCTCGTACTGAGACTATATTTTTCTGAGACAATCACACATTCACCATCAATAAACTACTCTCTTACATTTGCAACCTAGCTCTGATACCATGTTAAGGTTTTAGGATCATTGAAAATGTAATAGCACTATCTCATTGTATGTGTTTTCCAAATGTAACAATCTCTTGCATTTATATTGAGAATGAGCCAAGAAGAGACATGTCCCTTCATGAGACATGTCTATTCATTAATATGTAATTAATATAATGACAATGAAGCTACAAAATATCAACAATATGTCAATGGATTCTGGTTGTAATTATAATTTAATTAGTAAAGAAACACATGTCGTAACTTTCGCTGAGTAATCATTAGAATGAATGCAAGGATAGCTTTGAGGAAGAAGATATTCAAGATGATGCTTTGAAATACTGTAAATAACTAGAAATAATAATCAAATTGTCAACATTATCACAAGTCATTATTAATGGTTGATTGGTATTTAATTATTATAATCATTATTAATTTTGATAAATATTTAGATTTTATGTATTCTATATTTATCATTTGTCTAGAATGAAAATTTTATTGACAATATAATTTTTCCTTTACTAAATGAGCCTATTCTAATCAACCATTACTCTCTAACAGTTTTACATTCTATTAACCCTTATAAGTAGAGAAATCCTTTCACTCCTTAATCTGACTAAATTTCGAAAAATGGAAAATACAACAGATTTTCATGAAATTCTTCGTGATCTATATATTTTATGGTTGAAAACCACAAAAATAAATTGCAAAAAAATCACCTTGTTTTGAAGAATCTGAAAAAAATGTTTGACATTTTTTTTTATATCTTTGATACATTTTGTAGAGAACTTAACCGCTGTCTTTGAAAAAAATAATGGCTAAGAGACATTTCCATTACAGTGGAAGAAGATATTTGCAATACATTACTAATTTCTTTTCATAATGGCAAATATCAAACAAAGTCGAGAGGGAATATATAAAAACTTTTTCTGACTTTAGTAAGCTTTTAACACCTAATTTATTCTAAAGGCTATTTGAAATGACGATGGAATCCTGTGACACTTTCAAGTAGGCCACTCCTATTTCTTATTTGAGCGGAGTGAGCTGTGAAATCAATTTATATATGCACATAGTTGTAATATGTGCTATCTTAAAATATTAATTGTACTTTATCCAGCCAGTGCTTTCCATTTTGGTTAAAATATCTAATCTTAAGATGAAGGTACTCTAAAACATTGTCTTCGTACATTGTATATAATTAATTATCAGCATTATATATTCTGAAATGTACAGCATTACAAATAAAAATAACAAGAAATTAGATCTGATTAATTGACAAAGCAATGGTTTTACTCATCCATTTGCCATAATTCATCAGAGTAAAATTTTCCATTGGAAAAGGCCTCTGGCGAATGAGAGTTATGTAGAGAATAACCCACTTCGCTACTTCTACACAGTTCAGGGCTAAAAGTTTCCACTGAGAAGTTGCAAGTTAAATCCCTCGAATATTCTTCCTGCTCCAAAACTGCCCTAAATTCAACACCATTTGGTGCTTCAAATTCAGTACTCTTCTTAGCAGCTGCAGCATTTAAGGATTCAGATTCAAAATCTTTATTCTTATAGGGAATTGGATTTGTTTGCAACGAACTAATTGCAATATGTTCTATGGTGTTCTCGGTTGTTTTCCGTAGAAAACTATTGGAAGTCCCTCTTTGTAGACCAAGTGGAGCCTCAAATGAAATTGGGCACGAGGAGAAATGAGTTAAACTGTCAGAGTGGACTTTGCTTTCGCCATTATCGTGTACTTTATTTCTTTTCTTCAGATGGGTTTTCCAATAATTCTTGATTCCATTGTCTGTCCTGCCCGGTAAGCTTTGTGCTATCCGAGACCACCTGAACTTGGAAAATCACACATACAAAACGTTCATTTACTATGTATCTTATATCACATAAAAAATAAGCAGCGAAGAAATAAAATAAATTTATTTAGGATTAGGGGAAGAGGATTAGGGAAAGACCGTCTACTGTTCATTCATTACTAACCCAACTTTTCACTTACTAATTCTAAAGAAATTGGTAAAATTATAATAAAAGTCTATTAATAAATAAATCATATACTAATAATCTTATTTTAATAAATGTCTACTTATAAGACATTAGTGAAATTTTTTGAAAGGCTATTGAGACATGTGAATAACTAGAACATTTGTGCATAAGTATTAGTAATTTTAGAAGTAGTTGTAATGCATAGTTCTTTGAACATCTTAAAGTAAGTATTGGGCATCATTAAATAGATATTTCCATCCTTTCAATACATAACAGATGACACAGTATCAAAACAATAACAATAACTACAAACAGCTAAATGAGAAGACTACAAAACTAAATCAAAATTATTGAAATCTAATATACATTTTAGAATATATGAATGTACAAAATCAACTAATTAAACAGTTACTAATATGCTTCCCAATACCTGTTTCCCCAACGAGCATGGAGATCAACAATTAACCGCTCTTCCCCGGGAGTTATGTTGGTGTGATTGAGATCAGGACTAAGGTAGTTCACCCATCTCAGCCTGCAGCTCCTACCACTTCTCTTAAGCCCTGCTTCATTTCCAAACAATTTAGATATTTTATTCTGCAGGTGGGTATTTGAGAGTTTGGGTAAACAGAAATACCAGATTCTTTGGCTAAAAATTCCCAACGCCCTTCACCATTGAAGGTGATATAGGAAATAAGTCGAATGTCCTCGTCATAAGTCCAGGTCCCTCTCCTTTGTTCGCGTTTCTTCGAGCAGCCAGCACTTCTGTCCGCCATTAGATAAGATTCACAAATAATGTATAAAAGCGTCCTATTACTTCTATCAAACATACATATCCTCAAAGATAACTCACTAAAACAATAACAACGATTTTATGTGATTCTTTGACTCGTGGCATAATAACTTATATAACCTACATATAGAGAGAGACACACAAAGTTATCCTATCCCTGTTTATAGATTGGATTACTTTAAAATTAATCACAGCAAGATATTTTGGACCAAAAGTCGTTGAATCATTCATTTAATAAATATTTCAGCCTCGGGAGACGTTTTGTTTCCAATTATAGTCTTATCGTTTCGAGCAGTTCAATTTTTTAACTTAGTTATATCCATATAATTTTCGTGGTTGCTAAAGCAAACGGGACACTAGATTCGGAAGGCCGACATATAATTCGAAGAAAATGACAGAAACAGATTGTTTAGAACATAAACAATTTCAATATAGAACTCGTGACATTAAAATAATAGGGCTAGATAATAGGAGGCGTGGTAGCAGATAATAGGCTGAATGCCTAGAGTGCTAGTGCTTTCTGCTACAAATGATTTTTTTACTTCGATCGTCCTCAAAATTTGGTTGGTGCTTTCTGCTACCAAGTCGGATGTAACCAACTTTCATTTATTAAACTCATCAAACCATTCTAGTGTATTGAAATTATTCCCATTCGTTTCCTGTTGCTCACATCACTGCTGTTATCACGCGTTTTCTTTATTGCCTCTAGATATTTTGAGACCTCTTTCTTTATCATTATTTTCCCATATGTATCTTATATTTCTAGCTTTTGGGGATTCTTGGTATTGGTTACACAAGTCATTTGATTTTAAATGATTAAGAGCATGTATGAGGAATTTGATTCCAGATTGAAATCCAACCCTCTTTTTTTAACGATAGACAATTATTTGGCACTTAAACTAAACCCCATCTCTTAAAGAAGCATTTGTGAGCTAACCATTCTCACCAATTAACAATATCTTTAAAGTTTTAATCATTTTATAAATTTTTTATGGAAGATTGTTTGATACATATAAAATCAACTAATTTAATAATTAAATGGCTGATGTTAAATTATTGAAACACAAGAATGACTAGTATTAAAATCATAGAATTTGTAAGCAATGTATTTAATTGTCTAGAAGTAACAATCTCACACTCTATAGAAGCCACAACATCCATCTAAGTTATAGCCTTAACGGAGGTCACCACTCCTCCTTGAAGAATAGTGTCAACTTTAATAAGAGACACATGAGGGAAATCTAGTAGAGGAACTGTCTCCACATCAATAAGAGAAATCAGAAGTCCTTGTTTTTTTTACCAAGACCAAAATAACTTCAAAATTTTCACACAGAGTGAAATCCATGGAAATATTGCTTTAGATGACACCTCTCTAGGATTGTAAGCAATATGGAATTCCACACCATTGTGCACTAGTACCAAAAGAGGACATATACCACTAACCCATAAGGGTTCCAAAAACTCCTAGTGTAAGCTTTGGGAAGAAAACTAAGGAGAATCAAGATCCACTAGCAACCTATATATCATACAAATACATAAGAAATGCACAAAATCTTCTAGAGCACCATTTACCTCTATTGGACTAGTAGTAAATAGGTTAAAAAAATTATTTCAAAGATCCAACCCACAAGAAACTTGCCACAAGGAAGTAGAATAGATTTCTTTTTAGGAATCTATCAAAGAGAGGGATTTGAGGCTTTAGGAGGATGAATTGTGAAATATAGGCACTTGAAGGACTCTCCTAAATTGAACAATGATGTGTACCTCTAAAGAACATAAATGAAAGTCACTTCCAAAAACTCCCCAACTAAAAGCTCTAGTTTGAAAGACCTTAATAAAGCTATTTAGACATAGGGGAATCCCAAAAAGGGAGTAACCAACAAGAATGTCACAATAAACAACTATAAATAGGAAAAGAAGTGGGTGCCCCCATTATCAGATACACCAACTAGAGAAAGTCAATAGAAAAAAACCACACAAGGCATCCTTATGACACAAGTTATAAAGGCCTCTTTATGTAAAAATGACACTACACAAATACTCCAATGGTGGTGCCAAAAAAACCTAGTCCATTAGAAGTAAACCCACAAAATGCATGCGCTAACACAATACCAACTATGGTGAAGAGGACAATGAAATGAAGAACAATATTTT
Source organism: Chamaecyparis obtusa (assembly GCA_027943335.1). Classification (NCBI taxonomy): domain Eukaryota; kingdom Viridiplantae; phylum Streptophyta; class Pinopsida; order Cupressales; family Cupressaceae; genus Chamaecyparis; species Chamaecyparis obtusa. The sequence goes on from BSBK01005759.1 coordinate 430,829, forward strand.
TGAAAAAATCCATTCCCTACATAGCCAAGAAAAATCCATCTACAACATGCTCTCTCTCTCTCTCTAACACACATAGACACATTTGAAACCCATGTAAATGAGTTGTAAGTTATATATTGTATACAAGTTGTCTTGGTGTGTGTGTGTGTGTGTGTGTGTGTGTGTGTGTGTGTGTGTATATATATATATATATATATATATATATATATATATATATATATATATATATATATATATATATATATATATATATATATATATATATATATATATATATATATATATATATATATATATATATATATATATATATATATATATATATATATATATATATATATCTATATCTGTGTGTGTGTGTTAAATATATGGATTTAGATATGAGTACATGCATTTTTACTTTTGTAGTCTTTGTCATCAACTTTGGGTTATTAACTTGTGTTAATTATCTTTTACCTATTAGAGCTCCCTTCATGACTTCTTACACACCCTTTACCATTCCATTTTATTAGGAGTCATTGCCCACGAACAATGCCATCAACATTACTACACAACCCAAGTGTAGAAGAAAGAAATGAGGTAATCATCAATTCAATTGCCAATAAATTACAGTCTAGTATTTAGTTATTTTGATAGTATTTAGAGATAAGATATTTGATTTAGCATTTGAATTGTTCTTGTGCAGACACCCAACAAGCCACATACTTGGTCCAAGCTCTATTTCGTTGTCTTCAAGAAAGAAATTATCACTTTCTTTATCATCAATTGTATCCAACTATATTTATAGTAATCTAGCCCACTCTCAAGTAATTTGATGAACATTAATTATGATTGATTTAAATAAAAACATATCAAGTCTTATATATTGCATGATAATAACTTATTCTATTCTATCACAAGAAATTATACATTCTATAATAGAATTAAACACATTGATATTTGACATCACATGATTACAAATATTATTCCTAATAGACAGGTTGAAATGACATAATACACAACTAGTGATTGAATTGTTCATATACTTACTAAGGTAGTTTATACACAAAATTTTGATATAATTAATAGTGATGGACATGTTCACATTAAGAATTTAGGTTACATAGATTCCACAATGTGTTTCTAAATAAATTACATCTTCTACCATCATTTTTTGGTTAGGAATTACTCTCTCTCTCTCTCTCTCTCTCTCTCTCTCTCTCTCTCTCTCTCTCTCTCTCTCTCTCTCTCTCTCTCTCTCTCATATTTAAGTTTCATTAAATAAGTTGATCACAAAAGTTGACATTTATGAGAAATAATGTATTATGGGAAGTTTAATGATTGGGGGATAGATTGTTGGCAAGTTGGATATATTTTCATTAATGCCAACATGTCTATCATGTAGTTTGTATGGATGTCAGCATGTATGCTATGATTTTTGGATGTTTTGTGTGATGTTTTGATATATGTTATGCAGTTTGCATATCAAATATTCAGTTTTGCTAGTAAAATAGTATGTTCAGATGAGTCCACATGAAGGAAGGTTACTAAAGTTGAGACATCACACACCTCATGGGTTGATGTAGAGGTTTTCTACATGGTTCATGTCAAGTTTTAGTTTCTAACATGATGATTTTATCAAGTTATGGTGTCACAGATGAAGTCTATTTTTTTGCTTGTTGTAAGATTTACAATATTACAAAGTTGTAGAGATTGGTTTTGCGCATGTGCTCAAGATCTTTGGTTCTACTAATGGTAATGTGTTAAGGACATAGAAATGTGTCTAGCATTCAAAAGGTTTTTAATTATAATGGTATACAATATATATTTACAGTTATTTCAATTGAGGATAACAATGTTCTTGAAGTTTATCAGGTGCTGAAAGATCCAATGGGTGTGACATATTTGACTATTTGTTTGAGCTTAATGATGCATTAGGATGATCTAGGATCATGTGTCTGATAAGTTGGCAACTTACATTGATCAAGGTGACAAAGTTCAATGGATTTAAGTTATGTTTTTGATTCCTTATCCAACATGTCAATAAAAGTTGATTAAACTATATATGGAAGATTGAAAAAGTATTTTAAGGTTATGGTGATGATATTGAGGTGTTCTTGATGGATCTAAGGAATATTTGGAAAGCACATAGTGATCTTGATGGTTGATTTGGTGTTGAGAGTTGAATATTTGAAGATTTTATCGATCTAGTTCTTAATAAATATGGTGGACTAGGCTTTGATTTGAGTTATCATATGTATGTGCTAGTTTTTATAGGATTGTAGATGCAATAGGTTGCTAGTGAAAGAATTTTATAGATATGCTAAGGGATGGATTTATCATCTTGATGTGCCAGAGAGAATTGCATCAAGGGATCTGATTGTACTGAAATGGAACTAACCAAGGCATAGGTAGTTGCTATCATACAGTTCATGACTTATCAGATTGTTGTATGAATGGTGATTGTAAGCTAGTGAGAATATGATTGTAAGTCAATGAGACTTCCTTAGGGTTTTAGCTGAAGGTAAGTTAAGTAGTGAACCCTAGGCAACGTTCCTAAATGCATGTTCATTATCTATATTATAATAAGTCTATACTTGTAGCTAGGTATTAGTCTTATTGTGGGTTTCATCAGCACCATGGTTTTCACCCTAATTTGGGTTTCCATGATAAAAATATTTTTGTTATGTGGTGTTGATGTTTGATGAGTTTTTTACATGCTTTACATTCTACAAATCACTAATAAGGGTTTAAGTAATTAAGGGTTTCATATTTTAAGGGTTTAAGGGTTTGAAGGTTTAAGTGTTTTTTGGAGCAATTTATTCACCCCCCTCTTAGCTTCTTGCTTCATATTTCCTAAAATGGGTATCAAAGCCTAGTCTCTTGAAGGAAGCCTAACAACTTGATGGAGATCCAAAGCTGATAGTATATAAGAAAGAAAATCCAAGATTTGATGGAGCCAAATATGCATAGTGGAAGAACTGCATGATTGTACATCTTAGATGTGTTGATGATGACTATTAGAAGATTACAAAGAATTCATACTACCATGGTCAAAATAGTAAAAATCTTGATGAGATCAACGAGGCAAAGGAAAACATTAGGGGAAATGGAATCTTTGTTGAGTGCATTAACTAATGTTAACATGACTAATGTCATGTAATTGGAGACAACTAATCGGCTAATTATATTTTAGGTACATGAGATGTAGGAGAGGAATCTTAACTCTATACCAAAATATCCTTACTTTAGAATTCCAAATTAGCTATTAAATTAATGAGCCTATTTAATTCTCTATAAATGTGCCTTGTAATGTGATTTCAGAATGAAATGATATTGATCCAAGCATCAACTATCATATGATAGATAGGCAAACTAGGCTTGATCCTCCAACTCAAAATATTTATCACAATCAACTAATGCCTTGAATTACCATATTTTTTCACCGTTTATTTTTTCTAATAAGGAGGTCATGAAAAGATACTCAAGCTTAGTCAAGTTTGAGGTTTGAATCCCCAGGTTAATGATATATGAAAATATAATTTCCCCTTTGTAGTTTCATTTAGTAGTGAAATTTTATTTGAAATAAAAAAGTATTTATTCCACCTAATAATAAATGCATTTATTAAATTTTTTATTAACATTTATATATTCTTATGTGTTCAAGTATATATCTATTTTGACCAACATCTAGTTATTTTTTTGGACTTTGTGGACTATTTATAGAATATATAGTATAAAGATGCCGTGAGACTCAATATTGTGAGCACAAGTTAGTTTTCAACAATTGAACCCTCTACAAATATAACTTCTTGTCTCCTATAATTTTTTTATGATACACATGGATGAATAGGTTTGAACCTTTCCTATGTGTGATATATAGGCTTTTTTTATATTACAATCTCTCTTGTAGTACATATCAAGTAGAAGAATTTGAAACTTTGGTATAGCTCAAGTTAGTGCAAAGAGTTTTTAATAAGTGAATATCTTAGATTAATGAATATCATGTATGTGTTTTAGATTTTATGTTGGTGAACAATTACAAAATGGTATGCGCTACATTACCCTAAGTTTTGGATGTTACAAATTAAGATTAAGGTTTCTCATAGATCCATGGATTATGGTTGTAATTGTATTAGAACTAGTCAAGAAACATATGCTACATTGTTAGTTGATGTACTATTGAAGTGAATGAAAAGATGATTTTGAAAATGAAGATATTCAAGAGAACACTTAATAATATTCAACTAACAAGAAATAGTAAACAAGTTGTGAATATATTATTAGAAATCATTGGTGGTATTTGATTGATATTCAATTATGATAGCTATTATTAAAATTGATTAAATATGAATTAAATCTATTCTTTATTAGCATTTGAATATAGTTAAAATTTTATTGACGATACTTTTTTGCATTCCCAATGCACTTCTAGTACTACGTAACTAAACATATGGTAATCAACCATTACTCTCTAATTAACATATGGTAACAGATTTTAATTCTATCAACCTAGATAATTGGGTAAAACTTTTCACTCCTGAATGCAACAGCTATCTTATTTATTAAGGAATAAAAAAAGGTGTTCAATGTGGATTGCACATGCTTGAGTTACATCTGTAGCAATTTTTTAGTGATTTAAAAAGACTTAGTTTATTGGAAAATGATAGGAAGGGACATTTTCATTGCAGTGGAAGAAGATATTTGCAATAGATTACTATTTTCTTTTCGCAATGTCAATATCAGAAAAGTTGAAGGGGAATATACAAAATAGGTTTCTGCTTTTAGTAAGCTTTAATACCTAATTTATTGTAAAGGCTATTTGAAATGATGATGAATTCCTATGGCTCTTTCAAGTAGGCCACTCCTCTTTCCTATTTGAGCGGAGTGCGCTGCCAAATCAATTTATAGTGGCACATTGATGTAATATGTGCTATCGTAAAATATTAATTGTAATTTATCCATCCAGTGCTTTGCATTTTGGTAAAAATATCTAGTCAAAAGATGAACGTACTCTAGAACATTTCATTCGTACATTAGATATAATTAATTATTAGCATTATATATTCTGAAATTTACAGCATTAAAAACTTTGACATTTAAAAAAGACATAACAAGAGTTTAGACCTCATGGAGTGACGAAGAAATGGTTTACTCATCCATGTGCCATAATTCATCAGAGTAAAACTGTCCATTGGAAATAGCCTCTGGCGAAAGAGAGTTATGTAAAGAATAACCCATTTCGCTACTTCTATACAGTTCAGAGGTATACAAATCCTCCGAAAAGTTGTAAGCTAAATAGCTTGAATATTCTTCCTGCTCCAAAACTGCCCTAAATTCAACACCATTTTGGGCTTCAGATTCAAGGATTCGGATTCAAAATCTTTATTCTTATAGAGAATTATATTTGGTTGAAACGAACTAACTGCAATATGTTCTTTGGTGTCTCAGTTGTTTCCCATAGAAAACTTTTGCAGGTCCCTCTTTGTAGATCAACTGGAGATTTAATTAAAATTGGGAGTGAGGAGGAATGACTTAAAACTCTCAGAGTGGACTTTTCTTTTGCCATTATCGTGTACTTCAATTTTTTTATTGATATGGGTTTTCCAATAATTCTTGATTGCATTGTCTGTCCTCCCCGGTAAGCTCTGTGCTATCCGAGACCACCTTAACTTGAAAAATCATCCACAAATGTTCGTTTACTATGTAGCTTATATCACAGAAAAAACAAGCACCAATGAGATAAAATAAAGCTATTTAGGATTAGGGAAAGACTGTCTACTCATGATCATTCCTTACTAATTACTCAAAATTACCAACTTTAATGAAATTGGTAAAAAATTAATAAAAGTTTATTAATAAATAAATTATGTACTAAAAAGTTCGCACTTCTATGGTAGTAGTGAGAATTTTTGAAAGACTATTGAGACATGTGTGTAAGTATTAGCAATTTTTAAATGATTTCTGAGACATTTGTACATAAATATTGATAATTTTAGAAATGGTTGTAGTGCACGGTTCTATGACCAACTTAAATTACTTATAGAGTATCTTTAAATCAGTATCAAGCTTTATTTGTAGATAATCACATTGAACAGATCTCACAATGCCAAAACAATAACTATAAATAACTAAGCCAAAAGACTACAAAGAAAAAATTATTGAAATATGATTTACATTTTAGAATATATTAATATACAAAATTAACTAAACTAATTATTGATATGCTTACCCTATGCCTATTTTCCCCCAACGAGCGTGGAGATCTAAAATCAAACCTTCCTCCGCAGTCACGTTGGTGTGGTTGAGATCGGGACTAAGGTAGTTCATATTTGTTTGTGTAGCTCGAAAGGTTTTTCCAGCCTAGAACCCTGTCACCCGGGCTGGAAGGGTTGTAGAGAAAGCATCTCTACTTCCTTTGATTTTTTTCCTTCTTTTATTTTTAGAAATAATTTTTTTCTATGATAACCTCTAATTTAATCCACCGTTGGTGAATCAGAGATTATAAAAAGGAGATTAGTGTGTATGTTGGAGATATATAGAAAAACTGAAGGTTTTTCTTGCAGGAAATGACATAAAAGAAAGGGATATTGGTTTTAACAGAAGAAGACATTGAGATATTATCTAGGATTGTAGTATTGCTGTGGATTTGGTGAATTCAACCCAGGACAATTCTCTGAACCAGATTATGGTAAGTTTTTGGCAGCTATTGTAAACTTTCTCTTTTCTGTTATAATTAAAATCTTTCATTGAATGCTAGTTTTTTTCTAGGAGATTTCGAGGGTAAATCTCTGTGTTAAATTGTGATTGGTTTTCTCTAACTTCTATTATATTTAGTATCAATTAGTTAATGGTGTTGTACAGGCTTTAGTTCTTTGCTTCAATAATTTAATTTCTATTATTCAAATTTCTGAATTTAAACAATTGTAAATTTATTGCTAGGTTTCACAACACCAAGAGAGGAGTATTTTTCACATGATATTAGAGCCAATACTCTGAAAAAGAAACCTAGGGTTTAATTACACAGGTGAAAGTTTTTTTTTTTGTGTGTGTTTAGGGAGGTTTAAGTTTAAGGGTTCCAGTTATGGCGGCAACTGAATTAAGAGACGGGGATAGATTGGATAGATCCTCAAATTTTGGCGTCTAGAAAGATATAATTTTCTTAATGCTAGAGGAGAATGGTATCAAGGAATATGTGACCAGTGTTGTAAGCATATCTATAGATCCAATATAAATCTTAGCATATAAGAAGGAATATGCCAAGGAAAGGAGGAAAATCCTTGATGGTGTTAAGGATCAGAAAGCTCCACATATCACAAAGTTAGATACATAGAAGAAGATGTGGGATGCCATTTTGAATTTGTACAAGAATGCTACTACTAATCAAAAGTGTTGATGTTTATAGTTTTGATTAGATAAAATGATCTTATTATTATGAAAATATAAATAAACATCATTAAATTGAGATGAGATAATATTATTCTACATTATATATGCATATTGATATATATAATAATAATAATATTATTATATATATCAATATGCATATACAATGTAAATATTTTAGTTGACAAATAAATCTCATATGTCATACCGATTGATATCAGTCTAAACTAAATAAATATCATTGAAATAATATTATCATTATTTGAGATAATTTATATATAAATATACATTAATATATACATATATATTAATGTTTAATGATAAATAACAAATACGATTATATCAGTTTTGTTATGGAAAATAATAAATATATAACCGATAGTGTATCGGTTTAATTATCTTCCATCTTACCAAACCGATAACTATCGGTATAATGCTAAAACCGTTCCATTATGCGTTAGCAACTATTGTACTAAACCGATAACTATCGGTGTATGTGATTAAAGGCTGTCAAACCAATGGTCATCGAACCTTGTAACGATGCATTGTTTTGAACAGTCACAACTTGATAAGTTGTGACTGTTCATTACAATATATATAATAACAGTCTTGCGATGATTCAAAAACAGCGAAAACAATAAAAGGTCAATACAAGTCCTTCTAATCTGCATTCACAGTTCAGTCCAAATAAATAATAATTTGATGAAGGGTGCTCCCCTTAATACCACAAACACATAACAGAAATAGAGAAACAACAACAATATGCAAGAACAGAAAATTGTCTTCTTATTATCTCCACAAATGTGGAATTACAAACTTTCAGAATTACAATATGCAAAGCCACATGGGCATTCCCTTACAATATTCTGTAGGACAAAGCCTCAAATCAATACCCAGATCTACTACCCAGAACTATTCTGAACTGCCTAAGACAATAATACAGCCTTCCTTATATAGGCAATTTTTCCACCGCCTGGGAAGGTTCCAAAATTTTTTAGCCAATAAGGCCGACCAAACTTAGAATTATTTTATTTTACATTTTATTACATCATAGTCGGCTCAAGATAACCTTTGAAACCCGAACAAAAATTTTGAAGAAAATTATTTTTCCGCCATTTCGAGTGGCCCAACTTCCGAAGACCATAAGTCATCACCAGTTGACCCGATCGGCTATTATAACCCCCTTTCGAAAATGCCATGAAGCGCTCTACAGGCTTCATTGGCGCAAGCGCCCGTCACCCAAATTTTTGACCTCATCCGGGGCCTCTAAAGCCTTCAAAACTGAGTCCAAAGTTTCTGTACCCTGCTGCCAATACCGAAAATCTTCAATATCTTCCAACATGCACTTGATCTGGAAATGAAACTTTACTGGTAGACTTATATGACCAAAATGAACCTCCAAGAAAGAAATTAGATCATTCTGAGCACAGACGAAAATTACCAAAAATAGTAACTTTCCATAAATAGCAGCTCTGCACAAAATAGCCCTTATTGAAAATAAAAATAAAAATATTTTTGGGTGATGCAAGATTGCTCTTACACCCAGAATGCTCCTGCATCAGACACCCAGGGTAATTTGAGAAGTGACCCTGTCACGACTCAGGTGTGCAGAGGAAAACCAAGACGGCTAACCTCCTCCTTTGTCAACCATGATGAATCTTCAACAGGTCATCCTTTCCACTTGACCAGATATTCTTCATATGTCCTGTTCCTTGTGCTTCTGCCAACACGACTGTCCAGTATATCTTCGATCTCCTTAGTGTCTGAACTAGTTGCTGGAATACTCCACTGTGCTGCTGTGATCTCATCTTCAACACCTCCTTCATGATACTCTGTCAGATTTGAAATGTTAAACACTGGTGAAATATTTAGCTCAGTAGGCAATTCTACCTCATATGCGTTTCCTGAATCATGTTTCTTCAGTATCTTACATGGCCCAAACTTTTTCATTTTCAGCTTGTTATATGTACCAACTGGAAACCGCTCCTTCCGCAAATGAACCATGACTTCATCACCAACCTGAAATTCCTTATACCTCCTTTTCTCATCTGCCTTAGCCTTATACTGTGCGTTCATCTTGGTAATATGCTTCCTCACCTCCCCATGGATGTTCTTCAAGTGTTCTGCAAAATTCTCAGCTTCAGCACTACTTATTTCTCCTTTATCTATCTTTCTCAATTCAGATGCATTTCTTGGACTACTTCCATATACAATCTGGAATGGTGATTTACCAGTGCTCCTGTTGACAGAATTATTGTATGCAAATTCTACCTGTGGTAAAATCAAATCCCATCCCGTTGGCTTATCTCCAACCAAACATCTCAGCAAATTTCCCAAACTCCTATTCACCACCTATGTCTGTCCATCAGTCTGTCGATGATGTGATGAACTGAACTTCAAATCTGTCTTCAACTTCTTCCACAACGTATGCCAGAAATATCCAACAAACTTAGTGTCCTGATCTGAAACTATGGTCTTTGGCAAGCCATGTAGTCTCACCACTTCTCTAAAAAATAATTCTGCTACATGAACAGCATCATTAGTCTTCTTGCAGGGAATGAAATGTGCCATGTTTGAAAATCTATCAACCACCACAAAAATTGAATCATGTCCCCGCTGAGTCCTCGGTAAACCAAGAACAAAGTCCATGCTGATATCCTCCCAAGGCTTCTCTGGTATAGGTAATGGCTGATACAACCTTGTATTCTGCTTCACTCCTTTCGCCATCTGACATACTCTGCAACTCTGTACAAACTTCTTCACATCTTGCTGCAATTGTGGCCAATAATAATTCTCACCAACCAAAGCAAGGGTTTTATCACGACCAAAATGTCCAGCCAATCCTCCGCTATGCTTCTCCTTGATGAGATTCTCCCTAATAGAACTTCGTGGAATGCACAACTGACTCCTTTTGAATAGCATATCATCTTGGATGATAAAATCCAGCCATTTCATCCTGTCTACAGTAACAGGTTCTGTACAAGCCTTCCAAGCTTCACCAAAATCAGGATCCTCTGGATACAAATTTTTGAGTTCCTTGAACCCAACCACTTCAATCTGTATTTCTGTCAGCAATATCTGCCTTCTGCTAAGAGCATCTGCAACCCTATTAGACTTTTCACTCCTGTGTTTCAAAACAAATGTATAACTCTGCAAAAACTCAACCCATTTCAAATGCCTCTGATTCAACTTTCCTCGACTATTCAAATATTGCAAAGCTTGATGATCAGTATACAAAACAAACTCCTTAGGAAGTAGATAATGTCTCCACTTCTTTAATGCCTGAACTATAGCATAAAATTCCTGATCATAAACAGAATATTTCCTCTTGGCATCATTTAACTTCTCACTGAAATAAGCAACAGGTTTACCTTCTTGGCTCATAACAGCTCCTATTGCAGTACCACTAGCATCACAATCTACTTGAAACACCTTATTAAAATCTGGAAGTGCTAAAACAGGTTGTTCTGTAACTTTTTGTTTCAACAATTGAAAACTCTTTTCTGCCCCATTAGTCCACTTAAACTCTTTTCTATCCCCTCTCATTGTTTCAGTCAAGGGACCACAAATACTGCTAAAATTTTTGATAAACTTTCTGTAAAAGCTAGCTAGACCATGAAAAGATCTTACCTCAGTAGCACTCCTTGGAGTAGGCCATTCAAGGATAGCCTGTACCTTCTTTGGGTCCATTTTTAGACCTTCTGCTGAAACTACAAATCCCAAATACACTAACTCTTTCTTCACAAAACTGCACTTCTTCAAATTAATCAACAATTTCTCTTCTCTCAACTTCTCAAACACCATACGAATATGCATTATATGTTCCTCCCATGTCTTGCTAAAAATCAAAATATCATCTAGGTAAACAATGATAAACTTACCCAGAAATTCTTTCAGAACCTCGTTCATGAGCCGCATGAAAGTGCTCGGTGCATTGGTTAGCCCAAAACGCATGACTAACCACTCATACAGTCCTTCCTTTGTCTTGAAGACAGTCTTCCATTCATCTCCTTCTCTGATCCGAATCTGATGATATCCACTTTTCAGATCTATCTTTGAAAAATACACAGCTCCACTCAAACAATCCATAATATCATCCATTTGTGGCAATGGAAACCTGTACTTGATTGTGATCTTGTTTATTGCTCTGGAATCTGTACACATCCTCCACTCTCCATTCTTCTTTGGTGCTAATACCACTGGTACAGCACAAGGACTCAGACTCTCTCGAATCAATCCTTTCTGTAACAGTTCATGTACTTGTCTGTTCAACTCTTCACTTTCTGCAGGTGTCATTCTGTGTGCTGCCTTATTCGGCAAACTTGCTCCTGGGATCAAGTCCATCTGATGACTGATCTTCCTTACCGGTGGTAATCCATCAGGTACATTATCAGATACAATATCCTGAAACTCATTCAACAAATCTGCAACCTCTACAGGTACATCCTCTACTTCTTCTTTACCAGCTTTTGAAATTAAAGCAAAACACACATGCTCATGCCTCATACCATCTAGGAATTTTCTTCCATCAACAAATGTTATTCTTGCATTACCACATACCTTTTCTTCGGTCTTCTTCAATGGCTTTAGCTTATGTCGCACTCCATCCTTTGTCAGGGAACAGGTATTCGCACGACCATCGTGTACAGCACATCTGTCAAACTGCCACGGTCTACCCAATAACATATGACATGCATCCATAGAGATGATATCACATAGTACCTCATCTTGGTACCCGCCGATCTTGAACTTTACCAAGCACTGTTCACTGACCATGACCTTGTGGTCATCCTGCACCCAGGAAATCCGATATGGATGTGGGTGTTTCTGTCTCTTGAGCTTCAACTTTGTCACCATCTCTTCTGACACCAAATTGTCAGTGCTTCCACTATCAATAATCACATCACAACATTTACCTTCACACTTGCACCTGGTGCGAAACAGGCTCCTCCTTTGCTCAGGTTCATTCTCACCACTCAACAGGACTCTTCTGTTAATCAACGTTTCTCCTCTTTCAGCATCTTCAGAATTTGATGATCTGGCATCTTCATCTACATGTGCAACTCTGGCCTGGCCTTCATTTCTCCTGTCTGTTCTGCCTTGGCGCTGAGGACATTCAAATGCCCTATGACCTTCTTCTCCACAGTGAAAACATGTTCCACGGAAGCCACCTCTTCCAGATCCCTGTCCTCTTCCTCTTCCTCTCTGATCTCTATTATTCTGATCCTGAAAATGATTGAAATTATTTCCTCTCTGATTCTGACTGCTACTGGCCTCATCCTTCTTTTTCGGATCCTCATTTCGGCCACCATATGACCGTCCACCAGATCGTCCACCGCGACCTCTTCCGTTTTGTCTGCTCTCAAACTTCTTGTTCAGCTTTTCCTCTACTTTTAGGGCAAACTGGTATGCCTCTTCAATACTGTTCATTCGAACCAGATTCAGCTCCTCCTGAATGCTTGACCTTAACCCATTAAGGTATCGGGCAACTTTCTCCTTGTCAGCTTCTGCGTGGCCTGTTCTGATGAGAAGTCGATAGAACTCTTCTGTATACTCCTGAACAGATCTTCCTGCTTGCTTCAAACTCTGCATTTTCTTCAGTAGGTCAAGCTCATAATCAACAGGAATGAACTGCCGCTTCAATTTATTCACCATCCGATCCCATCTCATGATTTTCTCCTTTCCCCTTCTATTTCGCTCTAACTGAATCTCTTGCCACCATATCTTCGCATGACCTTTCAGTCTGGCTTTCGCAAATTTGACCCTATCAGGATCCTCAACATCTTCGTACTCAAAATATTCCTCACATTCATTGATCCAGTCAATCAATTCCTCTGGGTTAAGATTTCCAGAAAATGTAGGAACCTCAATCTTAGGTCTTTTCCCAATCTTGGAAATGGCCCGAAAAAGTCTTTCTTCCTCCTGGTTCACAATTTCAACTTCTCCTGCTTCATATTCTTCTTCGGCTTCATCCTCTCTTTCATCTCTGACATTAAGATTCATTCCTCTGCGAATCTCTTCTTGCAATGCTCGCACTTGTCTCTGCAGCTCTCTAACCTCAGGTGTCACAGCACCAACTCTTCCGCCACGTTCCCTTCGTGGAGGCATTTTCGCAATGCGCGCTGAAACCCTAGCCACGGTCCTGGTGCAAACTGCCTCACAGTCGGCGATCTGTTTACACACTCAAGAACTCCTGCTCTGATACCACTTGATGAAGGGTGCTCCCCTTAATACCACAAACACATAACAGAAATAGAGAAACAACAACAATATGCAAGAACAGAAAATTGGCTTCTTATTATCTCCACAAATGTGGAATTACAAACTTTCAGAATTACAATATGCAAAGCCACATGGGCATTCCCTTACAATATTCTGTAGGACAAAGCCTCAAATCAATACCCAGATCTACTACCCAGAACTATTCTGAACTGCCTAAGACAATAATACAGCCTTCCTTATATAGGCAATTTTTCCACCGCCTGGGAAGGTTCCAGAATTTTTTAGCCAATAAGGCTGACCAAACTTAGAATTATTTTATTTTACATTTTATTACATCATAGTCAGCTCAAGATAACCTTTGAAACCTGAACAGAAATTTTGAAGAAAATTATTTTTTCGCCATTTCGGGTGGCCCAACTTCCGAAGACCATAAGTCATCACCAGTTGACCCGATCGGCTATTATAACCCCATTTCGGAAACGCCATGAAGTGCTCTACAGGCTTGACTAGCGCAAGTGCGCGTCACCCAAATTTTCGACCTCATCCGGGGCCTCTAAAGCCTTCAAAACTGAGTCCAAAGTTTCTGTACCCTGCTGCCAATACCGAAAATCTTCAATATCTTCCAACATGCACTTGATCTGGAAATGAAACTTTACTGGCAGACTTATATGACCAAAATGAACATGCAAGAAAGAAATTAGATCATTCCGAGCACAGACGAAAATTACCAAAAATAGTAACTTTTCATAAATAGCAGCTCTGCACAAAATAGCCCTTATTGAAAATAGAAACAGAAATATTTTTGGGTGATGCAAGATTGCTCTTACACCCAGGATGCTCCTGCATCATAATTGTTAATATATTTACATATATCTATTATTATATCAGTAATATATATATATATGTCTAAATATATCTTATAATATATATATATTGAGATATTATATGCGAGTGGATTGTACAAGGAAAATTCATAAGTTATACAATCTGATCATAAATCTTAACAAAAAGCTAATTCTTAGGGAAAAGTTAGGGAATACCCAAATGAATAAGGAAGAAGACATTACAAGTCATCTCACTAGAATTAGACTTGTCAGGGATGAGTTAGTAGCATTTGGAGATAAGTCAAATGATGATGAGCTAGTACGACCAACATTGAATGGGTTTACTAAGTAGTGGGATATCTTTGTTTAAGTTATTAATGAACAAGACACCTTATCTAGTTGGGATCGACTATGGACTAATTTTAATCAAGAAGAGCTTAGTCTAAGTCTTGTTAGTGGAACTACTAGAAAAAGTTAGAAAAGTAAGGTGGAATAGGAAATTATGTCCCTAGCAGGAAGTGAAAAGAGAAGAAGGGTTCTAGCAAAGGATCAAATTCAAAAGATCAAAAGAAGAAAAAGGACTTGTCTAAGATCAAATGTAATGGATATCATGAGTTTGGCCACTTTGTCTGCAATTGCCCACAAATGAAAAAAAATGAAAAGAAAGGCAAGAAGCGGACAAGAGCTTTAGTAAATGCAGCTGAGATTTCTAGTAAAATGGAGGATGAGTTTTCTCTCATAGATTGTGTGACTAGCTCAACCTCACAAGGTATTTGGAATATAGATAGCGAGCCATCATTTCATATGATAGGAGCTAGAGAGTACTCCAATTATAAGGAGGACAACAAAATTTTTATTTCTATGGGTAAAAACTCCAAACACAATCTAGTTGGGAAAGTGACTATTTTATTTTAGATGGAGAATGACAAGTTGATTCCCATCATGATGTGTTCAACATACTAGGAAAAATGTTATGAGTCTGATTTCCATTTTTGATGTGTTGCATGAATCTGATTTATGTATTTGTCCTTCAGGATAAAGGGTACAATGTAATTTTTAGAGGACACATGTGTTAATGAAGCATAAGGATTGGAAATCACCAACAAATATTGGAGTTAGGAGTGACCGACTTTATAGGTTGCAATTTGACACTCCTAAGGCACTTGTAAGAAACAGTATTCCTAGATATCAAGGGGAGCTATGACATAGAAGGAGAGGCCATATACATCATGGAGCATTTAAATTACTTTGTGAAATAGTGACAGATGTTCCAAAGGTGAGTACAGAGCATGATGATGTATGCAAGGGATATGTGTTAGGGAAGTTTATCAAAGAAGATTTTCCTAGGAGCACCAGATCCAAGGGTGTTTTTAATCTTGTACATTCAGACATATGTCGATTGACATCAACAAAATCTTTCATAGGATACAAGTACTTTTCTATTTTTATTGATAATGTTTCTAAGAAGACCAGGATATACTTCTTGAAGACCAAGGATATGGTCTTCATCCACTTCTAAGAATGAAAACCTCTTGATGAGAATTCGACAAGAAGGAAGTTGAAAGTTCTTTGATCAGATAATGGAGGCGAGTACAATGGGAAAGATTTCTATGATTTTTGTACTAGGGAGGGAGTCAAGAGAGAGTGGATTGTGCGTTACAACCCACAACATAATGGGTTTTATGAGAGGAAGAATCATTCTCTAACAGAGGCAAAAAGGGTTATGCTACATGATTAGGATATGCCATGTTATCTATGTGAAGAGGCATGCAGTACAACAACTTACAAATAGAACTAGGATCTACATAAGGTACTGGGGAAGATGACACTAGAAGAACCATTCACTAGGAAGAAGCCAAATGTCAATCACTTTAGGATATTTGGGAGTCTAAGACATTGTCACATTCCAGGGGATACACATACCAAGCTAGATCAGACTGCAAAGAGGGAGTACTTTATGGGGTATAGTGAGACCTCAAAGGCATATCATATATTCATTTCAAATACTAGGAGAATTATAGTTAGACATGATGTCAAATTAATGGAGGATAAGACATTTAGGAGGTGTGTAGGTTTTCCAGTAGATGACCAGAGTGAGTAGCTAGCAGAATCTCCAAGGACCGTTCAAGTGAATTAGGGGCAACAAAGTATGAGTACAATTACTAGCACAATTACTGGCCTAGGTATTGAGAGTTCACATAATATGGAGCAATGGGTGTAGCAAATCGAAGAGATGCATTAAGAAGAAATGGGAGTTTATATTTCATCCTCTACAATTGGCAGTAAGAACCATGAGGTTCAATAGACACATAGGGATACTTAGGAGTTTGTTGGTGCTCTAGGAGGAGTAGTAGATAGCAGAGAAAACCAGCCAAGTTTAATGACTATATGTAATTAGTCATCCAGTTGGTGGATAGTGAGCCTTCTAGCTATTAGGAGGACACACAAGATTGGGTATGGCGAGATGTGATGGTTGAGGAATATACCTCAATAATGCAAAATGATATGTGGGAGGTTGTGCTTAGACCAATAGATATGGATGTGGTTGGATCATGCTGGATCTATAAGATCAAACACGATGTTGATTAATTAAGCATTGAACAGAATGTCAAAAATGAGCTTAAGTGGTTTCCAACTCTTTATTTTTTATCTAAAATGTATGAAGTTGTTCTGAAATAGTTTTTAGGCCTAATTGGTTTAGAACAATTTTTTTTAGCCACTCCCACAAGGGAGTTGATTGGACTCGTGGCACTATATTCCCACTTGAAGTTTGACTTGATTATTGTATTAATTAAAACATTCTATTTTAAATAATATGAATATAAGTATTGAGGTTACACATGAAGTTTATAATCAACCCTTCACCATATCAAGTAATTTATTTTATTTTCAAATAAATCACTATTTATTAATGATTTAAGGCATTATCAAATATATTAATGTGCAGACTGTAGGTGGGCCTAGTTTGTTTTCATTTAACATCTGATGTGACAATAAGCAAATGTTTATTTGTTTTTTTAAAAAGAGGGCACTGTAGAAGAGCAAGTCTGCCAACAAAGTGTGGGACCCATGTTTCAATACACAAATCAAATATTCGATGGCTCGGCATAAGGAAGGATAAATCTCAGCGAGCCACCGAGGTACAAAGAAATAAAAATTTGAAATTTCTTATCCACATTACGGGTTTACAAATGGATGTTTCAAAATTCTCGTTGATGCTTTATAATATTTTTCACGGTCTAGTGAGCGTCCAAGTGAAGAAAATTATGTGTCCTAATTTGTTGTCATACTTTTAGATGGATTTTGGTGTGTGAAATTAATGACAAAACCCCCAATTAATACAAATTGCAAGGGTGCAGTCATACTGAACAAATTTTACTAGCATCTTCACTCAGTGGATGCAAATGGAAGCTTTGGAATGAGTATAGACATCCATCAAAGCGTGAAGGCTTGTAGATGAATAAATTGTTGAAAAAGCCGCAAAATCTCCAAGCATTGCAATCGGCAGGTATTAAGTGAAGATTCAATATCCTTTACTGGTTCCTTTTTTGTTTCCTCCAACCAGTGATGGAAGCTACTAATTGATAGGATCACTCAAAGATATGTGGTGTCATGGTCTGCAATGTTCATAGGGTATACACAAAATGGATTTGTTGAAAGGCTTAGGAAGTTTCAAGAAAATGTAAATGGCCAGTGGGCCATTTTCCACAGCCTTATCATGGCTTCTTTTCCTGCGAATGGGAGATTTGAAATGGAATATGGACATCTAGTCATGCGTATGGGGGATTTCTGTCTAATGGTGCCATTGTAATTGCAGTTTGCAGGTAATACCAGACTGAATTTGCCGTGTGTAAAGTGGACAGAGGTGGATGATTGAAGTTTGAGGTTCGTGTTTTACATGTGTGCAGCTGTGTACTTGGTATATGATGACTTCTCATATTTCATGAACTGTCACCTTTTCTGCTAGTTAATGGGCCATTCATTCCAGTATTGGATATCTTGAAATGCCAGAAACTTTATTATTAAGATGCTAATTATGGCCTGGGATGGCTATGTGATATTCTTCGTGCCTATGCATGAAGGACATTCTTTTATGGCATATCAGACATTTCCTATCTAATAATACATTTTGATGCAAGGTTCTATAATTAGTAGTCTCACCTATTCGTGAGCAATGTTTATGGTAAAATCTTAAGCATCCAGGTTTGCTGATAGTAGTGTGATAGTTGTACATTAAACAGAAAAGAGAAATTTTAGAATAGTGATGTTTAGAGCTTTTACCATGGGTTTAGACCCATTTCCAATACAACATAGGGCTAGGTGCATGATTTATTTTGAATGGTCGTATTAGATGTTGCGCACTAAGACATCCATTACAACTGAATAAAACCGAACAGTTGAATGAAACCAAAGATGTGTCAATCAGTTTTATGATTGCATAGTTTGCACAAAGGAATATGACAGAAAAAAATCGTAACACCTTTGAAATAATGATGTGTTATACTAGAATGCATAATATTAGTATAAGCATTGCGTATGCTGCTTGCTGGGTGTATAGAAACATGGGCAAGGTTGCAGATGAAGGTACATGGAAATTTATAAAAAGGGAATTTTTATTATGTGGAAGTGAAATCCAAAACAGATTATTTTCACTTAGAGTTGAAAATCACGTTGAAAATCAATAAAGAAGGATATTATTTTCATCCCTGAAGACAAAATGCAACATAAATGGAAATATGTGAGAGTGGGTAAAGTACTTTCATAAAATATTGATAATAAGCAGAAATAATGATTTCAGAAAATGAGAAGTGGCCTCATTTGCAAATAATTGATAATAATTTCTACTTGACATACAATATTCACTCACGAGGTGAAAATATATCACAAATGAGAAGCAGGGGCTGAAGTGCGCAAAATGATAAACCATTACAAAGAATATGCTGGGGTGAAAACTTTCACCAAAATATGAAAAGTAATGACATGATTACCTCAAGAGGATTTAAACTGATAATAAAGGGTCAAATTATGCAATTCTCATAAACAATGAGGAAAATATTTTAAGTGTGAGTAAGTAAAAACAAAGGAACTGTTGAAGCTTTTTAAACTGCCAGATGTCACACAGAAAAAGAATATTGAGCAAGGAATCTGCTAACTGGGTGAAAATAAAACTAAAGACACATGGAAAACTTCTTACAATGATTTTTTCATCTTTTGGGGTTTGTTCACGTAGGAGGCAATGAAATATTTACAGTTGAAAAGGAACAATCAGGTATTTTTCAGTGAGATAGGAGAAGTGGGGAATTTTCAAAACAAATCAGATTTCAAGAGATGCACATGTGTCAGCATCAGATTCAATCTAGAGTTTTATCTTGTTCTTTATATTCTCATTTCTTTTCAATTGTCTTGTGTTAAATGAAATGTATGAACACTTTTAAAGAAATTATTTGACAATATCATTGCACATTGTCTCTTATTCAGTTTTCCTTGTGTTGTATGAGTTTGTCTATTAAGAATAGTCAAATTTGTCTGCATGATAATCTCATGAATGTGTGATGTTTCTACTAGTTCTCTTTAAGAAAAAGATTAATTTTTTTTAAATGCATTAGAGTGATTCAGGAACACTAGTGATTTAGGAACACTAGTGATTTGATTAGTATGATTTAAGATGAAAAATTAGAATACTTATGTTAGACATGAACATTCAGATTTGCAGGTATAATTCATAGCAATCCATTAAATGTGTGACTTTGTTTCATAGAGTAAGGTACTAGTCTCAATTGTATGATTTTCAACAATTAAATCAATATCAATTATCTTTTCCTTTCTTCTTGTTAAAAGTAGGGTTAGATTAAGGTTTTTACTCCCAATTGTGTACCAATTGTGTATAATTCTAGAATAGAGTATATTATAAATAAATTCATGTGTTCTCATTCAATATAATGATAGTAATATTTTAACTAGCAATATTAGTTATCATCTATTATAGATCTGTAGATATTGCTTGGGTTTAGCCACCTAGGTTTTGCATAGTCCAAATTGTAGGAGGATTTTCTCATTTGTTTAATCATTGTCAATTGGCCATTTTTCTCAAGTTTTCTATTGATAGAAAAAACGCAAAATCCTTAGCTCATTTTGTGTCAACAAATGGGGGAACTAACAAACTAGTGACTCTACTAGTAGGGATAAAGATTTTAAAAATTGTGTTCATGTTGTCCTAGAACCTCTCGTATCATTTTTCAAATTACTATCCAGTTGAGTTTTCCCATCCAAGTCTGCAAAAAACTGGCAACTCTACTGAGGAGTCACTACCATATTCATTGCTCGAAAGAGTCTAGAAATGTATAGGATCTGAAATTTGTTTTAGATATGTTTTCTCTAAGTCTGGAGAAAATTTAATTACAACCAACTTGAAGAATTTTGTGTGACTTTTCTGTTGGAAAAAATCCAGAATGTACATGTGGCTAAAATGGCTTCTAGCTATTTGAAATTTTCCTCTACAAGGAGGTAGAAACTCAGAGATGAAGAACCTGCTAAAAATTTGAAGAAAATCTCTAGATTTGCAAAGTTTTTCTGCTACTTCAATCTTCCAGGTATTCCTCATTCTTGAAAAGACAAAGCTCCCTATTAATTGATCTGAGCACTAAATTACGGAAGGATTAATGGTAGTTTGACATGCTTCTTCGTTATTATTTGTATTATTTTTAATTATTAGGAGAAGTATGTAGGTTTAAACTTTCTATTTTCACTGAAATGAGATCTCTACATTTTACTATTTGTAAGTCCTGTATCATATGTTATGTAAGGTCTCTTGTTGTAGAAGAGCATGTATAAAAGCATAAGTGTAATGATCTTTCACTGTGTTCATCCTTGTGTGGTTCCCAATATAACCATACCATGTAATCAACCTCAACCATGTAGTTTGAGAAATATTTTTATTACTAAAAGATACAAACCCGTAGATTTCAGTCATATGCATAGTTTTCTAAATGTTATACCGGCTGAAATAAGTAGTGAGATACCAAAGTTTAATGGTTCATAGTGTGAATTAGCAAATAGACACCTTCAGAAGTTTAATGATCTAGTGAATGATTATGAAATTGATCATGAAGATGTCATCATGAGATTGTTTATCTAGTCCTTAAAAAATAAAATATGAGATTCATTTTCAAATTTGTTTCTAGACTCAATCAACTTTTGGATATAGTTTCAGTCACCATTTAGTGAGCAATTTGGTGAGAAAATTTGTGTCTAAAGTGTTCGATGATTTCATGAATATTTATATTATGAATGATGAGTTGGTTTTGACTTTAACCTGAAATTTATGAAATCATTGAAGAGGATTGCTAAGAATTCTACACCTCAACATCCAATGCCATTGATTGTATATTTAGGTGGACTTGATAAAAAAAATTAGTTGATGGATAAGAAACAAAGAGACTCAAAGTTTGCATCAGACATTTTAAATGTCAATAGACATATAAGGGATTATTGACATATAAGGGATGATGAAGTTTGGGCTAGTAAAGTTTCCTAACTCTAATGTTGTGAGTTATAATAGGGCTGCATATGAAGATGAATGTAGAAGTTTTAGAGGTTTCAATCAATTCTCAGAATTGTAATGAGCTTTCCCCACAAATTTTAATACATTTCAAAGTGTTGGTAATGTTTGTCCTAATGTAATGATTCATCTTCATAGTGCTAGAATACATATGAGTAAAGTAAATATGTTCTAGACCCTAGTCATTCATCTGATATATGTTTAAAAAGAACACCTCATTTGAAGATTAATTTTTTGCCCCTAATGATATAAAACTCACCAATGGAAATTAGATTGAGCGACAAGGCTTGTATCAATAGTATGGACCTCTTTTTGGTTCTATGGTGAACATTCAAACATTAGTTGACATAAGTGTTTGCAAGAGACACTACTACAGATAGTTTTTATATTTCCATTGACAGAAACTACGCATATTTCTTATTGTCACTTGTCATACTTTGGTATTACCAAAGGTCAGATTGATGATTTGGCTAAGTATGACATAACAATGACAATGTATAGGGTTTTGTAAATGGGTCGGTACAGACAAGTATAGATGTACTATGAGTTGCAAAGTTAGAATAAGATTCTATAGGGTATAAACTATATTATCCTATGATCACACTTGTTTATGTTATTATTTATTTGAGTTATGAATTTCTGAGTATCAGGTTTACAGTGAAGTATGAACAGTAGTGATAGTATATGGTTGGATCAATCAATGATCATAACTGATCGATGATATGATTTGTTTACTAGTTTGATTTGATGAAGTTGGCATGGTAGAAGGTATTCATGACATTGTTCAATTTATCATGAAGATTTGTGAATGGATTAGGCTAATATTTCACATGTTATAGTTTATGTTCTTGAGGCTGACCAGTTAAGTTATTATTTTTGCAATTGGGTATATAAGCTTGATTTTTTGTGGTAATTTAGTGATGTGATTGCAAAGGAATATAGAGAGAAGTACATAGATGATATGTTGACATGTTGTATATGTGAATAACCAGAATATTGAGGTTAGGATGATGATTATATAATGTACCTACATGGAATTGTATAAGCGTAATTAATTCTATTTCTTAGTTCACTATTTTGGATTTTAGTCCAATCATTTTGTATGTTAGTGAACCTTTATATATTGTAAGATAAGAAATGAGCTCTAGCAAGTGTGCCTGAATGCATGTGCATTCCCCTTATGTACCTTTTCCCTTAACTATGTTATTATTTCTGTAGAAGTAATTAATTGTTGGTTCCATCCCCACTGTGATTTTTACCATAACAAGGTTTCCATGCAAAAAATCATAGTTTCATAATGTTGTGGATGTCTTCTTTATGCTTATGTTGTTTAATTTCAGTTATATTTACTCTATGGTTGTGTAATCATTTTAACAAGGTTAAAAAGTTTAGATCACTGATTCACCCCCACCCCATTGCTCAATCCTAACAATGAAGAAAATGAATCTTCCAAGTAATGAATATGTGTCATCATCAGAAGTTCATGGACACCTCTATGATGAAATTACTCCAAGTGAAGTGCTCAAAATTGTTGATTATATTGAAAGGTTTCTTCCATTTCCAAGTGACCAAACAAGTAATGAAATTGATCATGTGCATATGAGTACTAAAGTTTAAATTAGTAATAGTTGTAATGCTTCAGAGTTTACTTATATACCTCTACTTGATGATGTGCCCAATTATGTTTTTTGTCCTAATATGCATAAAACTCTTTCTAAGTCAAATGTAGAAGTATTTGTAGCTTATGATCACAAAAATGACTCACATAATGATGATATTATTTTTTATGTTGAGTATGATAGTATGGAGTTTATCTATGCTATTTGTAATTATGAATAAAATGATAAGGATTTTCACTTTATTGTCCTTAAACACTTAAATAAAATGAAAATTGAATCATTTACAATGGTTGTGGATGAAATTAAAGTGTATCTTCTTGATAACATGTATTCATCTATGATTTTTCCTAGTGTGCATGATGCAGGAGCATCCAAGGTGTAAGAGAAATCTTGTATCACCCAAAAAGAATTGTCAAGTTTTGAGAATGAAGTGTTCCAATTGCTTCCCTAGAGGTTCATTTTGGATATATTATCCTACCAGTAAAGTTTCATGGAAAGATCAAGTTTGGTTTTGAAGATATTCTATTTTTTATTTTGGCAAGGTGGTACAAAAACTTTGAACTCAGTTTTGAAGGCTTTAGAGGCTCCTAAAAGGGGTCATATTTTGATGCGCTACTTCTTTGTGAGCGTAGGGCATATATAACTTTGTGGGATTGTTGAAATGGGGTCATAATAGCTAATCAACTCAATCATTCAAAAGTTATGGTTGTTCAGAAGTTGGACCTTTAGGAATCCAATTTCAATACAAAATTGACACAGGACAGGTAAGGAGGATCCAATTAAGAAAAGTCCAAACATGCAACCAAACACCAACAATGTGGAATAACACAACAATACAATGTTTTCAACCAAATTTTTATTAACATTCCCAGATGTAAGGCCTTTCGGGTTAGGGCCAAATACAATCACAAAGTATTTCTGCAAGCTCTGCTATTATAAACTATCAGATAACAATCTGATCTTCAAGATCTCACAGGATCTAGATCTATCCTTCTGTCTACTCCAATCTACTGCCTAAACAACTACCCAAACACTCCTTAAATACATTTCCTCAACCACAAGTTGGTTGGAAGAAATCAGTAGCTCCTAAGCCAAGTTAGCTTCTATTACAAACAAATATTAAATTTAACAACAGTCGGCTCTCAAATAGCCTTAAAAATATTTAATTCTCCATGTCGACCTCTAGATTTACATAGGAGAATACAACAAAAGCTACCAACAATAAATGTACCAAGTCAACCAACCAAATCTCCAAGAACTCCAATCGGTAAACTAGAACTACTGAGTGCCAAAGAAACAACCGATTACCAATGAAATAACTGAGCACACCAAGAAACACCAAGCAACACAGGCATTGATGAGAAAGCACGTCAATTGAGCACCACAAGCATCACTTAGTATAAGTTCCACCAAGCGCAAGAGGTTTCAATGAGTTCCTTCAGCGACCGAGCTCCCTTCAATAATCAAGACCATTGGTTAAAGTTGCAACCGAGTAAAACATAACCAAATCAACACACCACCATGCAGATTCACTGAGTACCCTAGAATGCCCCTGCATCAGACACCCTAGGTTTGAAAATATGTTCTCATAGGATGGAAGAACATCTTTCGGGATTCATCACATAAACCCCAAACTGGTTTTTCACATACAAGCCCTTCAACTCTTCACCTTGCATACTCTTCCACTTCTTTTTACTCTATCTCTTCAAATATTTCCTTGATAACACACAGGCTTGTTCTCCATACTGATCCATCCTTTCAGAATTTCTCAACTCATCTCGGCTACCAAAGCTCAGGTTTCTCCTACCGAGTGGTGTATCTAGCAAAGACATTAGTGAAAGCTTCCTGTTATTCTTCTCAATAATAAATATATTCTTGACACAATCATACATAGCTCTAAAATCATACTGCCAAGGTCTACCAAGAAATATATGACAACTATTCATCTCTACAATATCACACAACACTAGATCCTTATATTGGCCAATTTGAAAATCAACAAAGCATTGCTCCCTCACTTCCTGAGCATGAACATCTTGTAACTAGCCAATCCTATAAGGATAAGGATGTCTCATTCTCTTCAAACCAAGTTTTTGAACCATGTCCTCAGCAATAAGGTTATCAGTACTACCACTATCAACAATTACATCACAAATTTTACCTCCTGACTTGCACCAAGTTCTGAACAAATTACTCCTATGACAAGGTTCCTCCTTTGCACCAAGCAATGTTATCTAAACCAACAAGTTCTCAAATTCAGGTTCATTTTGAATATTCTCATTTACTACAACAGTCCTTCGGTCACCAAAATTATTCTATGTACACTCAAAAGATTAGTGTCCTTCACCACAATTATAAAAAGTGTCCTTAAAGATAACTATACCTATCTTCTTTTTCAATTCCACAGGTTTTGGTTCCTTTTCAACAGTCGGTTTATCCTTCACCGAGTGATCAATCTTGTCCTTTGCTCGAGAATTACTATGTTGTCTCCTTTTCAACTTATATTCTGCCTTCAAAGCATACTGATAAACATCTTCAACTGAATCAATCTTCAACATACCAAGCTCATCCTGAATATTGAATCTTAAACCATTCACATACCGAGCTACCTTTTCTTTACCAAGTTCTCTGTGTCCAGACCGAATAGTCAACTTATAGAATTTCTCAGTATAGTCCTCCATAGTCAAATATTTTTGTGTCATATTCTACAACTTCTTAAACAAGTCAAGCTCATAGTCAGCATGTATGAACTTAGCTTTCAATTTAGTCACCATTAACCTCCACTGATTTATGTTCATTTCACCTTCATCTTCTCTATCTCTTTATAATTCTTTCCACCAAAGAGTAGCATGTCCTTTCAACTTAGTCTGTGTCAATCTTACTCTAAGAAGATCTTCAATTTCTTCAAGCTCAAAGAAGTCTTCTAATTCACCAATCCAATCAATCAAATCCTCGGGTCTCAAAGTACCAGAGAAAGTAGAAACTTCCATTTGGTAACTAGTGCTTAACTGAGCTCCAGATCTATGCAACCGACCATTCCTGTCTTCACCAGATCTATCTCTCCAGTCATCTCCACTAGATCTAGCAGCTTCAAAGTCTTCAACAGATTCCTCATAACCATCATCAGTAACAAGATTCCTCGACATACTAACAATAGCTCTCATGACGTTAGCAATCGTGTCATTCTTCAGCAATTCCATCTCAAATCTAAAATCAACTTTAACCTTCTCTGTAATCTTCAATTCCACAACATCATAGAGATCTGCAATCACTCTAGGGTCCAATCTTCTCAGAGGCATCCTTCAAGATTTTCAAAAACCCAAAGCAATAAATCACCAACCAAGGTCCTGGTGCAAACAAACTCAACTCGGAGATCGGTTTACACACTCAAGATCTTCAAGCTCTGATACCACATGATGCAGGACAGGTAAGGAGGATCCAATTAAGGACAATCCAAACATGCAGCCAAACACCACCAATACAGAATAATACAACAATATAATGTTTTCAACTAAATTTTTATTAACATGCCCGATGGTAAGGCCTTCTGGGTTAGGGCCAAATACAATCAAAAAGTATTTCTGCAATCTCCTAGCTAGTCTAGCTCTGAAACAATCAACAACTAATGGAAAAACTAAGGCATATCTGAACTTGAGCTCACAAGCCTCCAAGAAATCTCCTTGTCTCCAAGCATGCAAACCACTATCTCTTCTATTACAAACTATTAGATAACAATCTAATTTTGAAGATCTCACAGGATCCAGATCTATCCTTCTATCTAGTCCAATCTATTGCCTAAACAACTACCCAAACACTCCTTAAATACATTTCCTCAACCACAAGTTGGGTAGAAGAAATAATTAACTCCTAAGCCAAGTCGGATTCTATTACAAACAAAAATTAAATACAACAATAGTCGGCTCTCAAATAGCCTTACAAACATTTAATTTCTTCATGTCGGCATCTATATCTACATAGGAGAATACAACAAAAGTTACCAACAATAAATGCACCAAGTCGGCTAACCAAATCTCCAAGAACTCCAATTGGTAAACCAGAACTATTGAGTGCGAGAGAAACAACCAAGCACCAGTGAAATAACCAAGCACGCCAAACAACACCAAGCAACACATGCATCATCGAGCAGGCACGTCGACTGAGCACCATAGGAATCACCAAGTACAAGTTCCACCAAGCACAAGAGGTTTCAACGAGTTCCTTTAGTGACCGAGCTCCCTTCAATAATCGCGACCGTCAGTTAAAGCTACAACTAAGTAACATAGAACCAAATCAACACACCACCATGCAGATTCATTGAGTACCCTAGAATGCCCCTGCATCAAAAAGAAAGAGAGGGAAAAATCACTTGAAGTGGAAAATTAAACCATTGGGCACCAAAATGGGAAAATTTCACTTTCCAAAATATTTTATGGTGGTTAATTATGCTACTTATATAGGGATAAAGGGGGATTTTTGGGTTCAGTTGTAGAAGTGTAGATTGTGGCTATGTCTTGTAGATTATTGTAATTAAAATGCCCATGTGGCTATAGTATGTTACTTTTCTTATTATCATAATGTCTTTTCAATGCAGATAATA
Organism: Chamaecyparis obtusa; assembly: GCA_027943335.1. Lineage (NCBI taxonomy): Eukaryota > Viridiplantae > Streptophyta > Pinopsida > Cupressales > Cupressaceae > Chamaecyparis > Chamaecyparis obtusa. The sequence continues at coordinate 459,014 of BSBK01005759.1, forward strand.
TAAATCAAGTGTTTCTATTATTTCCATTATTATGTCCTTGCATTTTTTTCCCCTATTGTGTTGTGTGTGTTTGGTTGAATAAGGGTAGTACCCTTCATGTGTGGATGGTGCTAAAAATGTTGATCTGGAATCAAGGAAAATCTCCATGACAAATTTTAGTGACTTAGAAGGGCTTTGAGATATTAAAGTTTGAAATATGGACATGTTTGAGGCAACTGATATATTGGTGAGCAATGTAGCATATGATTTCTTCATCTTTTATTCAAATGGTTTTCATGATATGAGAATAAGTAAGGATGATAAATCTAAAGATATTACTACAATGAATAGTTCATGAGTTGAAGCTTGTGTTGATACATATGTAATTAGTAGTGATTATGAATAACATTTCTCTAGTCCTCTTACTTTAGCGAATTTATTTTCAGACTTGTTTATGCTAGAACTTAAGGTTGTTTACATAGACATGAAAAATGAATTCAAAGATAAATTATATTATATTCTAAAAAAACATCATAGATGTTCACTCATGATGTGAATAATTATGATATGAATGTGTTGTACCTAGAAAATATGAAAGTGCCCAGTGAAAAGTATAAATCTGAAATTTTAGATTTAAATTCTTTTAGTGATATAATGTTGGTACAAAGTGAACCAACATATGATTTCTTCTTTATTGATGTAGCTAAATATAGTTTGTTGATTATTCAATAAATTTCTTGTAATAAGCTTATGTGAAATGGAAATGAAACCAATGACACAATTGAGTATGATTTATTTCATTTTTCATACCACTTGCAAGATTTATTCCTAAAACATGACAATGATGGTGAAAATAAGGGGCATTGTTCTAAATGTGGATGTGTTTTGAAGGAAAGGTATGATATTTTTGTATCATATGATTATGAAAATTTCAAGTTCACGCATGTTGATAAAGTTAAGATTGGAAAGGAGTGCACCAAAGATGCTAATAATACAAGCATGATTAAGGATTCAAATCATGATATATGTAATAAGTGTTAATATTATTTAGAACAACAGAGAGAGGGGTGAATCAATTTTTCTCAGGTCTAGATGTACCAATTGAACTTTTAAACACTTCAACAATCTTAGATCTAATCACCAACACAACTCGGTCTCTAAAGTATATATACTAGAAACATATAACATGTAGTCCATTATCCAAAACTAATTAACTTGCAGAATATAGAAACATTCACACAAGTATAACAACAAGATTTATAGTGGAAACCCAATTTGGGAAAAACCACTTTGTAACATGTGACTGCTATTTTCACTCTTCTGAAGTGAGCTATGTGAAAAGTCAACCTTGTTAAAGGTTTACAAACACACTGCTAGGTGTGACCCTATTAAAGGATTTAAAAAATCTGTCAAAAGTGATCTGGTTAAAGGATTTAAGTACATTCCATTAGAATGCCACCTTGATTAAAGGATTTAAACAATGAATATTAGGTCAACCTTGATTAAAAGATTTATATTGATACAATGATTAGAAAGTAGCAGTAGTTTTTGATCTGAAAATCATACAACTCACTTTACAAATAACAGATCTAATTCACACATATATGCTGATTTATTGACTGAGTTTCATTTCCATCTCCATCACTGATCTGCTCAGAATTCACTTTAAGAAATCAAAACTCTGATAAACTCCTTCACCTTCAGCCTTCTGCTTAGACTTATCAGCCAATAACATCAACAACTTTAGGATACTGTGTAACCTCACAATTAGGTTTTCCTTTATACCTCTTCACTTAGGTAGATCCATCTTTTGCCACTTAATCTCCTTTGTATATCTTAGGTTTAGGTTAGATTCATCGAATCCTTCCAACATTTAAGTTCTTCATCCTTCCTTCTAGATACATCTTTAAACTTCTCATTGAATTCATAATAAAACTATTTATCATGCATTAAATTTTCCATACAATCAATTAATAAAGTCAACATAATTTACATAACCCAAGAATTCAACTATGTCGGCTGGGAACCTGAATTCTTTCTCCAAATGTAAATTACTGACACTCGGTCAATACTGTGTTCATCTCCTTGGTCATCACTGTGTAACTTAGTCATCTCTACAAACTATCTTCCTCAACTAACACTGTCTTGCTCAGTAATTTCCTGTCGCTTGGCATAAACTGATGTTCAGGCAACACTAAATTTACTCAGCATATACTGGTGCTTGGTCAACACTAACATCACTTGGCTTAAACTAGATTTCTTCACTTTTTCTCAGTTAAGCCTACTTCATTCTTTCTTTTTACTTAGATAAAAATACATAATCTTATCAATGTGCCAAATAATCAAGTACCCATTGAAGTATCAAATAACTCAACCTTTCCCTAGGTTCTCTTGTTATCTCCCTTTCCCTAATCCTTTTCATCAATAAATAGATATAGTACTTTCTTATATAGCAACTATCTTACCAGTTAAGGTTTGACATCAATGACAATACAACAATTGTTTCAATTGCAGATTCCAACAATAAGATGTTCTCCAATGATGGTTTCAGATTTGTAACCTTTTTGTGCAATGAGAATCAAATTTTTATAGACATAATTATTGGTTTTATCTTTTTGGTAGCCTAAGGGTCCCAATTGAAGAGTTATTTTGGTTTTCATGAATATGAATAAGATCCCAATTGAAAGGTGTTGGATCTTCTCCACTAGAGATCTCAATCCTTTCCATGCCTATAAGGGGAATGCATCACCAATAAGAGACAATTTTGTGCATTCAAATTTTGAATAAATTTGAAGTGCACATGATAAAAAATTTCTTAGGAATAAAAGAGCACTGCTAAAAAGTTTGTCTAAAGGGCCTTGATTGATAATCAATAGGCTTGATTCTCAATTATTATCATGAGAAATATATTTTAGAATTTATTCACCTCCTACCACTAAGCATAAGTATCAAGTTACAACCTCCTATAGTTAGGTTTCAAAATTTTTTGAAGCACTTGGTTTAAGGGGTCGATATAAATCTATTTTGTGCACATTTAAAAAATAATTAAAGTAGCCTACTTTGGAGGCTTGCATATCATGACTAGTTGACTATCATGTTAAAAATATAATTCTATTGTATTATAAACATGTAAGTGATCTCCCATACCCATTTTGAGGCTCTAGTGATCTCCTTTGACATATTTTCCATTTTGAAGCTCTAGTGATATCATTTGAAATGTTTTCCAAGCTCATTTGACATGTGTACCAAGATCGCCATTTTGAGAGAGTAATAAATTTTGATCAGTTAAATTTCAAGAGGACCCAATTGTTCACCTCTATTGTGACTATTTCATTATAATCATATGCTAATTTTTAGGGTCTGAGGACTTTTCTTGATATTTTTAGCAAGACAAAGTGAAATGCAATTCCATTGTTTTGTCATCCACATGTTTGTGACAATTTGAGAATAGTCCACTTTGACCATTAATATCTCGCACCAAAAGTGGATTCATGAAAAAATATTTGGCACACATCTTCATGGTATGCAAATGAGTGGACTCCTTCAATGATGGTTCCTCAAAGCATTGTTTGGTATTGTTTCTTGAGAGACATGTTGAAAGGGTTTCAAAATGGTTTTGGTGTGTCTAGTTGTAGAAACAATGAAGTAGGGGACTTTGTCAATTAATTTCTCAAACCTCAAGAAGCATCATGTGAATACATTTTATAGTTGGGTTCCCAATATATGAGTGTGCATAAATTTTAATTTTCAAGGTCTCTTGTCAACATTTGACCATCTTTTGAAAGAAGTTATGGAGCCACCATGCTTATTTTGAGCACTAAATAAAATGTCAAAAAATGAGCTTAAGTTATTTCTCACTCTTTGATATTTACCTAGAATGCATGATGAAGTGGTTTTGAATCATTTTTTAGGCCTAGTTGAGTAAGAAGGAAATTTCCTTTTAGTCGGTCTCACATAAGACCCGACTGGACTCATGACACTATATTCTCATTTGACGTTCAACTTAATTATAGTATTATATAAAATATTTTGTTTTAAATAATATTAATATAAGTATTAGGGTTACACATAAAGTTTATAATTGACCCTTCACCATATCTAGGAGTAATTTTTTTATTTTTAAATAAATTATTATTTATTAATAATTTAAAGCATTACATGAAATATATTAAAGTGAAAAGTGTAAGTTGGCCTAGTTTATTTTCATATAACACTAGATGTGACAATAAGAAAAGTTTTTTTTTTAAAAATGAAGAGCACTAGGGGAGAGGATCCAAGACATGCACACCTTAACATTGGGGCTCCACGTTGGTCGTCATGTGGACCCCACACCATTTTTTTATTTTTCACCTTAGATAGCCTAGTTCACAATATAAAATCACAAGTTGAGCCCATTTGGAAATGTCTTGCCATGTGTTGCGATACGATTGGCGGAAGGTAGGAAATACATTCAATTTTGGACTATCAACAGACATGTGTATGGTCACTGAGGTGAAGGTAGGAGTTTAACCTTGGGTAAAGAGTAGGATAGATGTGTGGTCTATTTCTACTGTGCTATCCTATCCACCACCATGGCCACCAATACCTCTTGTGACTACCTTATGTTGCAACATGAAGCTGCATCTAGTACACATCAAGTCACCTTAATTTCCCTTAATGGGACTATATTTCTCATTAAAAATCCATTCAATATGCCTTCTTCTATGTGGATAAGGACACCTAACATTCCTTTCATTCCCTCCCATTATGGATTATTTCATCAATTGGTAGTTGAAACATGGTGGACAGAGAACCCTGGAAACACAGAATACCGCTATTATCTACTCAAGAATGGGCCAACTTCTACTTTGAATTTGTAGGTAATTTCATTATTTATTTGGATTTTTAAACTTATTATTTTCTATTTTCCACTTTTCTCACAAGAAAAAGTACTATTTCCTATTTTTCCCTCTTTTTGGTTACTAGACAAACTATCTTATTTATGCGAGATGCTCAAGATTTTGAGGTGAAGGAGGTAGATGATGATGATGAAGAGATGTGGTAGGAGTTATGGGAGCATTTTTACCATCTGGTCTTTGATGGAGGTGAGAGTAACTCTCCTCACTAAGGTCACCTCTTAACATTAGGCCTAATTAAATCTATCTTCTTTTATTTTCTTTGCTTGTTTCACTAACAAAAAACTCCATTGCCTATTTTTTTGGATGTATTCAGTTTCAAGTGATATTTGTGTGTTTCTTTTTGTTTCTAAACAAGATTTACTATGTTGATTAACAATATTAAACTTAAGATAATTGAACTCTTATGTTCTAGTATCGGCGGCATGTTCATAGTGAAGTAAAATTACCTTTTTTGGTTGTTAAGCATCCCTATTCATATTTAGCCTCCTACTATCCATATCCATATTTTTATTTTCATATTTGATAAGATTTATGGGTTTTCAATACATAAATGATGGGTTTTAAGGGTGTATTAAGATTTATTTTGTAAATGGGTTGAACAAATGTTGGGGTTTAAGGGGTTAATAAGCTAATTGCAACATGGTTTAATGAGGGTTATCAATGTGTTATGGTTATTTCTTATTTTCTCTACTATAGGGTTTCATTTGTATTGTGTCTAGTTTTAATTATGGCTTTTGACTTATTTATGTGTCATTCGTTGTCTATGGAAATGGCATTTTTAGTGTTACTAGTTTTAAGATTTTTTGGCAACTTAGGTTTTGTAGGTTTATATATTTTACAATAAGTAATTTGATTTTGAGCTTCTATTTGCCTGCTTCAGCTTTAAATTTAATGTTAAGGGTTGAAATTTAAATGCCAACAGTGTGGGTTTCAATGCGTTTGTTAATGCATTATGACCTTATTTCATTTAATTGGTTCTAGATTCTCAAATACTACTTTCAGGGATTTGCGATTCAATTTCTACTATTAGGGATTAAGACATTCAGAAGTTGTCTTTTGTTGGAATCAATTTCACGAATAATGGATATACATAATGTTTCCAGTAATTTTTTGTAGGGTTTTAATTTTAGTATTAAAGGTTTTAAGTTTCACTTCCATTGTTGGGGATTGAGGGTTTATTCATCTATTTACTTAATGGTTCCAATGTCATTGTTAGTGCTTGCCAAAATAATTTCATTTTATTAGTTTTAGGTTGCCAATTGTATTATGAACTGTTTGAAATTATAGGGAGGAAGGGTTTCAATTTTACTATGAAGGTTTTAAGTTAGTCATACTTATAGGGAGGAAGGCTTTGATAACTGCCAATTGTTTTTTATTTCAATTTCAATTTCTATTAATTGGTCATAGGGTTTCAAATTTAGTGTTAAGGGTTTTCAATTCCAATTCCACTGTTGGGGTTTAAGGGTTTAATAAGTTATTTGGATAACTCAAAAGGGTTTTCATTTATATTCCAATGTTCAAGATCAAGAGTTTAATAAGTTATCTACAACATGGTTTGCATGTGATTGTTAGTGCTTTCCAAATTATTTTAATTAATCAGTTTTAGGTTGTCCATTGGAGTGTAGATGTTTGTAATTTCAATTCCAACCTTCGGGGTACAAGGTTTAAAAAGTAATAGATTTTTTTGAATTCTATTTGACTCCAAAGGGATATACATTTTAATAGAATTTATTGGTTGGATGGTTTTAGAATTAGTATTATGGGATTTGTTGTTTTCATTTCCAATGTTAAAGATCAACAGTTTAATAAGTTATCTTCTTGTTGGTTTCACTGTTATTGATAAGGCTTTCCAAATTCATTTCTATTTGTCTTTTACTTTAGAGAAGATATATGATTTCAATTCCAATCTTTGTAATTAAGGGCTCACAATGATTTTTACTATTTTCCAAATTCATTTTATTTCTTAGTTTTAGGTTGTGCATTTTAGTGTAGTAGATGTTTGTAATTTTAATTCCAACATTGGGCGATAAGTGTTTAATATGTTATCAAAATTAAGTGTCTTAAATTTCATTTCCACTATTAAAGATAAAGGGTTTAGTGCTTATCCTATCCACCACCATGACCACCAAGAATTACCAGACCCAACTTACTCTGTGACATGAAGAAACATTTACTACGTGTCAAGTCACCTTAATTTCCCATAATGGGACAATATTTCTTATTGAAATTCCATTCAAAATGTCTTCTTCTGCGTGGATCTAGACACCTAACATTCCTTTCATTCCTGCCCATTCTAGAATCCTCCATCAGTTCAGAGTTGAAATGTGCTCGATAATATATGGTTCATTTCAATCTATCAGTTGTGCTATTTCAAATTTACTATTAAGCATTTACAATTTCACTCTCAATGGTCAATATTGAGGGTTTAATAAGTTATTTGGTTAATGGTCACAATGTGGTTGTTAATACTTTTTGTCTTTATTTTATTTAATTAGTTTTAGTTTATCATTTTTATTGTCAAGGGTTTGAAATTTTATTTCCACTAGTCGGTGGACAAGGCTTTGATAAGTTTTGTTTTTTTGGTATCAATTTCACTCCTAAGTGATACACATTTTATTTTATTTTATTGTTTGGAGGATTTAAAATTCAGTGTTAAGGATTTTTAAATTATATTTCATTGTTGGGGATTAAGGATTTAAGCAATTATCTAGCTAAATTTTGGTCGAGGGTAAGCAAAACTTGTCATTTTGGTGCAATTGGGGTGTATGTAGGAGTTTTTCCTTTTGCATAGTCTGGGGTTTTAATGTGATTGTAAAGGATTTCTGAATTCATTACAATTTATCAGTTTTAGGTTCTCACTTTTACTATCCAAAGTGTTATCAATTTCAATTCCAATCTAGTGAATTAAGGGTTTCATAAGTTATATATTTATTGATTTCAACTTCAGTCCTAAGGGATATAGAATTCGTTTCATTTTATTATTTATAGTGTTGTAGATTTAGTGTTAAGAGTTTTGAATTACAATTTCACTTCCAACATTTGGGATCAAGGGTTTAATAACTTATTTTCTTGATGGTTTCAATGTGATTGTCAATTCTTTCCAAATTCATTTCAATTTTACTTTCTCAATTATCGTGTTCAAAGATGTTTCATAGGTTATCTGATTTTTTATTTCATCTTCACTCCTAAGAGATATACAATTTATTTATTTTCACTTGTTGTAGGATCGTAGATTTAGTTTTATGATTTTTCAATTACAATATCACTTCCAATATTGGGGATGAAGGCCTAATAACTTAGGTTATTCATGTTTTCAATGTGGTTATCAATTCTTTTGAAACTCATTTCAATTTATTAGTTTTAGGTTCTCATTTTTACTGTTTCAAGATGTTTTCAATTTTAATTCCAATCTACTAAGGTAAGGGTTTCTTATGTTATCCTTTTTTTAATTTGAACTTCAGTCCTAAGAGAGATATAAATCCATTTCTTTTTATTGTTTTTAGTGTTGCACATCTAGTGTTAATATTTTTGAATTACAATTTCACTTCCAACATTGGCGATCAAGGGTTTACTAATTTTCTTGATGGTTTAAATGTGGTTGCCAATTATTTTTTATTTCATTTCAATTTATTAGTTTTATGTTCTTAGTTATTGTCTTCAAAGACGTTTTCAATTTCAATTCCAATATAGGGAGTTAAGGGTTTCATAGGTTATTTGATTTTTAATTTCAACTTTAGTCCTAAGGGATTTACAATTTATTTCATTTGATTGGTTGTAGGTTTCAATATTTAGTGTAAAGAGTTTGAATTACAATTTCACTTCCACCTTTGGGGATCAAGGGTTTAATTACTTGTCTTCTTTATAGTTTCAATGTGATTGTTAATGAATTCTTATGGGTTCCACACCCTAATTTTTTTTTAATTCGTCACCTCAGCTGGCCTAGTTGGCAACCTGAAATCAAAAGTTGAGCCCATTTGGAATTAATTTTCCATTGAGGATTTCAATACCCTTATTGTTTTCATTTATGTTTAGTAAATCCAATTTAACACATTGAAATCTCCCTTTACTTTAGGATTTTGTAAAATCTTTTTAGAATAGAAAGGCTTGTAAGCCACTACTTTCCATATAAACATGATTATAAATTGTTGTTTCATTTTATAAGTTGCTAAGGTGATTGAAATTCAAAACAATAAACACAAGTGTTGTTGACATGAATAAAATTTAAGATATGGAGCTAGTAACTTAGAATTCTTTATATTTTATAGAAATTTTACAACATCCTTAATTACAGGGTGGCTTTCAATGATTTTGTAGGATTGCAATGCACATTTGATTTAGTATTACAATGAAATTTATAAAGTTGTGCACAATTTTATGTCTATAATGCACATTGAATTGTATTGCTTTAGGTCTTCAATCAATTAAAGGCATAAAAATATATCCATATATTTTATCGCCACTTGTATGATTACAGTTGTTTAGGAATATGAAGAACTTTGTACTGTATGGCTACTATCAATTTGTAGTAGATTTTCTGTAATGGTTAAGATACAAAGGTAATTTTTTCCATTTATCTTTCCTTGTTTTCATAGGTATCAAAAGTAGCCTTCAATTAGGATTTCATCAAATTTATCTCAAATTAAGTTCACATTAATACAATTGAATATATTGAAGTAATGACTTACAATCATTTCTATTTATGTGTATATTTACAAAATAATAATTATAGGATTCTTTTGAAGCCTTTCTAGGACTACAATGCACATTTGGTGTATTTTTTAATCCTTTTTTATGAGACCAGTAAGATGATGACTTAATTATCCCTTCATCCCTAACATTAGAAATGAAATTTCAAACCCTTACCTCTAAATTTAAAAGCCTCAAACTGATAAATTGAAATGAATTTGGAATATCTTAGCATGGCCAGAGTCAATTAAAACCTACAAAGACTGAAATTGGATTATGTTATCCACTAAAATACATAAATACATGCATGCATGAAACTATATCTATGTATATATGCTTGCATGCATACATACATGCATGCATACACACACACACACACACACACACACACACACACAAACACACACACACACAAACACACACACACACACACACACACACACACACACACACACACACACACACACACACACACATATCTATATATGTATGCATGCATTCATGTATGCTTGTATCTATGTATGTCCATGCATGTATATATTTATATATGTACGTGTATGTATGTGCATGTATATATACGGATGTAGATATATATGTGCATGTACATATGTATTTTCATGTACATATGTATGTATGTATGTATCTATATGTTTATATATAAATATACATGTGCATTTAATATGATGATTGGGACAAGGTGTTAACAAGTTGAAAAACCCCAAATAATTGATTGTTTGGGAGAGAGAAGCCAAGAAGTGTGTGGAGTACAAAATGTGTGAGGTTAGTGGAGAAGGTTGGGGGCCACATGTTAGCACCTAGACCCATTACATGCCCACTTGGATTTGAAAATTCCCAAATTAGCATCTATGTCGCAATCAAACATTCATAAATAGTTCTACACACAACAGTGGCAATATCAAATAAAAGGATTACAATTTGGAATTTGATCAAGATAATGAAACCAGGAAGAAGATAACTTATTAAAACCTTGATCCCCAATATTGGAATTGAAATTAAAAATATCTACTACACTAAACTGATCACATCTTCACTCAATCATTGCATTAGGTGCTACAGATTGCACTTACATATCAGTACTAGAGATAAGATAGAGTTGAAAATTAAATGTATTAAAAACTATAGAATGTTCTTGTTTAACTATTGGTTCAATCTACGTATTACATGTAACAGCCCATCTATGACATATAAGTTAACAAAAAATAAATTTTTTTTGAAACAAAATGCATAGAAATTCGGTATAAACTAATAACGAAAATTATTCATAATTTAGGGAAGCTGAGTAGCCAAAATCGGTGAGTGTGAGATGGGTAATGGCCTTGATTCTACAACAAGAGTAATGTTTCCCTCTCCTAATGATCCTTGAGATCTACTAAATCTACCTTATATTGGAGTGTAATATCCATCTCTTCCACCAAACATTTCGACCCCACCACTATAGTTATGAACACCTACAAACATAATAGATGGTGATGTTGGTTCACAATTATAAGGTGTGCAATGGCTTGGGATGTTGATGTTTATCATATTATGCATTATAGGATGACCTTCAAGCATAGGCATCGATGGAGTGCATAGATTGTATAAAATATTATTTCTTTATAAATCCTTGTGTTTCTACTCAATCCTCCTCTCCTCAGCTTCTTGTTCGTTCATTGCCTTTGCTTGGTTTTGTCTCTCCTCCTTATCCTACTTGTCTTGTTCTTTCAACCTTTCCTAGCACTAAATCTCTTGTTCCTTTCTCTCCCTCTTCTTTTTCTCCTTAGCCAATTTGTGTGCAACCTTATTTTATATGATCTTCTCTTTCTTCCTCTCTTTTATCTCCTCTAATTCTTTCTTTTTTATCTCTGGATTCATAAAAAATTCCATATAATCATTTGATGTTAGCATCTAGGATTGGCGACTCAACTGGATCCCTTTATCAACCCTTACTTTTGGTTGATGATGTGAATGGGAAACTTTAAGAAATTTCTCAATGACCTTTCCCATTGAGAAGAGGGTGTCTTACTTACTTGTGATAGTATTCTTTCATCTCCCCTATTTCCACCTTCATATGTTTGTTGTGTCATATTTGCATCCATGTCACTCTTTGGTTGTATACATTCTACATAGTAATGTACAATTTCAAGCTCAAAAGTCGTGGGTGGTGTAGGTAAACTAAAAGATGAATCTTGTTCTAGGGCTTGCAAGTCCACAAATAGATTTGTTTCATTCTCTTCTTTCTAAACCAACTCCACTCGTGAATTGGAATCATAATTATGGAGTTCATCTATGTTTTCTACCACAACTTCATTTTCCATGTCATTTTCAGATCGGCTTAGCATGTCCTCCACTGTCAAAACATTTTCCCTACCATGATATTGAAATTTTTTGTTGGGCTACATGTCGTAATTCAACATATCATGATTCAAAGGTGATGTCCTTGTCCTTTTGAATCCTAATACAATGTTACAGATAGTTAATGCCCGTGTCAAATATTTTCTACAAATATTTTATAGTTCTACCCTTTTGATTTCTAGGTTGGGGTAATGATGCAAAGGCTTGAAGAACTCCACAAATCGGACAACAAGACTCTACACCTTGTAAAACAATCCCAAGGTCTCACCGTGTACCCAAGGGAATCCACTTGCTCCAAGAGGTCAAATGACTTCCAAATGACACAAGGCCAACCAAAAGACTTCCTAGGGTCCCAAAAAACCCCAAAAAACTTTTCTTGACTGGTTAAAAGTTCCCTTTAAGCCACTTGATCAGATATCTCAAAATGAGTTACTAACCCCAAGCAATCCTGCCTAGTAGCCCTGTGTTTCCTGATTTTTGGACTTTTGGACCAGACTTTACAAAAAAATTGAAAATTAAATTGTGGATTCAGATACCCATTTGGAAGTTACATAATATATGTTAAAATGGAGTATTACTCTTTTGGACCAACTATGCATAAAATTGCTGACTCCAGTATTGCCACTAGGCCTAATTGGGCCACTTTACAAAGGAACTACCAAAAATACTTATTCCCAGATACTATAAATTTTAGAATACCCTATTTATACCCAAAAAAAAAGGATTATGGTATTTTTTTTCACCTAGAAACTTCCCATATGGTCAAACTCAAAATCCCTCACCAAATGGCTCCAAAAACTAGGGCCTTCTAGAAAATGACCCAAAACTCACTTCCAGAACCCTTCCTTCAGGATTAACCACTTATTTGACATTTAATTTTTCTATTTCAAACAAAAACATGCCCTCCTTAAGGCCAAACTCCTGCTGCTACACTTATGGCATCAAATTCCATGCATTTTCATGCACCCAGGCACTCCAACTTGCCCAACTGGATGATCAACTTCATTCCCTATCTTATTACTGCATTATTGTGCATAATTAAATATGATACATATCAGAAATCCATCCCCAAGTCACAGTTAGAACAGAAAGGGGATGGTTACACCATTTTGCTTGAGAAAAACAATGTGAAAATGGCTATCTACAGCACTTATTCCATGTGACTGGAACTTCAATGAAAAAAAATCACTTAAGATGAATAAAAAAAACTTCCAATACATCCTTCCATACATTGCAACAATAAAACAATGAAGGAAATACAATAAGATATCAAAATATGCTAAAGAAATTATGAAATTCTGGAATTTTATTGCATTTTCTGAGAAAATCTGCACATTCTCCTTCACCAATTCGTACCATGCCTTTTCCCAATCATTCTTGGCTGTTTATAAATTTTTTTATAGCTTCCACAACCAATCCCAAGTGGTTGGAAGTGATTAATTTTTTTAAAAAACTCCTAAACACATATTCCCACCAAAACACAACTAGCCGTTAATATTCAAACATTTGAATTATTAACTTGTGTTTTTGGTATTTTAATTGCTTAAAACTTATTTAATTATAGTTCTAGGGTCTATTTGAATCCCTTAGACACTTCTAAATCCTAATTAGACCCTTTGGGTACTTATTGACCCAACTTACAATATTTTTGATGTCCTAGTCCTCTAATTGGACCAACGGGACTTAAACATATTTTATTACAATTTTTATTGTCAATTGCCATTATTATCTCTAATACACCCCAATTAAAATTTAGGGATGACTTTGGTACTCTTGAATGGATTCATGGTGGACCTAGGTGTTTTCATGGGTGCTCCTGCACCATACACCCCACCTTGGAAAAAGTTCTTGTCCCAAGAACTAAGGGACTATGTCTTTGTGCCTCCCATCTTCCTTGTAGGTGGTCCTCTCTTCTTCACTTTGTGAGTCCTTTTCTCAACCTCTAGTTCTATTCTCTTACCCTTCACACCTGCAAACAAAGAGTGAGAAATAAAAGAAGGAATAGAACTAAGATCAAATCTGTCATCATGCTGCTGCAAACAGTGATCTTGTACCCCCACAAACTGCCCTTGCAACTGCATTCTAGGATCAAATTGACCCTTCCTTGTGTCTTTCAATGACACCTCTATAATTTTATTCATTTCTTGCTCCAAAGGACACCACATTGTGCCAATAAGGACACCATCTTCATGCCCTATTTTCTGTTTTATAGTCAATGCCTCATGACTGTCCACAAAGTCATCTTTCAAGACCAATAAAGTGGTCTTATAATCCTGCTCTATAGTCACCATCTTTTCATGCTTTGGAACCTACAAATCAACATATGTTTTTGCACCAAAGATAATGATGCTACCAACTTCTTCTACCTTGCTTGGAAGAGGTTTACGGGTGAATTTTCTTCCCTCCTTGTGCACCACATACTCATTTTTGAAACCATAGTGAATGGTTTGCCTTGAAGCCTGCCATGGCCTTCCTAAGATGACATAACAACATGTCATGGTAACTATATCACATAGAACCCTATCAACATAACCCCCAATTGAAAAATCTACATATGCTTGCTCCTTAATCACAATATTCTAATCATTACTAACCCAAGAGGCCCTATATGGTCTACCAATAGGAAATTTAGGTAAGTTTAACTTATTTACCATCTCATAGGACACTAGATTGTCAAATGAACCAGAATCTATGATAACCTTGCATATTTTGCCATAGCATTTACAATTTGTTCTAAAAATAGATACCTTGGGTGTATGTTGAATAGGTGACCTTCCCATCAAGAGACACTCACCTTCTTTAGGATATACATAATCATGGTTTGCTTCTTCTTCCTCTTGATGTTTTCTGTCCTCTTCTCCTTGAGTCAAATGGATCCTCTTATCATTCTTCTTAGCTTCTCTTTCAGGACACTTGTAGAATGGGTGCCCTTCTTCACCACACTTGTAGCACTTTCCAGAGAAGCTCTTTCCTCTACCATTTCTTTGTTCTCCTTTTTGATCTGAGACTTTATTTTTACCCTTCTCATTCTATCCTTGACTTGGATTTACTCCTTTGCCCTTTTTTTTTTGTCCTCTTGAACTTCCTTGCCTCTCTTGGCTTCTTTTGAGCTCGTCTTTTGCTTTTATTGCAAACTTGTAGCAATCTTCAAGAGTCCTTGGTGTGGCCATGTTCATCTCATCCTAGATGTTGTACCTCAACCCTCCAAGATATCTAGCCACCTTCTCTTCCACATCTTCAACACGAGAGGCTTTGATGTCAAGCTTGTGGAATTCCTCTGCATACCTTTGGACATCCATGTCTTTCTGCTTCAACCCTTGAATCTTCTTGAAGAGTTGAACCTTTTAGTCCTTAGGTAGAAACTTCTCCCTCATTTTTTCCATCATTCTAGGCCATGATGTGATCTTTGGTAGGTTTTTCTTGCACCTTTCTGCTTGTAGGCAATCCCACCATAACAATGCATGACCCTTAAGTCTTGCTTTTGCAATCTTCACTTTATGCTTGTCTTCAATGTCCTCATAGTCAAAGTGGTTCTCAACAGCATTGAAACAATCAAGGATAACTTCCTCATCCATCTTCCCATCATACATTAGGATCTCTACTCTGACTTTGGATTCTCCTCCTTTAACTGCCTTCAGGATCTTTACTAGTCTAGCATCCTCAGGATCCAACCTTTCTTCAACAGGTTCCTATTCTACTTCACCTTCATCATCAAAAGAGTTTGAACCCCTCTTCTCAACAAGATTGGTCAAACTTTCAATGAATTCTTCCAATCTCTTGTTTTTTTTTCCTTGCTCCATCACAATCTTAGCAAGCTCCGTGTTTGTCATCTTTGGAGGCATGTTTTCAACCTCTTCTTCAAAATCTTCAAACTCTTCCTCAAACATACACACCTAACCTTCCTCCCAAGGTTATTACTTTCTCTAATACCAATTGATTCAGAGTCTTGAAGAACTCCAAAAATTGGACAACAAGACTCTACACCTTGTAAAACAATCCCAAGGTCTCACCATGTACCCAAGGGAATCCACTTGCTCCAAGAGGTCAAATGACTTCCAAATGACACAAGGCCAACCAAAAGACTTCCTAGGGTCCCAAAAAACCCCAAAAAACTTGTATTTACTGGTTACAAGTTCCCTTTAATCCACTTGATCAGATATCTCAAAATGAGTTACTAACCCCAAGCAATCCTGCCTAGTAGCCCTGTGTTTCCTGATTTTTGGACTTTTAGACCAGACTTTGCAAATAAATTGAAAATTAAATTATGGATTCAGATACCCATTTTGAAGTTATACAACATATGTTAAAATGGAGTATTACTCTTGCTGACCAACTATGCATAAAATTGCTGACTCCAGTATTGCCACTAGGCCTAATTGGGCCACTTTACAAAGGAACTACCAAAAATACTTATCCCTAGAAACTATAACTTTAAAAAGTCCCTATTTATACCCCTAGAAAAAGGATTATGGTATTGGTTTTCACCCAGCAACTTCCCATATGGTCAAACTCAAAATCCCTCACCAAATGGCTCCAAAAACTAGGGCCTTCTAGAAAGTGACCCAAAACTCACTTCCAGAACCCCTCCTTCAGGATTCACCACTTATTTGACATTTAATTTTTCTATTTCAAAAAAAAACATGCCTTCCTTAACGCCAAACTCCTTCTGCTACACTTGTGGCATCAAATTCCATGCATTTTCATGCACCCAAGCACTCCAAC
Source organism: Chamaecyparis obtusa (assembly GCA_027943335.1). Taxonomy (NCBI): domain Eukaryota; kingdom Viridiplantae; phylum Streptophyta; class Pinopsida; order Cupressales; family Cupressaceae; genus Chamaecyparis; species Chamaecyparis obtusa. The sequence continues at coordinate 475,654 of BSBK01005759.1, forward strand.
TTGCCCAACTGGATGATCAACTGCATTCCCTATCTTATTACTGCATTATTATGCATAATTACATATGATACATATCAGAAATCCATCCCCAAGTCACAGTTAGAAAAGAAAGGGGATGGTTACACCATTTTGCTTGAGAAAAACAATGTGAAAATGGCTATCTACAACACTTATTCTATCTGATTGGAACTTCAATGAAAAAAAATCACTTAATATGAATCAAAAAAAATTCCAATACATCCTTCCATACATTGCAATAGTAAAACAATGAAGGAAATACAATAAGATATCGAAATATGCAAAGGAAATTATGAAATTCTGGAATTTTATTGCATTTTTTGAGAAAATTTGCACATTCTCCTTCACCAATTCATACCATGCCTTTTCCCAATCATTCTTGGCTGTTTATAAAATTTTTTATAACTTCCACAACCAATCCCAAGTGGTTGGAAGTGATTACAAATTGTTTAGAACTCCTAAACACATATTCCCACCAAAACACAACTAGCTGTTAATATTCAAACATTTGAATTATTAACTTGTGTTTTTGGTATTTTAATTGCTTAAAACTTATTTAATTCTAGTTCTAGGGTCTATTTGAATCCCTTAGACACTTCTAAATCCTAATTAGACCCTTTGGGTACTTATTGACCCAACTTACAATATTTTTGATGTCCTAGTCCTCTACTTGGAGCAACGGGACTTAAACATATTTTATTACAATTTTTATTGTCAATTGCCATTATTGGCTCTAATACACCCCAATTCACATTTAGGGATGAATTTGGTCCTCTTGACTGGATTGATGGTGGACCTAGGTGTTTTCATGGGTGCTCCTGCACTATGTACCTAGCCATCCATGAGGCCCGTTCTTTTTTAAAGTAAGTTTTGAAGGGTGAAAACATATTCACATCGAGGAGATCCACTCTATGAGGTGTGTGTGCCAAAAATGTAAAGAGGTCAATTACAAGAATTTGGGCCTCTTGAATGGTTGTCACAGCAACATGACTACCCTATCCATCAAATATCAACAATAACATGTTGGTGGGTGAAACCCTCCTTGGAACAGAGTAGGCAAAGTGGTGTGATAACTTTAGGAAAAACTCCTTCATCATCCATGCATGTTATTTAGCTTCCATGCAAGCATGTTGTTCATATTTTGAAATATAATTTTGAAACCTCTTCTTTCCTTTCAAAAAGTAGAAAATTGGAATGGTTCACTTGGAAGCATTCAAACAACAAAGAATTGTATCAATTCATGGCTCTTGGGAATTGTGTTGCAGATGTTAAGGATTCCTTTTATAGAAAGTACCCTCATATCCCTATTTATTCCTGCTTGCACGTAGATTTCATCATAATTCCATATGTAACCAGGGTCATAAGGATTTGCATTGTATGCTTTTGAAAAAGTATCATAGAAAGCCACCACAACATATGCTCTCAAATTCAATACTCTTTCTTTGTCAAGGAATTTTGTTGTCGACCTAGTGTTAGATATGGATGACAGGCCTTAAAATGTGACCACCATGACTTACTACACATTCCATCATTAAAAGGGGTGGGTATGCTTTCACACATTTGAGCCACAACTTCCTTCAAGGTGACAATCTTGAGCCCATGATTTAGCACAACCATCTCTTCGTACCACTCTACAATCTTCTCTTCTTCTTTAGGGATGTGGATGGTTGGGGGACCTTTGTTGGAGGTTGTTGTGAGACCACCCAACAATTTAGAGTGTGGCTATTGGAATACCCCATTTCTTTGATTCTTCCCTTATCAACATGTATTTGTCCTTAGAATCTTTGAGAGACCCTTCCATATCTATTTTAGACCACCGCTTCTATGGCATCCTAACTCTAGGTGCTCTCATTTTTATAGTATGTTACTTTGATAGTGTAACAGGGTCTAAATTTCTCACAAGGAGAGGTGGATTTGGTCTTACAAACTGTGAAGGATTTTAGACAAGTTTTTTTGGGCTTACAACATATGGAGGATTGAAGACAAGTTTTTAATGGCTACACAGCCTTGTTGTTTATCTTTTTGGTAGACAAGACTCCTTTTCCTTCTCCTTCGAGTGACTTGATTTCCCCATCTTCCATAGAATAAGAATACTATGTGTAATAGAGAAAGAAAAACTTGATTAGTCTGATAGTAAAAGATGTAATACAATGAGAACAATATTTGACACTTGGTAAAGAATGTGAACAAGGATGCTTGAATAAAAAACTCTTCTGCATTTCCCAATTGCATGACATTCTATTTTAATGTGTCTCTAATGCTTGAATACAAGAGTTATGATTCCATTATTTGGTTTTACTATTATTTGATAGATGATTTTTGTTTGTTTAGTTTACAAGACAATTAGGAATTAATATGGCATACATATGAAAGTAGGGAGGAGAGGATGAGATACTTCACAATTACAATCTTGTAGACCCTTATAATTCTTAGCATTATAAATCTTATGATAAGATACCAGGACCATGATAAATAATTCAATTAAAGTTTTGTACACCCTATCTATTTAAAGTCCTCACACTTTCTTTGTATCCCTTGAAATGCATTTCACTTTCAAGTTTCACAATATTATCCTTTCTATATTATCCTTTTTGTTTGAAACTCCTATCTACCATTTCTAATGTATCTATCATTTTATGTTTTCAATTTGCAATGTAGTTCTATATTTTTATTCATGTTCATTTCATTTCTACTTATCCATCTTTTCTATCCTTTCAATTATTTAACGTTTAATTTATGTTCATATATATATATATATATATATATATATATATATATATATATATATATATATATATATATATATATATATATATATATATATATATATATATATATATATATATATATATATATATATATATATATATATATACACGTTATTTTTCTTGTATTCTTTCATTACTGTTCATTCAATTTCCAGTATTCCTATCATTCACAAAGATCCTGAAGGGAAAACTAGAAATAATGGTACAAAAAACTGAAACTGAAAGGAACATGAAGGGAAAACTAGAAATAAGGGTTTAGGAAAGTGTAAGTGAAATTAACATGAATGAAACAATAGATACAAGTTTTGAATATAAAGTATAATATAGGAAGAAAACCTCACACTAATGAATACATAAATACCTGGAAAATTATGCTTAATTCTTTGTCACCTTCTCTGGCTCTACAATTTTAGAAAACTCCAACCCATATGAATGTGATTGAAATGATATAAGTTGGTATAGAAGATAGCAAGTGAAATAAGGGAATAAAAATCTTCAAGTGAAAAGAACATGATCATAAAAATAGAAAGCGTAGAAATGTGAATGTCTAAAAAATTGAAAGCCAAATGAAGATGAATAAAATAGTAGAAAGAATACAAACATGGATACAAAATGGAAAGTGAAAAGAACCAACTTGGCTACCTGCAATACAAATCATGTCTAATCATTTACATGTCAACATTAAACCCACACATGAGGACCTCCAACTCAACCACAATGCATGTTACAATCAAGACACTATAACATGGACACACATCAACCCAAGACATGTTGACAGTTGCCACCTCATTTCACCTATTAAGACATGTATTGCCTATGTATATGTTACCACCCTAAACAATTAGACAAGAAAAGTACCATCATTCCACCCATGATGTATCATCACTCCTCCTTAAGAAACATGAATGGATAGGTATGTGGAAATGATATGAACAACAAAGGTATTATGGAAATAATAGAAAATATATAGAAAACTGAAAAAGAAATGAGTGCGAAAGAGATAGTAGAATGGAAAGATATGTGGAAATGAAATGAATAGAAAAGGTATTATAGAAATAACAACAAATGTAGGCAAAACTGAAAAAGAAATGAGCATGAAGGAGATAGTAGAATGGATAGATACATGGAAATGATATGAACAACAAAGGTAACATAGAAATATCATAAACTAGTAATAAACACTTACATACTTGGATAAATAGCTTCAATTGTTACTACACTGTTCTCTACTTTCTTGGAGGTTCTCATTGAGTGTTGAATGCGATGATTTAGATGGTTTGAAGTCTACTTGTCTTTACTTTGTGCACTCTTACAATTTTGAATTTTGAATTCATACGAGGCTACTTTCAATTAAGATTTGATTTCTCTTTAATGATAATTGGTGGCCTTACACAAGTTGTTTTTGAAATTGCAAGTGGTTTATTGTTGAGGTGACCATATCTTGCGCAATTAAGGAGGAATAATGATACATTTTGACTAGAATGATGGTTGTGTGTCTTGTATAAGTGTTTATGGTGGTAACATATATGTATGTAGTACATGTCTCAATAGTTGCAATGAGGTGGCAAGAAAACCAACATGTCTTGGGTCAATGTGTGTCCATGTTATAGTGTTTTGATGGTACCATGCACTTTGGTTGAGTTGGAAATCCTCATATTTGTGTGTTTAATGTTGACATGTAAGTGATCGAAGATGATTTGTATTGCAAGCAACAAAGGTTGGTTTTTTGATTAGAGCAGCCCACTATAACCTGTATTAGAACCTGTCACCAATTTTTTTATTTTTTGTATCTATTAAAAACACATTTTGTCCTTATATGATACTTTTTAAATTGTATGAAATTATCCTTATTTTTTGGTTGAATTTTCAAATCCATGTGGACATGTAATAGCCTCCAAGTGATTATGTGTGGGCCCCTATCAGCTCCACCAACATCCCACATTTAGAACCCTGTACACTTATTGGCTCCTCTCCCCTATAGAAGTGCAAGTATGCCAACAACATGTGGGACACATCTTTCAATACAGAAATCAAACACTTGGGGGCCCGATGGAATGAAGGTTAAATCCAATGAGCCACCGAGCTACATAGAAGTAAAATTTTGAAACATTTTTTCCATGTTAGAAGTTTACACATGGATGTTTTGAAATTCTCATTGATGCGTTGTAATATTTTTCATGCCCGAGTGAAATGTCGAGTGAAGGAAATTCCAGTGCCCTAATTTGCTGTCATATTTCTAAATTAGGGTTTTTTGGGGTGTGAAATTGTTGAAGAAACCCCCAATTAACGAAAATTTCAAGGACCGAGTCAGATTGAACAAATTTTACTAGCATCTTTACCATGCACGTGAAAATGAGAGCTTTGGGCTAGGTATAGACATCCATGAGAGCATCAAGGATAGACAAAGAAATTTATTAAAAAAGCCACAAAATCTCCAAGCATTGCAATTGGTATGTTTAAAGAAAAGATTCATCATCCTTTACCAGTTCTTTTTTTCCCCTTCTAGTGATGGAAGCTTCGAATGTAGGTTATGGACTTCCCTCAATGCATTAACATGCATGATTACTGTTTGACAAGATCCCTCAATGGTATGTGGTTTTGTGCTCTACAATGTTCGTAGGGTACACACAAAATGGATTTGTTGAAAGACTTAGAAAGTTTCAAGAAAATAAAAATGGCAGGTGGGCCATTTTTCATAGCCTTGTCATGGCTTCTCTATTAGGGAATGGGAGATTTGAAATAGAAATTTGATGGAGGCAGAGGAATAGTAAAAATCACACATAGCTGTAAATATAAAATTCAATAGAGATCCTTTCTCACATTAAAATAAAACTTTATATTAATGCCCAATTTTTTGATTTACAGAGGTAGCGAAAAAGCTCACATTGTCATCTATTTTTTTACAGAGACTGAGAATATTTTCTACATTCACTACTCAGAAAAACATTCCCGCTAATATCTAGAAACCTCTAGAAGATGCCTGAATTAAATCCGAACAAAAGAAACCTTAGAGAAAAATTAATTAAATAAAACTATATTCATTGCGGTGGTTGGCGGAGCAAAAATTTGAGGCTATCGCATAATCACATAAGCCAAAAAGGAGTTATGCGATCATGTGAAAAGGAGAAAGGAGGGGGCCCCATGCAGTTTAAGTGATCACATCATCACATATACAAAACATTAGGCTGGAGTTTATACAATAAAAAACAAAAATTAAAATGCCCAGCAAAAGATGTTGTCGTATGATCGCAAGAGTGGAAAGGAGGCCTTGCGATCATGCGAAAAGCATTAAGGGAAGGCCTACGGTAGGTGGGAAGTCAACAGAAAACATTAGGGTAGTTGGGATTAATTTCCAACACTCCCCCTTAATCACAACTGCTACTGTCTTTGATGCCCAATTGATCTCTTTGATAAACAAAACTCTCTTTTCCCAATGCCTTGGTGAAGATGTCCGCTAATTGATCTTCAGATCTACAATGTTCCAAGTAAATTTCTCCATTGTTGATCAACTCTCTGATGAAATGATACGTCATGTCAATATGCTTGCTCCTTTTGTGAAAAACTAGATTTTTTGACAATGCCATGGCTAAATTATTGTCACAATAGATCTTTGTCGCTTCTTCTTGTTTTTGTCTGAGATCTTTCAAAATTCTTCTCATCCAAACCGCTTGAAATGATGCACTTGTGGCTGCTACATACTTTGCTTCAGCAGATGAAAGAGTAACAATCGGTTGTTTCTTTGATGCCCATGATACTACACCTGATCCAAAATGAAAAACATAACTTGAAGTGCTTTTTCTATCATCAATACTTCCAGCATAGTCACTATCTGAATATCCTATGAGTTTGAATTCATTTGAGCTTGAGTATTGAATCCCATAGTTCTTTGTTCCACTCACATATCTTAAAATTCTTTTTCTAGCATTCCAATGTGTAACTTTTGGAGTCTCCATGAACCTTGAAATCAAGCTTAAAGAAAACATTAAGTCTGGCCTTGTGGCTATTATATACATAAGGTTGCCAACAAGTCTTTTATACAATGTTGGATTTACGTCATCTCCTTTGTCATCTTTACTCAATTTCAAACCTGTGACCATAGGTGTTGGAGCTGATTTGAAGTTCATCATATTAAACCTTTTCAAGATGTCATTTGCATACTTAGATTGAGAAATAAAAATACCTTTATCATTTTGATTCACTTCAATTCCAAGAAAAAACTTCATTAATCCTAAATCAGTCATCTCAAATTCTTTCTTCATTGCTGATTTGAACATATCAATTGATAAATCACTGGTGAAGATCAAGTCATCAACATATAAGCAAATAATTAAGATTTCACCATTTTCATTCATCTTGGTATACAATGTGGGCTCACTATTGCACCTATTGAAACCATTTTGCAAAAATAAGAGTCAATTCTACTATACCACGCTCTTGGGGCTTGTTCGAGTCCATAAATAGCCTTCTTGAACTTGTAAACTTTGTTTTCATGACCCAAAAACTCATACCTAGGTGGCTGCTCCACATAGACTTCTTCTTCTAAAATGCCATTGAGAAAAGCTGATTTCACATCCATTTGATATACTGCCGACTTGTTTTGAGCTGCTATGGCTAATATTGTTCTCACGGTGTCCAAACAAGCCACTGGTGCAAATGTCTCATTGTAATCAACCCCAGGCTGTTGTGAGTAACCTTTTTCTATGAGTCTTGCCTTGTGTCTTTGCACATCACCATTTGCATTTAATTTAGTTTTGTAAACCCATTTTACTCCTATGACTTCTTTTCCTTTTGGAAGACTAACCAACTCCCATGTTTCATTCTTTTCAATTGCATCAATTTCTTCATCCATTGCATTTATCCATTTTTCTTCTTTAAATGCTTCTTTAAAATGAATTGGATCATCAGCGTGTGAATACAATGCAAAAAGAGAATTCTGATCTGTGTTATCCTCACCATCATTTTGCTCATAAATCTCTCTTAAATTTCTGATTTTATGTCTTCTCATGCTTGCCAATGTGGGATTGGACATGTCACTTGAATTTGTTGAATGTGGACTTGATGGACCTGCACTATGTGTTCCTCGTGATATTGGTGTTTGTTGTCCACTTGAAGGTGTGATTGCTTGAATATGTGAGGTTGTTCTCATACTTGATGATGGTGTCCTTTGAGCACTTTTTTGTCCTTGTATAGGAGTGGGAGGAGTCACATTTTGAGGGATATTTTCTAGTATAATTTCTTCATTTTCTTCTTGTGGTCAATTGGTTACAATATTGACTATTTTATCCAAAGTTCCATCCCATGCTTCATCTTCTACAAATTGCACATCTCTGCTGATTATAACCTTCTTACTGATTGGATTATATAATTTGTATGCTTTTGATTCATCACTGTATCCCACAAATATACATTTTTCTCCTTTGTTGTCCAATTTTCTTCTCAACTCATCCAGCACATGTGCATATGCCACATGTCCAAATACTCTCATATGAGAAACACTATGTTTTCTTCCACTCCATGCTTCTTCCGGAATCATATTCTTGAAACTTTTTGTTGGACATCTATTCATAATATATGCTGCACATGATATGGCTTCAACCCAATACTCATTTGGCAAATGTTTGGCTTTCAACATGCTTCTAGCCATTTCCATTATTATCCTATTCTTCCGTTCAGCTATGCCATTTTGTTGAGGAGTATATCTTGTGGTAAATTGCTTATGAATTCCATACTCTTTGCAAAATCTCATGAAGTCATTTGAAATATACTCACCACCTCTATCCGTTCTCAATACTTTGATGTAATAACCACTCTATTTTTCAGCAAGTGCTTTGAATTGACAAAAGTATTCAAACACCTCACTCTTATGCTTTAGAAAATAGACCCATGTTTTCCTTGTATAGTCATCAATGAATGTCAAAAAATAGAATCTTCCACCTATTGAAGGTGTTTGCATTGGCCGACATAAATTTGAATGAATTATCTCCAAAAGTGCCTTAGCTCTCATTGACATACCAGCTGGAAATGATTCTCTATGTTGCTTTCCTAAGATGAACCCTTGACATACTCTTTCTAGTTTTTCAATTAGGGGTAATCCCTTCACCATGCTTTTCTTATAAAGTAGATTTAGAGCTGCAAAATTTAAATGTCCAAATCTTAAATGCCAAAGCCAGTTTTAATCTTTAATCTCTACTTGGAAGATCACTTGAGTGACTGCTGCAACTTTTCTTTCATTCATTTGTGAGTTCATTGAGTTGTCTACTTAAGAGAACTCTACATTCAAATCTGGTCTTATCCTTAAGGGAAACATCCTATTGTTTGTCATTTGAACCTTGGCTATGAGCTGATTGCTTGGGTATTTGTCTAAAATTGTGCACTCTTTATTTTTGAAAGATACTCTATAACCATTTTGAACAAGCTGCCCAATGCTCATTAAATTGTGTTTTAAACTAGGAACAAAATAGACATCATTCATGTGTTTCTTCTCCCCCATTTTGGTTAGAATGTTGATGCTCCCTTTTCCTTTGACTTCTACTTTGTTGTCATTACCCAAAGTTACATCAGATTTTACACTCTCATCCAAACTAGAAAACATTTCTAAATTCCCTGTCATATGATTGCTGCAACCCAAATCTAAAAACCATAAATCTTTTTCACTTGCTTATGCAACATTGCATGCCAAAAACATAGTGCCCTATTTTGATTTTTGATTTTGGGTTTCTTTCATGAAATTCACATTTTGTTGTCTAAAATCATATTGTTTCTTTCTACATTCATTCATATAATGCCCAAATTTCTTGCAATAATGACATTGGACTGAGGATTTGTCATACCTTTGGCTTTGAGGCTGATTTTGTGATAAGTATTGACTTGGGTTTTGGCTGTTACCTCTTCCACTTGAGCTTGATGGACTACTGCCACTTCCACTTGTGTTTCTTCCACCTCTATAAAAATTTCTTCCTCTACCTCTGAAATTTGTTCTTCCTCTGCCTCTACCAATGTTGATTGAGACTTGTGTCTTGAATGCATGCTCCAAATTTGAAGTTTCTGACCTACTCAATCTATGCTCATGAGAAATGAGTGATGCATGAAGTTCATCAACTAAAAACTGTGAGAGATATTTTGTCTCTTCTATGGCTACCACAATAGATTCAAACCTTGTAGGCAAACTTCTTAAAATTTTTTCAACAACTCTCCTTTCTTCAAGAGTGTCACCATGTGATCTGATTTGATTTACCAAACCAATGATTTCAGTGAAGAATGTGTCTATTGTATCTGACTCTTTCATGCAAATTGTTTCAAAATCTCTTCTTAGCATTTGCAGTTTAGCTATTTTTACCTTTTCCATTCCTTGATAAGCTGTTTGAAGAATGTCCCATGCTTGCTTGGACTTTGTAGCTGCTTGAATTCTTGGGAAAATACTTTCATTCACTCCTTGAAAGATGAAGAAGAGGGCTTTTGAATCTTTCTTTTTATTTTCCTTTAATGCATCTTTCTCTACCTGAGTCAAAGCATTATATGTTGCTGCATCTGCTGGTTCTGGGTAACCATTTTCAACAAGCTCCCATAAATCTTGAGCACAAAATAATGCCCTTATTGTGATTGCCCAATAATCATAATTTTTCCCATTGAACTGTGGGATCTGTGGATTTTTCAAGCTTGTGCTTGCCATTGTTGGCTGTAAATACCTTTGCTCTTTGATTCACCTTCAGCTTTCATAAACAACCTTCAGCTCTGATAAACAACCTTTAGCTCTGATACCAATTTGATGGAGGTAGAGGAATAGTAAAAATCACACACAACTGCAAATATAAAATTCAATAGAGATCCTTTCTCACATTAAAATAAAACTTTATATTAATGCCCAGTTTTTTGATTTACAGAGGTAGCGAAAAATCTCACACTGTCATCTATTTTTTTACAGAGACTAAGAATATTTTCTACATTCACTACTCAGAAAAACATTCCTGCTAATATCCATAAACCTCTAGAAGATGCCTGAATTAAATCCAAACAAAAGAAACCTCAGAGAAAAATTAATTAAATAAAACTATATTCATTGCGGTGGTTGGCAGAGCAAAAATTTGAGGCTGTCGCGTAATCGCATGAGCCAAAAAGGAGTTATGCGATCATGCGAAAAGGAGAAAGGAGGGGGCCCCATGTAGTTTAAGTGATCACATCATCACATATACAAAACATTAGGCTGGAGTTTATACAATAAAAAAACAAAAATTAAAATGCCCAGCAAAAGATGTTGTCGCATGATCGCAAGAGTGGAAAGGAGGCCTTGTGATCATGCGACAAGCATTGAGGGAAGGCCTGCGGTAGGTGGGAAGTCAACAAAAAACATTAGGGCACTTGGGATTAATTTCCAACAATATGGGCATCTAGTTATCCGTATTGGGAATTTCATTTAATTAGGGCCATCGTAGATCCAATTTGTAGGTAATACCAGACTCAATGGCCTGTGCCAACATCTTGTGGTGCCTAAAGTGGACAAAGGTGGAAGACTTACAATTGAGGTCCATTTTTTACATACATGTAGCTGTACAGATTTAGTATATGAAGACTGCTCATATTTCATCAATTGTCAGCTTTGTTGTTAATTGTGACTGATGCCAGTATTGTCTGTCTTGAAATGCTAGAACCTTTATTATTAAGATGCTAGTTATCGACTAGGATGGTTGCGTGATGTTCTTGGTGCATGTGCAAGAAGGACATCTTTTTGATGGCATATCAGACATTACCTATCTAATAATGCATTTGGATGCAAGGAGATTTAATTAGCAAGCTTAACTATTTGTGAACAATGTTCATTGTAAAATATTAAGCATCCAAGCTTATTGGTAGTAGTGTGATAATTCTACATTAAATAGAGAGCATGAATTTCAGAGCAGTGATGTTTAGAGATTTTATCGTGGGTTTAGATTCATTGCCAAGGCAACATAGGGCTAGGTGCATGATTTATTTTGAATGGTTACATTAGATGTGCACATTAAGGTATCGATGATAGTTGAATGAAGCCAAATAGTTGAAAGAAACCAAAGATGTTTCCAATGGGTTTTATGACTGCATAATTTGAACAAAATGAACATTACAACAAAACTCTTAACAGCTTTGAAATAATGATGTCTTATACTAGAATGTATAATATTAGTATAAGCATTTCTCATGCTACTTGGTGGGCACATAGAAACATGGGCAAGGTTCCAAAGGAAGGCACACTAAAATTTATTAGAAGTATGTGGGAGTGAAATCTAGATTATTTTCACTTAGAGGTAAAAATCAATGAAGAGGAATATTAATGTCACCCATGAAGAGAAACTAAATCATAAAGGAAAATATGTAAAAGTGGGTAAAGTACTTTCACAAAATATGTGATAATAAACATAAATAATGATTTTAGAAAATGAGGAGAGGTCTCATTTGCAAATAATTGATAATAGTTTCCCTTTAATTTCCACTTGATAGATATTATCCACTCATGAGGTAAAAATTATCTCCCAAGTAGAGGGTTCAAGTGCATGAAATGCTTTTAGATAAACCACTACAAAGAATATGCTAGGCTGAAAACATGACAAAACGTTAAAAAAAAATAATGACATGATTACCTTGAGGATTTAAAGCGATAATAAAGGGTGAGAGTATGCAATTTAGATAAAGAATGAGAAAAATATTTAAGTGTGAGGAAGTACAAATAAATAATTTTTTTAAGCCGTTTAAGCTGTTAAATGCCACACAGGAAAATAATATTGAGCAGGGAATGTGCAGAATGGGTGAAAATAAAACTAAAGACACGTAAAACTTCTTACAATGATGTTTTCAGCTTTATGTGTTTTTTCAGAGATGAAGCAATGCAATATTTACAGTTGAAGAGGAACAATCAAATATCTTCTAGTGAGATAATAGAAGTGGGAAATATTCAAAACAAATCAGATTTGAAGAGATGGACATGTGTAAGCAAAATATTTAATCTGGAGTTTTATCTTCTTCTTTCTATTCTCATTTATTTTGAAATGTCTGGGTTCTCAATTTTTTTTGTATAGGGATAAGTAGAATAGTTTATATAATATGTTTAGAATATTGATGCCTCTATGAGGCAAATTTGTAACTTATGTTTTATTTTGTGTCAAATAAGGTCCTATAGACCATTTTATGATGATTGTAGTCATTTCAAATAAAACTGTAAGGAAACTGATGCCATTTAAGTCATATAGGCCTATAAGGTTCTGATTGTGTAAAAGTTGGTCAAACCACTCCAAATGTGTCTAAAGTGAGTGGAAATGTTGTAATTGGTCTAATATGGTATATTTTGACATGTATTAGGGATTAGCAACAAGTTTTGAGATAGTTGGTTTGAATTTTAGTTATCACTTTCAAAAGAAGTTCAAAGAGGCTTATAAGCCAGTGATGGTTGAATTCCAATCAGAAAAATCAATTTTGTAAGTTTTCGATGGGGAGATTTAATAAGAAATGCTGATTTCATACATTTTTTCTCTAATTTTCTAAATGTTATGAACATACATTGTACTATACATGCACAAAAGTTATATGGATGGATAGAAGGAGTTCTTTCTTTAGGTTTCACTGATTTTCATTAAATTTTGAGGGGGTTGTACTACTTTTAGTGAAGGAGTTCTAATTTTCTAGGTTTTCCTTCTCCAACAATCATGTTCTTTCATTTCGTACAAATCGTACAAAACACACATCGACTTAAAACTAATTGGAGTTTTTAGTCACATGAATATACTTTTGTTTTCTTTTAGTTTCATCATGTTTCATGGAGTATTAAGAAAGGTATGGTATTTCCTTTGAAAATAGTCCAAAACCTTCATGTAGAGTAAATAATGAATTAGACAATGATATTTCTTTGATTTTATCCATTGGAAAATACTATAAATTAGTGAAATGTTTCCTTTTATTTTATATTCCAAGAATCCTAGATTACATATCAAGACAATAATCCTTTTCCATGTTTCAAGAAAGCCCTAGGATTGATTTCATTAGTTTAAAAGTGTTAAGACAATCAACAAATAGGAAATAGTGTTTTAATTATAAAATAGAAAATTCTTGAATCTATTGTAATATGGTTCATGAGTGTCTGAAGAGTGTGTAAAAGTCTTGAGGATTTCAAAACAATAAATTTTCAATACCCTTTTGTTGTAGTTTGTTTTGGAGTTAATCACTATAATATGGTGAGAAATTTGCCTCTTGATAGTGGATTTGTTTTGTCATTGTTTCATATTTGTTTGGATGTGAAAGAGTAATTTTTGAACACTTAACCTCTGCCTAAAAGTGGTATCTAAGCTCAGAAGATCTAAACAAAAGATAATTTTGTGCTTGTGTGGTTATGCGTTTGTGTTTGTGTGTGTGCAGGTTGAGAAGAGAATTTGGTTGCCAAAAGACTAGGTAGAGAGGAGAAGACGCATAGGCGAGACACATGCACAGTGGAAGTGAGACTAAAGGGACTCTCTTGAAGATATTTATTTTTTGAAGAGGTAGGGTTCACAAAGGAAGACACAAGAGAAGAAAAATGAGACAAGTTTGAAGAAGAAGGAAGATGACAAGCAAGAACGAGAATTTTTTTGACAAGAGTTACAAAGGTTGGATCAAGCTTTTAAGAGTTGGAGGAAAATTTTTCTCTAGAGAGGCAAAAATTGCACTTACCAATCAAAGAGGAGATCACATGGCCCATTAGAAGGATCATTAAAAATAGGAAAAGAAAAAAAAGGATAGGAACAATAAAGGAGGTAATAAATGGAAAGGTAAATACACCTATGATCATTTTGACATCATCAAGCATTGAAGAAGTTCAAAAGGATAAGGTAGATATGGTTGTGGATGATTTTCTATATCATTTTTAGTTGTTTGAATCTAACAATCAAATTAAACAAGTTGAAGGGTGTAATTATATTAAGGTTGATGATAAGGATGTTAATGGTGTTGATAACATTGTTGTTGATCATTTTGAAGGAGCTTGGAATAAATATTTTATTTATGATAAGGATCGAGTTGGCATTGATATTCAAGTTTCTCATGAAGAGGTTATAGGTTTGTTTGTTGATAAGGAGTGGAAAATCAATATATCTCCATTAGATGAGGTTATGTGGAAGGCGTCACAAAGGATATTTGAGAACCAAAACAAAGATTTCATGTATGACATTGATAGTAATCAAATTTTTTTTGTCAATGAAGTTTTTATTATATTTTTTGCAGTGCAGGTATCAAGAAAAGTATATTAGAAATGGTGGAAAATTTATTCTAATAGATTAAAGTTCCTGAGAAGGAACTTAGGAAATCCAAGAGTGAAGGTGAAGAAGAATGTTAATGGAAGTTCAAGAGATGATGCATGTTCCTTGTAACTAGTTTATTGCAAAGGTATACCAGGCAAAAGAATCATTTGGAGACCAAAGAAGGATTTCATTAGCTATAAACTTGTTGCAAATCCTCACTCAATTGGACTTGAGTTTTATTTCCATGGAGAGTATGGTGTGGGGGAGCTCAAGGATATTCATGCCTCCACAAGGTAAATTTACAAGTTATATTTTCTTTTATGTCAAATAAGCTCCCATGGACCATTTTGTGATGATTGAAGTAGTCTCTTCAAATTAAATTGGAAGGTAATTTATGCCATTTTAGTCATATATACCTATAAGGTCTTGATCAGGTCAAAGTTTGTCAAACTATTCTAAATGTGTCCAAATTGAGTGGAAATATTATAATTGGTATAATATGGTCTATTATAACATTTATTGGGGATTAGAATTTTTTTTGAGTCAGTTGGTGATGAAGGGGAAAAAGTTGTCAAAATGGAAAAAGTTACATCGACAACTTTTGCAACTTTTTAGTGCAAAAATGCAAAACAAGGGAAATAACAGTCACGATGGTTCAAATTTTAGTTATCAATGTCAAAAGAAGTTTTAAAATGATTATAAATCTAGGTATGGTCAAATCCCAAGGGGATAAATCAGTTTTGTATGTTTTTGATGGAGATATTTAATAAGAAATAAATTGATTGTCAAACATTTTTCTCTTATTTTCATGATGGTACAGACATACATTGTATTGTATGAGTACAAAAGTTTTAAGTATTGATATAGGAAGGAGTTAGATTTCATTTTTGTTTGGTTTCACTTTTTTTAATTAAGTTTTGAGGGAGTTATACTATTTTTAGTGAAGGCAAGTCAATTTTTTTTGGTTTTTTTTTGCAACAATCTTGTTCTTTCATTTGGTATGAACTGTACGAACCACATCTCAACATAAAAAAAAAAATTAGTGTTTATGAAAATTAATCTACTTTTATTTCCTTTTGTTTCATCAATTTTCATGGATAATTAAGAAATTTATGGCATTTTCTTTGAAAATAATCTAAAACCCTCATGTAGTGTAAACATTGAATTAGAAAATTGTATATCTCTGATTTTATCCATGGGAAAACACTATAAATTTGTGAAATGTTTCCATTCATTGTATGTTCTAAGAATCCAAACTTTTATATTAAGAAAATAATATTTGTCTATGTTTTGAAAGGAATCCCTAGGATTAATTTCATTAGTTTCAGACTATTAAGACAATGAGAAAATAGGAAATATGTATTATGATTATAAAATGGAAACTTGTTCATAAAATGATCTATTGTAATATGTTTGATGAGTGTCTGGAAAGTGTGTGAATATATTAAGGATTCCAAAACAAAAAAATTTCAATACCCTTTTTCTATAGTTTTCCATGGAGTTTATTGATAAATATGATGAGAAGTCTACCTCTTGATAGTGGAATTATTTTTTCATTCTTTCATGTCGTATGGATGAGAAAGATTAATTTTTGAACCCTCAACCTTTGCATCATAAATTAATTTAAAATATCATCTTTTTTCAACAAAGGTGATGGAGCACTTGTATTTTATATATTAAATTATTTTTGAACTAGTTCAAGGGACTCCTCAGAGAAAGAACTAGAAAGAAAACTCTAATTCATTGCCTATGTACAAAATATCATGTAGGATTTTACATGAAAGGTCCAATCCTAAAAAATATTTCGAACATGAAAAACTACATATAATAACCAACTAGAGAAGATAGATCTACATCCCCACATTACATACAAGAGGTGGGAAACATTTGAAGTACAAAAAACCCCCATTACATATTGCAAGAATAAATTTTATATGATAATGAACACTGAAAAATTAGGAAGCATCACTTCTTCTCAACATAGTACATTAGTATATGTGGTCACACAAAAACACTCGACCAACATTATGTACCAAAAAACTATCAAATAGAAATAGGGCCAAAAAATAGTTTCCACTCATCGAGCCACATCACATTTCAATGTAACTTGAAACAACTAGAAATGTAACATATGAGAATCTTCCTCCCAAGATCTGACTGTGTAAACTTCACCTTCAAACAATAGATTAACACTGTAAGTATCTACATTAAGATCAATAGGAGGTCCAGCATTCAGAAATGGAACAAAATCGATCCTAATATATGCCCGTGGACACTGAGAATCAACCAGATTATCCTCATGACCAGCCATCAATTAAAAATATCATTATAAATAGTCTCCTACTCTATTTTCCTTATGTTGCATGATTTTGTCTATTTAGAATAGATAAATTTGTCTTCATGATAATCTCATGAATGTGTAATGTATTTAGTTCTCTTCAAGGAAGATATTAAATTCTTTTAGATGCATTAAAGTGATTTAAGGAGGATAGTAGTAATTTCATGAGTATGACTTAAGGTGATAAATGAATGTTTAGGTTAGGCAAGAGCATTCATATTCATAGGTATAATTCATGGAAATTCATTAAATATGTGACAATAAATTCCAATGGAGAAAGGTACATGTCCCAATCATATGATTTTGAAGAACCAAATCATTATCAATTATTGTTTCATTTCATGTTGTTAGAAGTAGGGTTATAATAAGGTTTTTCTTTGGTTTACCCACTTGGGTTTTTGCAAAGCTTAAAGTATAGGAGGATTTTCTCATTTGTTGAGTAATCCTTGCTAATTGGCCATTTTTATCAAGTTGGTGTTGAGAGAAAGGGGGTAAATCCTTAGGTTAATTTGAGTCAAAAAAAATGGGGGAAACAATAGGAACAAGATGGTAATCTTTTATTTTTCTATGTCATTAAAGGTTCTTTTACAAAATTTCTATTTTTCTACTTATAAGGTGAAATCCTTTCCATAAAAAGTAAAGGGTTAAATAACTTTATAATATATGGAGACTATTTGAATGTGATTAATTTCTAAAATGATAGGTCTAATTCTAGCTGGGATGTTTAGGATATGATAATTGAGACCCACACAAATATCACATTTCTTCAAATGATATGTAATTACATGTTCTTAGTATAGGTAATCAATTAGTAGATCTCCTTGACAATCTAAGAATAAAAATAAATAATCTATTTTTTGGGGGAATCAAGACTATGCCCATCTTTGGGATCTGTTTTTAGATCTTGGCAGAGACTAATGTCATGGTGATAGGTATTTCTAATGAAGGACTACAATTAGTGATTAATATTAAGGGGAATTTCAAGGAATCTTTGAGAAATTTCTTAAAAGATGGGTAAAAGGTTAAAAAAACTCTAGAAGAACTACTACTGTGAAGATATTTTGGTTTTTTGGCCGAGGTTTGCTAACATTTTGATGAGTTGTGTTACATTGAAAGGTTTATATAAGAGGTTTTACACCTTCTTATTCCCTATGCTTGATCATTTTGATTTTGATGATCAAACCTTAATTATATTTAATGAATCTTAAACTCTCTCGAAGAGTCTACTTCAAATACAATTGGCTTTGATAAATGCCTCTTTACTAGAGTTTTATCCTTCATCTATTTAGATATAATATAGGCATCACCTATCCTTTAATCCTAAATATAAAATTCTTTATCCATGTACTCTTGTGTAGTATGCTAGCCCCAAGTTTCCCACCCATAGTACTTCCTGTTACTCGAGCCACTTTAGTTTATAAATCTATTGTGAATGTTTTCCTCTAGGACTTTAACCCTTCCCTAGACATGATAGTAAACATATCCCAAAAATATTGAAAGGGAAAAATAGTGTAATTTATTAACCCATGGGAGATCTCAGTTGTCTCAAAAACTAAACAAAGTGTTGAAACCTCAAGTAATGGTACAACTTCTACTTCATGTTCTTTCTCTCCCGACACTAATTTTCCTTGGGATCTTGGTCCCCTTTCCCTTCTCAAGGAGGACACTATGGAACATGAAGAGGTATCCATTTTTAAACCCACACAAACTCAATGAATTCTCTATATTAAATTATAAGAGAAATTAAGGGATAATTGTAAGTATTTTAAAATTTACGTAGATTTTTTAATGTGGAAATTGACCAAGTTATGTTAGGAAAAGAAAAAAATTCAAAACCTTGACAAGATGGTATTTAAAAAATCCTAGGATTGGCTCGAGGAAGACTTCCATAATTTAGTAGGTGAACAAATTGAGAAAATGATAGAGACCTTTAAATGTTGCAGAGTGATTATGCAAGAGATTCAAAATATTAAAAAAGATGAAAAAAACTATTAGATGGAAGATCAGACTAAATTTTTTAAGGATAAATATGATATTATCATAAAGAATTTTTAGGAGATAATAGAGTATGATAGGTATTTTTTTGGAAATAAAACACAAACTATTTAGGTCCTTTAGCAAGAGTTGGAACATATAAAAGAAAAGAAACATAGGAACAATTATGTGGTGTGTGTGGCTAAATGTACTCTTATACAATAAGATAAAAATTGACCAAAGTACTTGATTAAGATCCCAAACATCCTCTTTAGGTTGAAGGTGATCTGTCAGATTTTTAATTTGGGCTTGGGGAGTTTTCTTAGAAGATTATTTGGATATTCTTCACAAACAATTCCAAGGTGAAAAGGGACTTAAGTCCCTTACTCATTGTTAGTTGTTTGTTAGTTTTCTTCTTTTTATTTTTATTTTTATTTTTTTATCTTAAGTTCTAAAGAATCCCCATTCTTTAATTTCTTGATCAATCTCTTTTCCTTTATGGTGCATATGTAAAGATTTCAAACCCTTCTTATGGTATTCTAATCAAAACATGCTATCTCCATTACCACTAGTTATTAATAATGTTTGATTATAGTAGATAAAATCCCAGATACATTTATGTGAAGTAAAAATATTTTCACTATAAATAAAAAGATGACTAGTGAACTAGTGGACCAAATTAGAGAGAAAGGATGAACCGAAGGGATGATTCATAACACTGGAACTATTATAGACATTCAAATGGAGGGGAAAAAAATATGGGAGTTTAAAACCATCATTTTTCCTTATCTTAAGGATGGAGGAAGATATTCATTTAGGATAGGGAGAAAGAGATGGTCTTGGGGAGGATTTAGAAGAGAGAGACAATTTTAATAGATTTATGTACTGGAGAGGAAGAGAGTGGAAGAGAAGAAATGAGGAAAGATTCAAATCTTTCTCCAATACGATTCCTTTCTTTTTGAGTTCAAAAGAAAGGAAGTCAATAAATCCCCCTCTTCTAAAGAAAATTTGGATGAAACAATATTGAAGCATTTTCAGGATGGAGTTATTTCACCTAGGGAGGATATCTGTAGAGAAAAATGAAGAACTAGATCATAGTCATTGGTACAAAATAGGAATAGTTGGGACAGGGTTTAGAAGTAGAGAAATTTATATAAATATAAATTCATTAGCAAGATATTTATAGTGATGTAACTGTCATTCAAAGTTACATTATTCCAAAAGAGGTTTTGGGTTTCATCCCATTTAAAATATGCATTGGTAGAATATTTAAGGAAAAGTAAAACCAAAAATATATAGATTGAAAAGGTATCAGAAGTTAGAGATACCCTCCAATCAAATATCAAATCAAAATTAATAGAATAAAATGATAAGGGAAAGGATTGTAGGATGAGTAATATGTTGCATAGAGAGGCAAACCCTAGAAGAGAATAACTAACTATGGTTTATATGTGGGATTTATCTATTTCATTATTTGAATTGAATACAATAATTATTTATAACTCAAAATATGTAGATGAAATATATTTTTTGGACTTATCTAAATATTTTTCAATTGAACTGTGTTCAAACCTAAGAAAACTAGAGTAAAATTTTTCTGTTAAAATTGTTAGTTTTTTAGGAAGTCTAGACTCCATATGCAAACCTAGTCCCCAAATTTTAATGTGGGTGATTCGAATATTAATGTCATCTTCCTTTCTAGATATCATTATATAACCTTCCATTAGAGTATAGGGAGCCAAAAATTGAAGCTTGGGAATAGGAAAACATTTTTTTAGAGATAATTATCATAAGCTCAATGGCCAAATAGATGGCTTTTCCAAATCCACATCATAGTTTTGTTATGGAAATTAATTGTAAATTTTTTCACTATTACAAGAATATAGATGAATGTTTGTTAATTAATAGAGGATATAAGGGGAAGATTTGGGACATTGTTCAAAGAGACAAGATTAGTATTAGGAAATCTATTAGAGTCACAAAGGAAAGAAAAAGGGTTTATTGATAATATATTCAAGGGAAAGGAAAATGTTATTATACAATAGATTGGTAACCCAAGGAATATATGAAAAAAAATTCCTAGAAAGAGGTGGATCATAAATACTTTTGATAAAAAGGATAAACAAGAACTTAATGTGATCCCTATGGCTAACAAGTTGGACATAAAGAAAGTTGTGTCGACAAATAAAAATTTACAAGGACAATTCATATCAAGGTTAATGAAATAAATTTAATGAATTCCAAGAGGAATTTACTTTCATGGTTCTATCCCTATCAACAAGAGTGCATTTTTTGCAAGATTTGAAGTTCTATGCTCTTCAACAGGCTACACTAGGTTATAGAACACATAACAAAGGATATATGAAAAAACCAATGTGAGATACCCAAACTTAAGGGGAATTGGAATAATGGAAAAGGAGAAATGAAGAAGAAATTAGGTATGTATCTACACAATATGGAATATTTTGTTCAAAAATTCTTTGAGGAGGTGTATATAAATTGATAGAGGAGATAACTAATCAAGTCTTAGCTGAAGAATCTGTTAAGGAATCTAGATAAAATTAAGTAAATATAATAGAAATTAAGGAGAAATAAGTAACACATAATAAAATAAAAATTAGAAGGCCTATGTGTCTAGCTCAAATAAAAAATAGGATATGTAAGTCTCTAGAGTAATAATCAAGATAGAACATAACCAAAGAGTCTTAATACATGATATAGGAAATTGGTGAGGCTTATGAAAAAAGAAAATTCTATGTGTTTAAAATCATTGCCAAAAAATAGTAATAAGAAAGGAGGTGATTTTGAAGAATTAAGGGGATCTAGAAGAAAGAATAGGGAGACCCCATAATAGTTTGATAAACTCTTTTGAACATCCCAATTCTTGCTGAAATCACATGTTTTAAAGAAAATATTATGATTTAAGCATTGAGAGGTCTCATTTGAAGGAATTAATTAAAATTGGTAAGATCTGAGCATCTTAAATCAAGCTCTATTTGATAAAACCTGTCTACTTCTCACTCATACATGCCATGTAGTCTCCTTCACACCTATCAAAAAATCACTTTGACATTAGAATTTTTGAGGGATAAAATCAATTAATTTAAAAAAACTATATGCAAGATAGTACTAATTAATGAAAGGTTCCCATTGATTATAATTTTAATATATATTGAGTTTATTATGACTTCTTATTTTTAGTTCCACTAAACATGATTTTTTAAGCATATATCAAGTTATATTTTCAATGCTTATGAAAAATAGTAAATTAAATAAAGAAATTTAAAATATATCTAGGCACTAGGCATTGATGTCCTCTTTCTAACAAAAAAACAATTGAATTTCAAGTACATATAGAACAAGTTATGGACCACTAAGTAAAACTATCTTAATTATGGCTAACTTCACTTCAACAATCAATAAAATATAAAATATTTAACACAATAAAATGTAACCAATTGAAAACACTAGATATTAGTGTTAAAAATCTAAATTCAAAAGAATCAATTTTTTTATCCATGTTAGGAAAAATAGTTATGGAGTAGTAAGTGAATGTCAATATTTAAAAATGTTGTTTTATGTTAAAAACTAGTTTTTGAAGGAGATGGAAAAATGAATATATATAAATTACAAAAAGTAATATAAAAATAATCTAGACAAAAAAAAATAGAGACCAATAGTTCATGTCATCTTCAAATTCCAAACGGCTTATGGAAATAGGTTCCCAAATGAAAGAAAAAATATATCAATAAGTTCATTTGTGTTGGAGATTTTCCAGCACGCCAGTACTAACTCTATTTTTTTCATTGATGACAACATATGGAAAGTAGCATGCGTGGAAGTCTTATGTAGTAAGCTTTCAATATATGTAGCATGGACATGATATCAACATGATATCATGAGCATAGAGGTTAAATGTTAGTGCAGGTAGTTATATAGCAGCTTGTGTCAGCAGTGTTCTTGACAGAGTAACAGGCAGTGTTCTATGTATAGTTGATCGTACAGTTATATATGTTGAAGACATGTTAATGATGTTTCAGTCATGGATGCATAGTCTGATATTCAGTAGAAGTGAAGTTATGCAGTTGCTATTTTCCAGTAGCAGTTTCCTGTGTTTATTTAGGAGAGCCGACAAAGATTTTATTGGTTCTAGAGTTGTGCCTATGTTTTGGGTATGCTCCCTTGGAGTAAAGCTTAGAGAAGAGTTATTGATGTTAGGTTAAGAGCACATGAAGTAATTCAGCTTGAGGAGAAAGATCTAGTTGGTTTGGTAGAGCTAACAATGTGTAGCGTGCATCTACAATTATATTATTGGACAGGTCCCAGAATGTGTTCTGTGCTTAGTAGAGCTGACTGAATTGTTATTGGAGTGTGTTATGGTTTCTCTAATATGATTTCAAGGTAGTTCTAATAGGCCAACTTGATTATATAATTAAGAGGAAAGATATTTATAGGTAGTCATTTGTGATTGCTTGATTGTGGTTCATGATTGATTAAGCAGAGAAGATCAGAGTGTGTGAAGTGTTGAACCATCAGAGAAAGGTCTATGTGACCAAGTAAAGTGTTAGTGCTATTCATTGGAACTGATCCAAATAGAATGTCTATTGGTTCCCACTTTTTCCCCCAATGTTAGGTTTACACTATGATGATAAACTGGTTAGTAACCGCTCTAAAGTTTGACAGGGAAAAAGTGCCAATTGATGAGGATAGAAATGAATCCTCCCTCTTCTTCGAGCTCCACATCACTCAGCTGGGTATTTTCTTATTTGCACACTCATGATTCTTCTTGATAAACAAAAGGCTTGCAAATATATTATTGTGGAATAGCTTTCAGACCCCTATAGGTATCCTGTACCCCAATGAAACCATAACCTTATGCAATAGTCCTACTTGCATGGAATGAATCTGAAAACTAGAATGGACCTCCTATTGCCTACTACCAACATGAAAGGGAAAGTATTTCATTTGAATGATTGATGTTGGGTTGAATGGACCCTTGAAATACCCTAAGGCTCTCATAGACCAGTGCCTTATCCAATGGGCAGCAGAGTCAAATACCTCACTACAATAGAGCTATGAAACAAGAAGACAACACATTCACCACTGATCAGATCACACTTCAACAATCCACCTATGTATCCAGACATGCTATCACCTATTCAAAGGATTTTAACCCTCCCCTTAGAAGAGACCTAGGAATGAAGCAATACATTAATCAACATCCATTGAAAGACAAGCATGAGATACCCTTGATACCCCAGCTCATACACATCTGAAAACCATTCCTAAACTTAGTTGCTTCTACAAACAAAAATCTATTATAGACACTTTGGAAATGCAAATAGAAAGACTAAAAGACCCTTGATGCTCTAATCAATAAGCTTAAAACTCAAATGGAGACAATCTGATAGCAGTACAAATATGTTGAAATCTCATACATAAGACAAACTATTACAACTTATATTGTATTCTCATAGCCAGAAAGGAAAGAGGGAACACCCTATATGCAGAGAAGAAGAAAATATTTACAAGGTAGAACATTCATGGAACCAGCTCTTAGAAGAAAGAGCGGAACCCTTCTAAATGATCTTGAAAATCCTTTTATACGAACAAGGATTGCAACAAGCTACAGATCATTTAGAGCAAAAAATAGGTCTACAACCACCAATCTGACAAGAAATGACAGAATGCAAGAAAGCCTAAAAACTCAGGAAGAAATAAAATAAAATTTGATGCACAAATACTTTGGTTTCATCACCATAGGCTAACTGCAATCACAAGTTATTGACTTCTTGTTGTAAGAAAAAAAAACTTTGAAATGCCAGGACCAACTTGGAAAACTTCACGTGTACATAACATAAAGATCACTGACATACTCCAAACCCTAGCTGCCTGCAGAGAGAAACAGATCACCGCATTTAAAACTTCATGGTACCTTAGGAAGCAAAATCAGATTAGGATGACTACCTAGATCTTCGTATCATTTTTCTAACAACAATTATCCTAGAAAATCAATTTTCAGCTACCCACCTGTCGCATATGGCTCACTATGAAAATAATGGTAAGAAACCCTTGGGAAAGATTTAAAATTTAGCTGCAACGGCTAACTGGTCAACTTTAAAACATAGTCATCGATCTTATGTTTTCCTGGTAGATTAGGCAGTCCGTATAATTTAACACAATGGTCAACAAGCCCAAGAAAAGTCCACATCCACATCACTGCATTGACAACCAACAAAAATTAGACACCTCAGCATGAGTGGCACCTCGGACCCACCGCCTTACTTAGCACACCATTAGATGGTTGTCGCATAACTGCAAGGAAAAGGACTAAGCCTTGCAATCATGCAACAACCAAAGATCATAGCCAAAATTTAAACATGCTCAGACACTGTAAAAATTGGCCCCATTGAGAAAAGCCTTGTCACTGTCGAGCGCAACCAATCAGAAATGAACATGTCAAGAAGACCTAACAACTGGACCCACCACACCGTCGGGCCTCACTAAAGACAAGAATCAACGACTGTCATGTGTCCACCATGAATAACCATCGAACACTTTTCCTTCTCAGCAATGGGACAACCATCAGATCAATTGACAATCGACACCCCCTTTAAACATACTGCAACCCTCGGCCCCACTAACAATTTGCCAAGTCACTATCCACACCAACCAATTAGGAGAAAAAATGTTTGCAAGACCTAACAACCGGACCCACCACCTCATCGGCCTATAGCTTTGGAAAGAATCAATGGTAGTTGCATGATCGCAAAGGGGAAAAGCTCACCTCATGATCATGCGACAACTATTGATTATGAGGTACGTGACTGTTGGGCCCCACACAGTCGCAACAATGCACATAAGAAATGATGACATTAGAGAAGAGTTGCGAAGATGTGGAAGGTACAAAACAACCAAGGTTTTTGACCTCATGGAAATAGAAAACATCAAGGGTTTTTATACTTGGACCATTTTGACACCACCTGACATGAAAAAAGCTATTTCTAGCAGAATTTGAAACTTGAATATCTCCTTGGTTTTTATGATTTAGCACATGCGATCAAGATTGGAGCTTGGTGACAAAATGGGCTATCACTGGTTAAGGGCACAAGCCAAGAAACATCATGGATCTTGTTCGCAAGCTGAAATAAGTTGCAGTAGGGTGGGACAACTTCACAAAACACTATAGGGAAATAGGTCATTTTCATAAGATTTTTGCTATGATTGAAAAATGGACTAATAGTGGCTCTATCTGGGGATGCATGCCTCTTGCAGGCCTTGCAAGGATTCATAATTTTTGGAGGAAGTAGACCACCCACAGGACAAAATTGGGGTACCCTCACAAAAAATCATCCCTTTACAGTAGTGCTGAACACTTGATAGGGATACATATTTTTTACAAATGATTCTCACAAAAGAAAGATATATGAGAATCAAGATACCTAGAAGTAGTAGTTGAAACCTTGTTGACTGAAAGGCAGGGCAGATCTAGAGCTCACCTTGTAGCTCCATCAGATTCTTTTATTTGTAGAATCACCACCTCCTTGAAGAGGAAAATATTTATGTTTTTTGTATCCCCTTCCGGCTAACTGAAAACTTCACCAGATATCCACACTATTTATCAGGGACTACACTGATCAAACAAAAAACTCAGAGTTGCCACTCAACACATAGTGAGAAGATTTTACAAATGTATTTTTTACATTTGACTCTATGATCATTTAACCAGACTCTGGGATGATCCAGCCAAGCAAGGAAACTTGTTGTCTTTTACTTCTTCCCTAGCAGAGTCACCATTTTGTTGGTTACTCGGATGGGCCAAACTAATCTGGTTAGTAAGATATGGAAATTTGTGATTTGTAACCAGAGATTCTAATAGATGTATCTTTGTTATGTTCTCCCTAGCAGAGTCACCATTTTGTTGGTTCCCACTTTTTCCCCCACTGCCAAGTTTACACTATGATGATAAACTTGTTAGTAATCACTCCAAAGTCTGACAGGAAAAAAGTGATAATTGATGAGGATAGAAAGGAATCCTCCCTCTTCTTCAAGCTCCACATCACTCAGGTGGGTATTTCCTTATCTGCACACTCATGACTCTTCTTGATAAACAAAAGGCCTATAGATATATTATTGTGGAATAGCTTTTAGACCCCTATAGGTATCCTATACCCCAATGAAACCATAACCTTATGCAATAGTCCTACTTGCATGGAATGAATATAAAAACTAGAATGGACCTCCTGTTGCCTACTACCAACATGAAAGGGAAAGTATTTCATTTGAATGATTGATGTTGGGTTGAATGGACCCCTAAAATACCCTAAGTCTCTCATAGACCAGTGCCTTATCGAATGGGTAGCAGAGTTAAATACCTCACTACAACAGAGCTATGAAACAAGAAGACAACACATTCACCATTGATTAGATCACACTTCAAAAATCCACCTGTGTACCCATACATACTATCACCTATTCAAAGGATTTTAACCCTCACCTTAGAAGAGACCTAAGAATCAAACAATACATTAATCAACATCCACTGAAAGACAAGCATGAGATACCCTTGATACCCCAGCTCATACACATCTAAAAACCAGTCCTAAACTTAGTTTCTTCTGCGAAAATAACTCTATTGTAGACACTTTGGAAATGCAAATAGAAAGACTAAAACACCCTTGATGCTCTAATCAATAAGCTTAAAACTAAAATGGAGACAATTTAATAGCAATACAAATATGTTGAAATCTCATACATAAGACAAACTCTTACAACTTATATTGTATTCTCATAGCCAGAAAGGAAAGAGGGAACACCCTATATGCAAAGAAGAAGGAAATATTTACAAGGTAGAACATTCATGGAGCCAGCTCTCAGAAGAGAGAGCGGAACCCTCCTAAATGATCTTGAAAATCCTTTTATAGGAATAAGGATTGAAACAAGATATGGATCATTTAGAGAAAAAAATAGGTCTAAAACCACCAACCTGACAAGAAATGACAAAATGAAAGAAAGCCTAAAAACCTAGGAAGAAATTAGATAAAATTTGATGCACAAAAACATTAGTTTCATCACCATAGGCTAACTGCGATCACAAGTTATTGAATTCTTGTTGCAGGAAAAAAAAATTCAATGCGAGGACCAACTTGGAAAAATTTGTGTGTACATAACATAAAGATCATTGACATACTCCAAACCCTAGCCGTCTTTAGAGAGAAACAGGCCACCGCATTTAAAACTGCATGGTACCCTAGGAAGCAAAATCAGATCAGGACAACTGCCCAGATCTTCACATAATTTTTTCTAACTGCAATCATCCTAGAAAATCAATTTCAAGCTACCCACCTATCGCATACGGCTCACTATGAAAATACTAGTAAGAAACCCTTGGGAAAGATTTAAAATTTAGCTGCAACTACTAACCGGTAAACTTTAAAACACAGCCGTCGATCTTATGTTTTCCCGGCAGATCAGGTGGTTTGTATAATTTAACACAACTATTAACAAGCCCAAGAAAAGTCCATGTCCACATCACCACATCAGCAACCAACAAAAATCAAACACCTCAACATGACTGGCACCTCAGACCCACCGCCTTACTTACCACACCATCGGATGGCTGTCGCGTAACCTCAAGGAAAAGGACCAAGCCTTGCAATCATGTGACAACCATAGATCATAGCCAAACTTTAAACATGCCTGGACACTGAAAAAATTGGCCCCACTAAGAAAATCCTCATCACCGCCTAGCACAACCAATAAAAAATGAACATGTTAGGAAGACCTGACAATTGGACCCACTGCACCATCAGACCTCACTAAAGACAAGAATCAACAGCTGTCACGTTGCCATGATGAATAACCATTGAGAAATTTTCCTTCTCGTCAATGCGACAATTGTTAGATCAATTGACAACCAACGCCCCCTTTAAACATATTGCAGCCCTCGGCCCCACTGACAATCTGCCAAGTCACCATCCACACTAACCAATCAGGAGCAAGCATGTCTGCAAGACCTGAAAACCAGACCCACCTCCTCATTGGCCTATAGCTTTGGAAAGAATCAATGGTAGTTGCATAATCACAAAGGGGAAAAGCTCACCTCATGATCATGTGATAATCATCGATTATGAGGTACGTGACTGTCAGGCCCCACATAGTCGAAGTAGCGCACATAAAAAATGCTGATGTCAGGGAAGAGCTACGAAGATGTGGAAGGTAGAAAAAAACCAAGGTTTTCTACCTTATGGAAATAGAAAACATCGAGGGTTTTTATACTTGGACCATTTTGACACCACTCGACATGAAAAAAGCTATTTCGAGCAGACTTTGAAACTTGAATATCTCCTTGGTTTTTATGATTTAGCACATGCAATCAAGACTAGAGCTTGGTGACAACATGAGCAATCACTAGTTAAGGGTGCAAGCCAAGAAACATCATGGATCTTGTTCACACACTTAAACAAGTTGCAGCAGGGAGGGACAACTTCACAAAACACTGTAGGGAAATAGGCCATTTTCATAGGATTTTTGCTATGATAGGAAAATGGACTAACAAGGTCTAAGCGCAGTTCATCAAGATTCGAATATAGTGTGTATCTATTATTCAGAAGGTTGTAGCCTTCTCCCCTTTGAGCAATGAGCTCTCAGACAGTGCGTCCACTCCCCTAACAAAATTTATTGTAAAGGACTCCTAACAGGGTCTGAGCCTTGACCAGGTCTATTGTACTAAATATATTGTAAAGAAACTCCTAATAGGGTTAAGGATCTTCTAACAAGGATCATAATACACTAGTACAAAATATTAGTGGGTGTCAATTCCCTCTAGGGTTTTTACCTATTTGGGTTTCCTCATAACCAAAATATTGGTGTTCTGTTCATGTGTTCTTTCATTATGTTTATGCTTTATGTTTAAGTATACTTAATTGGATAAAGAATTGAAACTTGTAGATAACTGATTCATCCCCCCTTCCCCCTATGATTTATCTCTTGGGACTATTCCTAACAATTGGTATCATAGCCAAGTTCCTCAAAGAGAAAGTTTAATAGCTTGAGGTTGATCAGATGGCATACTTTAGAAAAGAAAGTCCTAAGTTTGATGGAGATAATTAATCTTGATTGGAAGAACAAGATGGTGACCCATTTGCAGTGCATTTCTTTTGAAGTTTTTGATGTAACTATGAAAGCAACCAAGATTCTTACCTTAGAAGACCTTGCAAAGGATGATGGTACTGAAAGGAAAAAGGAATTGTTTCATTAGAATTCTATAGCTAAAGAAGCCCTTATCAGTGCCCTATCTGATAGTGAATTTTCAAAGATAAAGAAGGTAGATACAACCCACAAAATATGAAAGCACCTAGAAGACATATTTGAAGGAGACAAACAAGCAAAGGATGCATGTAGAAAGACATGGAAGAAAAGATACAATGCATTAGAGATGTTGCTTGAAGAAAATATCAGAGCTTACAATCAAAGGATAAATGAAGTAGTTGCTGGAATAAGAAACAATGGTGGAGAGATTTTAGAGGAGGACATTATGGACAAGTTAATGACCACCCTCACTCTAGAATATGAAAGCAAGATCAACATCCTTGATGAGACCATGTAGCTTATATCAAATTTTAAGAGGGAGACCTTGATCAACAAAATCTCAGCTTTTGAGATTTCAAGATTGAAGACAGAACCAAAGAGTGAGACAACCTTCAAAGCAACAGTTCATGGTAAGAAATATACAAACACTTTTGGTAATTTGGATGATGATGATGAAGAGAAAACACTAGATGATTTCATTTCTATGATTTCAAAAAGATAAAAGAAAGGAAAAGGAAAATATGAAGGTTAATTACCATTTAAGTGCTTTTCATGTAATAAGATTTGTCACTTTGCATCTAAGTGTCCTACTAGAGCTGGAAAGTTAAAAAATGACTACAAGCCTAAATTCTCTAAGGAATGTTACTATGCTAGAGATGGAGTTTCAGATGATGATTTAGATGAAGAAGAAATATGATTTATTTCTATAATAGAGAAAATGAACAATAAATCAGATCATGAATATAAGAAAGAGAATCAAGAGCTAGCATTGATTTCCCAAGTTGATATAAGGATAGACTGGATTATAGACAGTGATTGTTCACATCACATGATAGGTGATAAAGGCAAGTTTGTTTATCTGGACAAATACAATGGTGGCATGGTTAGATTTGGAGATAACACTCCTAAACCAATATTTGGTAGAGGAGCCATCACCTTGGATGGAAATAATAGTACTGATGATGTTCTCTATGTAGATGGTTTGAAACATAACCTTCTTAGTGTTGGATAGTTACTTGGAAAATGATATCAGATGGATTTCAAAGATGACAAATGCATCATTAAAAAAAAGGATGGTGTTATGATTGCATCAGGATCAAAGATTAAAGGTAATGTTTTCCAACTCAATTCAAAAGCAAGTTGTTTTGTTGCTAAAGTTGATGACAATTGGTTGTGGCATAAAAGACTATGTCATATCAATTTTGATAACATAGTAAAGATAAGCAATGTAAAGGTAGTAAGAGATCTTCCTAGCATAGCAAAGCTAGTTGATACTATATGTAGGGAATGTGTGATGGGAAAGCATGCAAGAAATTCATTCAGGAGCAAGCACAATTCAGTAAAGAACAAGTTGGATCTGATTCATATAGACCAATGTGGTCCAATTCAAACAAGATTATACTATGGTGAAAGGTATTTCATTTTGTTTTTTGATGATTATACTAGGATGCTGTGGGTTGCGTTCTTGAAAGATAAGTCAGAAGCATTTGAGAAGTTGAAAATATTCAAAGCTAAGGTTGAGAATGAATCTGGACTAAAGATAAAATGTTTGAGATTGGATAGAGGAGGAGAATTCACCTTTGACAGATTCTATGAATACTATGAAGAACATGGCATAAAGAGACAGTTAACTGCACCTAGAACCCCTCATTAGAATGGAATTGAAGAAAGAAGGAATATGATCATCCTTGATACGACACGCACCATTATGATAGAAGGAAAAGTTGTAGAAACCTATTGGAGAGATGATGTCAATACAATAGTCTACACCATTAATAGAATTCAATTAAGGCCTGGTGCTAACAAAACACCATATGAGCTATGGTTTGGTAATGTTCCCATAGTAGTATACTTCAGAATCTTTGGAAGAAAGTGCTACATCAAGAGGGATGAAGTAGTAGGCAAGTTTGATGCAAGAAGTGATGAAGGTATTTTTCTTGGTTACTCTACTAAAAGTAAAGCTTATAGATATTTCAATTTAAGATTGAATAAGATCATTGAAAGTGCTCATGTTAAGATTGATGAAAATTTTATGGTTCAAGAAAGATATCATGATTACTCATCCATGATTGAAGAAGAACCCAGACCATCCACTAGTGAGATAGTTATTGAGGAAATTATTGACAGTATTGATGTGTTATTTAATGATCCCGAGACAAGTGAAGAAGGTACTCCTAAGAATGATGAGTCAACATCACCTAAAGTTCCAAAGTTTACATTTAGAAACCATTCCAAGAAAGACATCATTGAAAATCAGAGTGGCAAAGTCTTAACAAGATCACAAGAAAAGAACTCAGTTAGCAGTGAAGCTGTATGTTTACTATCTCAGATTGAACCTTTAAGTGTTGAAGATACATGTTATGATTCAGATTGGCATGATTCTATGAAAGAAGAACTTGATCAAATTATTAAGAATGACACTTGGGAACTGGTCCCAAGACCTAGTGATAAAAATATGATTGGAACAAACAGGATATTCATAAATAAGATGAATGAGTATGGTACAGTAGTAAGAAATAAAGCAAGGTTAGTATGTAAGGGGTATGAGGAAAGAGAAGACATTTACTATTCAGACACATTTGCACCTATGTGTAGATTAGAAGCTATTAAGTCTAGCTTATGCTACAGTCAAAAACTTCAAAGTATATCAGATGGATGTCAAGTCAGTATTCTTGAATGGAGATTTGAAAGAAGTATACATTGAGTAGCCAGAAGGATTCAACTTATCAGATAGACCTAATGTGGTATGCAAATTGAAGAAGGCCCTCTATGGACTTAAGCAAGCCCCTAGAGCATGGTATGAGAGACTAGATGGATATCTGACAAAGATTGGATTCAAGAAAGGAGCAATAGATTGTAATTTATTCATTAGAGAGACATCTAAAGGTCTACTACTTGTAGCTATATTTGTTGATGACATTATCTTTGGAGGTAATGACAAACTAAGTGCAGAATTTGCCAAAGAAATGCATAATGAGTTTGAGATGAGTATGATTGGTCCTATAAAATACTTCTTGGGACTAAATGTGCAATAGATAGAAGAAGGAATTTTTATTAATCAGTCCAAGTATGTGAAAGAGATAATGAAGAAATTCAAAATGGATGATTGCAAACCAGTAGGGACTCCTATGATCACTGGATGCAAACTTACAAAAGAAGATGACTCACCAGTGGTGGATACAACATTATACAAGTCTATGATTGGTAAACTCATATATCTTACTCAGACCAGACCTGATATTTCCAATGCAGTTGGCATAGTTGGAAGATTTGTAGCAAAACCTAAGAAAAGTCACCTCATGGTAGTAAAGAGAATATTCAGATACTTGTAGGGAACTATAGATTATGGTCTATGGTATCCTAATTTAGAAAATGTTGAGCTTCATGTGTACACTGATGCAAATTGGGCATGATGTGTTAATGATAGAAAGAGTACATCAAGTGGAGCAATGTTTTTTGGTGATAGACTTGTCACTTGGATGTAAGCAAGAAACAAAATTGTATTTCTTAGTCAACAGCAGAAGCGGAGTATGTTGCAGTAGCTTTAAATTGTTCTACAATTATTTGGATCAAGCAGATGATAAAGGATTTTGGAATTCAAATTGATTATCGTATTGATAACACTAGCACTATCAATATGTCAAAGAACCCTATGATGCATGCAAAAATAAATCATATTGAGATCAAGTATCACTTCCTAAGAGAGAAAGTGGTAGAGAAAGAAGTCAAGCTAGACTATCTGAGTACCAAAGATCAGTTGGAAGACAAATTTACAAAGCCCTTGACAAAGGATACTTTTGATTATCTCAGGGAGAAGTTGGGAGTAATTCCCTTCCCTGATTCTGCTTAGAAGAAAGAAGGAAAGGCATTAGTCCTCAGGGACTGATGGAAGGTTGACTACTCTACCTCAAGAGTAGTATCGATGCTTAAAATAAATGGCACCATTTCCATTGATGTCAAAGTGTAATATACAGAGTCATGAAAAACATAAGTAGAAAGGAGGAGTAATATACCAAGGGGGGGCAATATTCAGTTATGACAGTAGTGCAGTTGAGGAAATGGAGAATGTTGAAAAATATTGCAGCAGGTGGAGGATTCATCTTTGTGGGAGTTTTTATGAGGAAATGGAGAATGTCATAAAAGAAATGTTCATTTGGGTTGGTGGTGGTTTTTCATTCCACATTTTTCCATCAATGCCAAAGGGGGAGATTGTTAGAAATTTGCTAGTAGGCCAGTATTGATTGTATGTTTGTCATTGATGACAACATATGGAAAGTACCATGTGTGGAAGTCTTATGCAGTAAGATTTTAGTATATGTATCATGGACATGATATTAGCATGATATCATGGGCGCAGAGGTTAACTGTTAGTACAGATAGTTATATAGCAGCTTGTGTCAGTAGTGTTCCCGATAGAGTAACAGGCAGTATTCTATGTATAATTGACCATACAATTATCATAGAGCCTTGGGCACTTGGATATAGCTGAAGACATGTTAGTGATGTTTTAGTCATGGATGTATAGTTTGATATTTAGTAGAAGTGAAGCTATGTAGTTGCTATTTGCCAGTAGCAGTTTACTGTGTTTATTCAGGAGAGCCGATAGAGATTTTACTAGTTTTGGAGTTGCACGTATATTTTGGGTATGCACCATTAGAGTTAAGCTTAGAGAAGAGTTATTGATGTTTAGTTAAGAGTGCATGAAGTAATTCAGCTTGAGGAGCAAGATCTAGTTGTTTTGGTAGAGCCGATAGTGTGTAGCGTGCATCTACAATTATATTATTGGATAGGTCCCAGAATGTGTTGTGTGCTTAGTAGAGCTGACTAAATTATTATTGGAGTGTGTTATGGTTTCTCATAATATGATTTCAAGGTGTTTCTAACAGGCTGACTTGATTATATCATTTAGAGGAGAGATATTTATAGGCAGTCATTTGTGATTGCTTGAGTGTGGTTCATGATTGATTAAGCAGAGAAGAGAAGAGTGTGTGAAGTGTTGAACCATTAGAGGAAGGTCTATGTGACCAAGTAAAGTATTAGTGCTATTCATTGGAACTGATCGAGACAATAGGTCTAAGCTC
The DNA here is from genome assembly GCA_027943335.1 of Chamaecyparis obtusa. NCBI lineage: Eukaryota > Viridiplantae > Streptophyta > Pinopsida > Cupressales > Cupressaceae > Chamaecyparis > Chamaecyparis obtusa. Next base: position 511,373 of record BSBK01005759.1, read on the forward strand.
AGTTCACCAAGATCTAGATGTAGTGTGTATCTGTTATGCAGAAGGTTGTAGCCTTTGCCCCTTTGAGCATTGAGCTCTCAGATAGTGCATCCTCTCCCCTAATAGGAACTATTGTAAAATACTCCTAACAAGGTTTGACCCTTGACCAGGTCTATTGTACTAAATATATTGTAAAGAAACTCCTAAAAAGGTTAAGGATCTTCTAACAAGGATCATAATACACTAGTACAAAATATTAGTGGGTGTCAATTCCCACCGGGGTGTTTACCTATTTGGGTTTCCTTGTGTTTATGCTTTATGTTTAAGTATACTTAATTGGATAAAGAATTGAAACTTTTAGATAACTGATTCACCCCCCCTCTCTATTATCTCTTGGGACTATTCCCAACAATTGGTATTAGAGCCAAGTGCCTCAGAGAGAAAGTGTAATAGCTCGAGGTTGATAAGATGGCATACTTTAGAAAAGAAAGTCCTAAGTTTGATGGAGAGAATTATCTTGATGGGAAGAACAATATGGTGAGCCATTTGCAGTACATTGTTTTTGTAGTTTTTGATGTAACTATCAATGCAGCCAAGATTCCTACCTTAGAAGACCTTGCAAAGGATGATGGTACTGAAAGGAAAAAGGAATTATTTCATCAGAACTCTATAGCTAAAGAAGCCCTTATCAGTGCTCTATCTGATAGTGAATTTTTAGAGATAAAGAAGGTAGATACAACCCACAAAATATGGAAGCACCTAGAAGACATATTTGAAGGAGACAAACAAGAAAAGGATGCACATAGAAAGACATGGAAGAAAAGATACAATACATTAGAGGTGCTACCTAAAGAAAATATTTGAGCTTACAATCAAAGGATAAATGAAGCAGTTGTTGGAATTAGAAACAATGGTGGAGATATTTTAGATGAGGACATTATGGACAAGTTAATGACCACTCTCACTCCAGAATATGAAAGCAAGATCAACATCCTTGATGAGACCATGCAACTTACATCAAATTTCAAGAGAGAGACCTTGATCAACAAAATCTCATCTTTTGAGATTTCAAGATTGAAGACAAAACCAAAGAGTGAGACAACCTTCAAAGCAACAATTCATGGTAAGAAATATGCAAACACTTTTGGTAATTTTGATGATGATGATGAAGAGAAAACACTAGATGATTTGATTGCTATGATTACCAAAAGATAAAAGAAAGGAAAAGGAAAATATGAAGGTCAATTATGATTTAAGTTCTTTTCATGTAATAAGATCGGTCACTTTGCATCTAAGTGTCCTACTAGAGCTAGAAAGTTCAAAAATGACTACAAGCCTACATTCTCTAAGGAATGTTACTATGCTGGAGATGGAGTTTTAGATGATGATTTAGTTGAAGAATAAATATGATTTATTGCTATCATAGAGAAAATGAACAATAAATTAGATCATGAAGATAAGAAAGAGAATCAAGAGCTAGCATTGATTTCCCAAGCTGATATAAGGACATACTAGATTATAGACAATGGTTGTTCACATCACATGACAAGTGATAAAGGCAGGTTTGTTCACCTGGACAAATACAATAGTGGCATGGTTAGATTTGGAGTTAACACTCCTAAACCCATAGTTGGTAGAGGAGCCATCACCTTGGATGGAAAGAATAGTAATGATGATGTTCTCGATGTAGATGGTTTGAAACATAACCTTCTTAGTGTTGGACAATTACTTGGAAAAGGATATCAGTTGGAATTCAAAGATGAAAAATGCATCATTAACAAAAAAGATGGTGTTATGATTGCATCAGGCTCGAAGACTAAAGGTAATGTTTTCCAACTTAATTCAGAAGATAGTTATTTTGTTGCTAAAGTTGATGACAGTTGGTTGTGGCATAAAAAACTATGTCATATCAATTTTGATAACATAGTAAAGATAAGCAATGTAAAGGTAGTAAGAGATCTTCCTAGCATAGAAAAGCCAATTGATACTATATGCAGGGAATGTGTGATGGGAAAGCATGTGAGAAATTCATTTAGGAGCAAGCACAATTTAGTAGAGAAAAAGTTGGATCTGATTCATACAGACCTATGTGGTCCAATTCAAACAAGATCATACTATGGTGAAAGATATTTTATTTTGTTTGTTGATTCTTATACTAGGATGATGTGGGTTATGTTCTTGAAAGATAAGTCAGAAGCATTTGAGAAGTTCAAAATATTTAAAGCTAAGGTTGAGAATGAATCTGGACTAAAGATAAAATGTTTGAGATCAGATAGAGGAGGAGAATACACCTTTGGTAGATTCTATGAGTACTACGAAGAATATGGCATAAAGAGACAATTAAGTGCACCTAGAACCCCTTAGTGGAATGGAATTGCAGAAAGAAGGAATATGATCATCCTTGATACAACGTGCACCATTATGATAGAAGGAAAAGTGGAAAAAACCTATTGGAGAGATGCGGTCAATACAATAGTCTACACCATCAATATAATTCAATTAATACCTAGCACTGACAAAACACCATATGAGCTATGGTTTGGTAATGTTTCCATAGTAAAATACTTCAGAATCTTTGGAAGCAAGTGCTACTTCAAGAGGGATGAAGTAGTAGGCAAGTTTGATGCAAGAAGTGATTAAGGTATTTTTCTTGGTTACTCTACTAAAAGTAAAGCTTATAGATGTTTCAATTTAAGATTGAAAAAGATCATTGAAAGTGCTCATGTTAAGATTGATGAAAAGTTTATGGTTCAAGCAAGATATCATGATTACTCACCCATGATTGAAGAAGAACCTAGACCCTCCACTAGTGAGATAGTTATTGAGGAAATATTTGACAGTATTGATGTGTTATTCAATGACCCCGAGACAAGTGAAGAAGGTACTCCTAAGGCTGATGAGTCAGCATCAACTAAAGTTCCAAAGTTTACATCTAGAAACCATTCCAAGAAAGACATCATTGAAGATCAGAGCGGCAAAGTGTTAAGAAGATCACAAGCAAAGAACTAAGCTACCAGTGAAGCGGTATGTTTACTATCTCAGATTGAACCTTTAAGTGTTGAAGATGCATGTAATGATTCAGATTGGCATGATGCTATGAAAGAAGAACTTGATCAGATTATTAAGAATGACACTTGGGAACTGGTCCCAAGACCTAGTGATAAAAATGTTATTGGAACAAAGTGGATATTCTCAAACAAGATGAATAAAGATGGTACAATAGTAAGAAATAAAGCAAGGTTAGTATGTATGGGGTATGCACAAAGTGAAGACATTGACTATTTAGACACATTTGAACCTGTGAGAAAATTAGAAGATATTAAGTTATTTGTAGCTTATGCTACAGTAAAAAACTTCAAAGTATATCAGATGGATGTCAAGTTAGCATTCTTGAATGGAGATTTGAAAGAAGAAGTATACATTGAGTAGCCAGAAGGATTCACCTTATTAGATAGACCTGATATGGTATGTAGATTGAAGAAGGCCCTCTATGGACTTAAGCAAGCCCCTAGAGCATGGTATGAGAGACTAGATGGATATCTAACAAAGATTGGATTCAAGAAAGGAGTAGTAGATTGTAATGTATTCATTAGAGAGACATCTGAAGGTCTACTACTTATAGCTATATTTGTTGATGAAATTATCTTTGGAGGTAATGAAAAACTAAGTGCAGAATTTTCCAAAGAAATGTAGAATGAGTTTGAGATGAGTATGATTGGTCCTATCAAATACTTCTTGGGACTAAATGTGCAGCAGACAAAAAAAGGAATTTTTATTAATCAGTCCAAGTGTGTGAAAGAGATACTGAAGAAATTCAAAATGGATGATTGCAAACCAGTAAGGACTCCTATGATCACTGGATGCAAACTTACAAAAAAAGATGACTCACCAGCAGTGGATACAACATTGTAGAAGTCTATGATTGGTAAACTCATATATCTTACTCAGACCAAACTAGATATTTCCAATGCAGTTGGCATAGTTGGAAGATTTCTAGTAGAACCTAAGTAAAGTCACCTCATGGTAGTAAAGAGAATATTCAGATACTTGCAGGGCACTATAGATTATGGTCTATGGTATCCTAATTTGGAAAATGTTGAGCTTCATGTGTACACTAATGAAGATTGGGCAGGATGTGTTGATGACAGAAAGATTACATCAGGTGGAGCAATGTTTTTTGGTGATAGAATTGTCACTTGGACAAGCAAGAAACAAAATTTTATTTCTCAGTCAACAACATAAGCGAAGTATGTTGTAGTAGCTTTTAGTTGTTCTATAATTTTTTGGATCAAGCAGATGATAAAGGATTTTGGAATTCAGATTGATTATCCTATTTTTAGTCACTGTGATAACACTAGCACTATCAATATCTCGAAGAACCCTGTGATGCATGAAAAGACAAAGCACATTGAGATCAAGTATCACTTCCTAAGAGAGAAAGTGGTAGAGAAAGAAGTCAAGCTGGACAATGTGAGTACCAAAGGTTAGCTGGAAGAAAAATTTACAAAGCCCTTGCCAAAGAATACTTTTGAGTATCTAAGGGAGAATTTGGGAGTAATTCCCTTCCCCGATTCTAGTTAGAAGAAAGAAGGAAATGCATTAGTCCTTAGGGACTGATGGAAGGTGACTAATCTACCTCATGAGTAGTACTGGTGCTTAAAATGAATGGTGCCCTTTTCCATTGATGTCAAAGGGGGATTAATATATAGAGTCATGAAAAATAGAAGTAGAAAGGAGGAATAATATACTAAGGGGGAGCAGTATTCAGTTATGACAGTAGTGCAGTTGAGGAAATGGAGAATGTTGAAAAATATTGTAGCAGATGGAGGATTCATCTTTGGGGGATTTTTGATGAGGGAATGGAGAATGTTATAAAATAAATGTTCATTTGGGTTGGTGGTGGTTTTTCATTCCATATTTTTCCATCAATGCGAAAGGAAGATATTGTTGGAGATTTGTCAGCAGGCCAGTACTGACTGTATGTTTGTCATTGACGACAACATATGGAAAGTAGCATGCGTGGAAGTCTTATGTAGTAAGATTTTAGTATATGTAGCATGGACATGATATCAACATGATATCATGGGTACAGAGGTTAACTATTAGTACAAATAGCTATATAGCATCTTGTGTCAGCAGTGTTCCTGACAGAGTAACAGACAATGTTCTATGTATAGTTGACCATACATTTATCATGGAGCCTTGCACTCTTGGATATATGTTGAAGAAATGTTAGTGATGTTTTATTTATGGATGCATAGCCTTATATTTAGTAGAAGTGAAGTTATGCAATCGCTATTCACCAGTAGCAGTTTCCTGTGTTTATTCAGGAGAGCCAACATAGATTTTACTGGTTCTGGAGTTGCGCCTATCTTTTGGGTATGCACCCTTGGAGTTAAGCTTAGAAAAGAGTTATTGATTTTTGGTTAAGAGCGCATGTAGTAATTCATCTTGATGAGAAAGATCTAGTTGTTTTGGTAGAACTAACAGTGTGTAGCATGTGTCTACAATTATCTTATTGGATAGGTCCCAAAATGTGTTGCATGCTTAGTAGAGCCAACTAAATTGTTATTGGAGTGTGTTATGGTTTCTCTAATATGATTTCAAGGTGGTTCTAATAGGCCATCTTGATTATATCATTTAGAGGAAAGATATTTATAGGCAGTCATTTGTGATTGCCTGAGTGTGGTTCATGATTGATTAAGCAGAGCAGAGAAGAGTGTGCAAAGTGTTGAACCATTAGAGGATGGTCTATGTGACCATGTAAAGTGTTAGTGCTATTCATTGGAACTGATCTAGATAGTAGGTCTAAGCGTAGTTTACCAAGATCCAGATATAGTGTGTATCTGTTATTCAGAAGGTTGTAGCCTTCGCCCCTTTGAGTAGTGAGCTCTCGGACAGTGCGTCCTCTCCCCTAACAGGGACTATTTTAAAAGACTCATAACAGGGTCTGACCCTTGACTAGGTCTATTCTACTAAATATATTGTAAAGAAACTCCTAACAGGGTTAAGGATCTTCTAACAAGGATCATAATACACTTGTATAGAATATTAGTGGGTGTCAATTCCCACCGGGGTTTTTACCTATTTGGGTTTCCCCATAACCAAAATATTGGTGTTGTGTTCATGTGTTCTTTCATTGTGTTTATGCTTTATGTTTAAGTATACTTAATTGGATAAATAATTGAAACTTGTAGATAACTGATTCACCCCCCTCCCCCCCCCCTCAGTTATCTCTTGGGACTATTCCTAACAATTTTATCATCAAAGTTGGAAATAAATGTAACCCACTATTGTAGGGCCACTAAATATTAAAGTTGATATATGATCCAACCATGATTTTATAAAAAAATAATATAAAAATTGAATTATCTTTGATGAGGAATCAATTATTAGTAAGACCCTTCAACATTATTCAATGAGTCACAATAGAAACACTACTATTTTTCCAAAATTGGGAGGGGTATCTATCCCATTTGGTAATGCAGAGCATAGTGAGAACAAAGAATTTATAAAAATAGGTTTATATCCATTTAGATCAAAAAAAGAAAAAGGGACTAGAAACTGTGAAGGGAATAGAGAACTTTGAGGAAATTAGATTAGTTTATGATACCAAAAGTGAAATGGAGGAATTATGAAGAAGGATATGGAAGATATTGAGGAGAATGATACGAAGCATATGTTGATAGAAAATATATTGGAAAGAGATATGACAGAGGAGGAAATGGATCTTGAGAGTATCCTATAATTTGATATGATAGAGGAGGAGGCACAAGAAATTAGTTGTGAGGCTAAAGGCTAACAAAATTGTAATAATAAAGAGGAGAATTCCCAAATAAGAAATTGAGATTTAGGAATGTTTAAGTTAGGTTTAGCCAAGAATTATCTAGACTGTAGTAATAATTATATGAAAAAAAGGAGAAACTTAGTGTCCTATTTGATAAGATTAGATCAAGATGATCATGATCAATTGAAAACTATTTCTTATTGGAATGCAAGGAGGGTAAAGTTTGTTGGAATTATAGAAAGGTGAATACTGAGAGGGGAGGGGTGAGTCAGTATCCTCAAAACTTTTCAAACTATTCCTTGTAAACATTAACTTCAATAACCGACTGTGTAGATTGAATTCACCATACATTTAATACCATAACTAAAATATAAATGCATGTAAGAAAATAGATAAAACATACATGAAACTTCAATATACATGACACATGTATTTTAGTATCACAAAAACCCTTGTTAGAAGGTAAAAACTATAGTGGGGATGGAACCCACAACTCTTCACTTTTGTAGAAATAAAGTTGGTGATTAAGGCTTACAAAGATTGATCACTTTTGGTGATCTTAACTTGTTAGGAGTAATAATAAGATCATATAGATCTACCTAGTTAAAGAATTTTAGAAACAAAATACATGTGTACACTTGGTTAGGAGATTTAACTAAGAGCTATTAAGTCTACTCTATTAGGAGATTGTGAGTTTTCTACAATTGTTAGAGAGTAATAGTGATATGTGACCTGAATGAAATACAAATCAAATTTTTGATATCAGATCCTTTAAGTACAATAAAGATATCACCTTGTTGTTGTTGGAAATATTCAAGAATTAACCAAGTTACTGAGAGGGGAGGGGTGAATCAGTAACTTCAAAATTTTCTTTCAGATGTATTAACATATAGTTCACTTTATCCTTTTGCATATAGAAAGCATGAAACATAAAAGCATTCACAACAATGACACATAGATTTGGTTACCCAGAAACCTTCCAAAAGAAAGTAAAATTGGGGTGGGGATGAAACCCACAAAGCTTTAGTACTGCAGTATAAAGTTGGCCGGTTAAGGCTTACAATTGATCACTTCTGATGATCTGCCCTGCTAGGAGCAATAAGGACTGCTAGGTCCACATTGTTAGAGGATTTTTACAAACTTACAAAAGAAGTATGTACTCAGTAAAGAGATTTTACAAAGACTGTTAAGTCTACCCGGTTAAAGGATTTCAAGCTGATTCACCTATTAGGATGAAATAGTAGATCTCTTACTTTGCAACTGGATTGCTGAATGAGATTCGCTGATGTACTGATCACCTTCTGTGATGAATTTGTCTTTGCTGCTTCTTATACTGCTGTAGCCCATTGTAATTCGCTTATCTCTGCCTTTTATATCTTTTTTTATATATTCATATTCATACTCATTACATCTTGGTATTTTTACAACATTGTTTATATACAAGTCTAAATAATTAATTACAATTACAAAGTTAGCTTGACAAATAAACATAAGTGCTACTAAGTCAGCCCAAGTATGGTTACACGGTTCTTGCAAACTAACTCGGTGACTTTCTGATACTCGGTGTCCACTGCATTACTTGGCATCGTCATGCACTCGGTAGAAGTGAAGGCTCGGTTCATACTAACCACTTGGTAGGTTTCAAACTTGGTAAATATTGGTGACTCGGTAGACATAATGTTACTCGGTTTACACTGTCCTACTCGGTTTACACTGTCCTGCTTGGTTTGCACTGTTCTGCTCGGTTTGCACTGTTCTGCTCGGTTTGCACTGTTTTGCTCGGTTTGCACTATTTTGCTCAGTTTGCACTGTTCTGCTCGATTTGCACTCAGAATGCAAATAAGTTTTGTCACTAGTAGCAATCCTGTTTAATGCCAACAATCTCCCCCTTTGGCATTAGTGACAAAAACACTTATTGCCCAAAACTTATATACATGAACCATGTTGAGATTTATTTTGATTTTTCAAAATTTGTCTTTGTCATAGAGCTTTATAAATTATCTCCCCCTTTCAATGTGCTAGCTTTTTCTTCTATACATATCTCCCCCTTTTTGGTGATAATGCCAAAGGTGTATATACAAGTGTTTTATAGAGAGAATCCAAAATTTGATAGAAAAATAGAATGTACCTTCATTATCAGTGCCAGGGTTTTGTCCCAATTTTCTTGCAGAATCTTGCATGTTTGGATTGCAATTTGGACTTCTGCAGAGAGTGTTATCATGTGATCTGCTATTGAGAATTGATTGTCATGAATTAATGTTTTGGAATGTTCAATGTGCTTATACATTGTATTCATGATGGGAAGGATCATGTTCTAAATGTCTAGCAGTGTGGACCGGATCCTTGTGTCTTCTTTCAGTAGTTCTGACTGCATATTTGATAGGAATGAGATTTTCATGTGATGAGCAGAGTTTGAACTTGGTTCAAGTTGCAGCTTCTGTATGCTAATCTTCAAATCCTCATCAATTTTATTCATTTTATCCTTGACATCCTTGGTGAACTCGGCAACATTGCATAGTTTGACCAAAAGAGAGGTAACATTCGAATAGGAAGATTCAATGTTTGTCAAAACTGAAGACAATTTTGCTTGATTAATAGCTATGTGCTGAGCAATGTGCTCAAGCACTTTATTGTTGAATTTCTTCTCAGATTTTTCAACTAACTTGTCTATCCCAGATGAATCCTCATTGTACTTATTTACTGCTTCTGCTAATTGTAACAAAACATGTTGAGAGGAGTCTACTTCAATACCTAATGCTTCTGACAAAATGTCCTTAGCATCCTTAATGATTTTATATTCCTTGTCTCTCTCCTCTTTAACCTTCTTTTGCTTCGCTTTCCTTTGGAGGATTTCACCTATATTTTGCATTTGATCCGCTGATAGATTTGCAAAATCCAATGTTGGAATCTCTATTTCTTCATCTAGGTCTATATCCTCTACTATATTCTTGCCCAAAAATCTTATACTCGGTTGAGCCTTAGGCTTATCTGTACTTAATGCCTTAGTAGTAGTGACAGTAGACATAGTAGGACTGGCTATAGAGAATGGTATACTGTCTACTGGAGAACTTAAAGTATTTACACTTGTAGAATAAAAAATTGGAATACTTACTACTGGAAAACTTGATGAAATGGGAGACTGCAACTCGGTAGAAGAAATGGTAGTTGCTTTTGTTGTTTCTATAGGTGATTGGACAAATGTTGAAGTTGTCACAACCATGCTTGAAGGTGTCTCCGGGCTAGATGTAGTAACTTTTGTTGGAGAGGTAGGAAGTGATGCAATGACTTCTGCTGCTATCCTCACAGTATCATCTACCTCAGTGGCTTCTTCCTGTTCATCACTATCATCTTCAATGTCTTTTATTATAACTGTTTCAGTACTTGGTTGGTGAAGATGGTATATGTTCTTCCATGTGGCATTTGCAGCCTTCACAACCGATTCAGTATTGTTAATCAGAATCAAACAAGTATTGAACTTCAGTGTCATCTTATTTTCATTCTCCTTCAATGCCTTCTTTATTTCATCATTTTTCAAGCTCGGCATTAACTATCTCAGGGTTTGATCAAATATGTCTTTTACAGTTTGCTTTGCATTGGTCCATCTCATTTCTATTGGATCTAATAAAGCTGCTAGAATTTGTGGGGCTATTTCATCAGGAGAGTATTTCCACTGTCCCATCTTTTCAATGACAGCATCTTCAATCTCCTTTTGTTCTGTTTCCAATCTTGTTTCATATTTTAAAGATTTTATATTACTTACTCCAGATCCTGATCCTTCTCTCAAAAGTTTGATCTTCTTTTGAAGGGTTAGAGGAGGCCTTTTGAATATTATATCTTTGTCTTGTTTGTTTGCTTTACCCCTTGCACTTCTCCTTGTAAATATAGCAGTGGGAGGCTTAGATGCCTTGGTAATGAATACCTTTCCTTTCTTCTTTGCAGGTTTTGGTTCCTCTGTTTTCTCATCCTTTTCCTCTTCTTCTTCAGTGTCTTCTCCTCTATCCTCGGTTAGCATTTGCATTTTGGCTATCCTCTTTTTTCCTTTATTTACTGCCTATGGAAGCTTTATACTTAATTCAATTCTCACCTTTGCTTCTTCATATGTTCCAAAATATGGAGCTTTGGGATTAATAGGCTGATTAAGAAGGGCTTCAATGATATTCTTTGTTTCATCAATGTTTACCTCATAAGGAAGAGGTTTTACATGTACAATCCTCTGTTTAGCTACTTGAATGTATACTCTATCACAGTCCACCATAAAACAAATATCATCCTTATAATCCTCAACCAACTTCTGTGGAATCCAGAATTTGTCATTCATTTTCTCCTTGAAAGACTCAAAATAACTATCCATGATGCTCTCAAAATTTTCACCCATTTCTGAAATATATTCATTTATCTCATAAAGAACTGGCACATCTTTTCTCCATACTACTTTTCCTTTGGAAGGGAAGAATTTCTGAACATAGAAAAATAAACAGACCAGTAGAGATCCAAACTTACATGGATTGTTTTTGGAAGTTTGAATGCTTTCCATGTTCTTGTTAAACTGTTTTAACAACAAATCTGCAAGGTCAAATGATAAATTATTCTTGACCACCTTGTATGCTAGGTCTATGGCTTCACAGGATACACTATTCTGTCAACTTGAATTATATATTTTATGAGCAATGATGTGTGTACCAAACTTTAGTTCAGCATCAGTAATGCTGCTTACTTTCATGCCTCTACCGTCCCACTCGGCTAGGGTTTTCTTCTCCAGTTTCGGCCGACCTAGGGTTTTGGTAGTTTTAGCTTTGTTTAACATGGGAAGACTGGTGATTTGGTGAATCATCTTCTTAGTGATCTCTATGGGTTGCTCAAGCCAAATCTTGCCTTCATGTACACGGCTGAGAATGTATCTAATCCATTTCTCCTGAAAGTTTCAAGGTAAATGTGCAATGTGAACTAATCCCTTGTCTTCCAGATGTTTGTGCTTGGGTTTTAGAATACCATTCACACATAGTTCCTCATGCACAATATCTAGCTCTAGGTTTCCCATCTCTTGAATTGCACAATTGAAATGATTGCGAATATCGTTAACAAGTAGTACCTTAGGAGGAATCTGAGATTGAGCTCCGTTCGGATCTAGGGCTGCTACAATTGCGGGCACAAGTTTGAAATCTGGTGCTCTCCATTCCCCTTGGATTATCATTTCTGATCCTTTCTTCCCTGAAGTGCTGGATGATGCCATGGTAGCTCACAGAGAATTCTTTTCGCAAAAGTGTTTGAATCGCTGGATTGCTCTTGAAATTTTCTGCTCTCAAAATGCTAAAGTTTGCGGTGAAGAATGAGTTTGATTTCTTGCCTTTTGTTTACAAATCTGTCATTAATGCTTAGTACAAATTAGGGTATGAATTCTGACAGACTGTCACCCACTATGAATTAATTGCTCGGTAAAGACTTCACTCCGACCTCACTCGGTAATCATATTAGACCGCTCCCGACCTTGCTCGGTGAAAACTGATACTGACCTTCCTGTGATCTTATTGCATCTTGTATGCCGATTTAGATCTTTCTTTTAATTTAGTTCTGGAACTACTTGAAATTTGTCTATGAGAATACAGTTCCAGTGCTTTCTTGGGAATTTAGTTTGAGTCAGTAGAGCCACCCATTCCATTACTTGGACTGGTTTTCTCGGTAGATTTAGGAATCCACTATTGTCTCATCTATTTCCTGACCTTAGTTGCTTCATTCTTCTTTCCATCTTCAATTTCACTAGCATTCATGCAATTTCTGGCTAAATGATTGAGTTTAGTGCATTTGAAGCATCTTACGGTAGTATCTCTTTTCCTTAGATGATGTTTTATGCAGTTCATGCTGATGTGTCCATATTCTCCATAGTAATGACATCTACACCAGGTGTTGTAATCCCATCCAAACATTGCTTTCATAATTTGTTCTGCTGGATTGAATGTTCTGGATCTGCACTCGGATGCCTTGTGACCTTGTTTGTTGCATTTGTGACAATTACCTTTGAATCTTGGTTTTTCCCTACATTCATTTGCTTTGTGACCATGCTGATTGTAGTTGTAGCATTTTCCATTGAATTCTACTTTTTCATTGCTCCAACATTTATTTGAAGTATGTCCTATTTTTCCACAATGATTACAAGTAGGTTTCTGATTTCTTTGAGTACCTTTCTTAGAAGATTCACCTTCTCCTTTGTATCCAAGTCCTACTTTTCCTTTTTGCCTATGAAAATTTCGATCATACAGCTAATTTAAGTCTTCTTGGCTCTTCAGCATTCTTTCATTGATTTGTTTTTTAGTGTTTAGGTCATCCACCAATCTTAGATTGATTTGCTTTTTAGATCTTAGTTCTTCTCTTGTGCTTTCTATTTCTGATCTTAGAGTCAGAATTTCCTCATTTGTATGGGAGATCTGATCAATTAGGTTTTCTAGCTGAAGGGTTTTATTTTGGACTTCATTGTTCCTTCCATCCAATTCATCTTTCAACTTGTTTCTTTGTTCTAAGATCTCACAAAATCTTGTTGAGTGTAGCTCTTGTTCTCTTTTTAATTTTCTCACTTCTTCCTGCAGAGACCCATTCTTTTCTAGGAGTTCTTTGACAGCATTGTTTGCTTCATCTGAGCTATCTGAGGGAAAAAGATCTTCAATCTTTTCTTCAATGTAGTTATGTTCATTCATCTGATTTGCAAGTTCCTTCCTTCTTCTTAGGGATTGGGAAAGATGTTCTTTTGCTTCTTTAAGTTTAGCTATGGCCATTTCCAGATCTAGCTTTTCATTTTCAATCACCTTGTTTAGTTTGAATACCTCCATTGTCCTGGATCTTTGCTCAAGCTAGTTAAGCTTTATCTTGAGAACCAATACAGCTCTGATACCAATTGTTGGAAATATTCAGGAATTAACCAAGTTACTGAGAGGGGAGGGGTGAATCAGTAACTTCAAAATTTTCTTTCAGATGTATTAACATATAGTTCACTTTATCCTTTTGCATATAGAAAGCATGAAACATAAAAGCATTCACAACAATGACACATAGATTTGGTTACCCAGAAACCTTCCAAAAGAAAGTAAAACTGGGGTGGGGATGAAACCCACAAAGCTTTAGTACTGCAGTATAAAGTTGGCCGGTTAAGGCTTACAATTGATCACTTCTGATGATCTGCCCTGCTAGGAGCAATAAGGACTGCTAGGTCCACCTTGTTAGAGGATTTTTACAAACTTACAAAAGAAGTATGTACTCGGTAAAGAGATTTTACAAAGACTGTTAAGTCTACCCGGTTAAAGGATTTCAAGTTGATTCACCTATTAGGATGAAATAGTAGATCTCTTACTTTGCAACTGGATTGCTGAATGAGATTCGTTGATGTACTGATCACCTTCTGTGATGAATTTGTCTTTGCTGCTTCTTATACTGCTGTAGCCCTTTGTAATTTGCTTATCTCTGCCTTTTATATCTTTTTTGATATATTCATATTCATACTCATTACATCTTGGTATTTTTACAACATTGTTTATATACAAGTCTAAACAATTAATTACAATGACAAAGTCAGCTTGACAAATAAACATAAGTGCTACTAAGTCAGCCCAAGTATGGTTACACGGTTCCTGCAAACTAACTCGGTGACTTTTTGATACTCGGTGTCCACTGCATTACTCGGCATCATCATGCACTCGGTAGAAGTGAAGGCTCAGTTCATACTAACCACTCGGTAGGTTTTTAACTCGGTAAATACTGGTGAATCGGTAGACATCATGTTACTCAGTTTACACTGTCCTACTCGGTTTGCACTGTCCTGCTCGGTTTGCACTGTCCTGCTCGGTTTGCACTGTTCTGCTCGGTTTGCACTATTCTGCTCGGTTTGCACTCAGAAGGCAAATAAGTGTTGTCACTAGTGGCAATCCTGCTTAATGCCAATAGTTATGATGACTATATCCTTTTGAATTTCTTGGTATCCTTATAATTGTTTTGATAAACTAAATACTTTTGTTGAAATCCTTTTGTCAAAACCCTGTCTGATCTTCAGATGTCCTTGAGTGTGGCTACTTTTTGATGATACATTTCAAAATGACATTCTTACAAATTTTATATCAAACTAATCTTGACCTAATTAGGGTTTTACATTATCTTAGAAAACCTAAGATCAACATTTCATATGATTAACCTAGATCATCATTACATAGGAATCATCATTCATTAAATGATGACATCTGCAATAAATATTCACCTCGATCTTGGTAAACCATTTTATTTCTTGTCAAAAAATTACTCACCTTGAAATATGTGCTATTAAAAACTTTTATGTGAACTCTTGATTACTCGATAAATGTTTCTCTTAGTCTCAGTGTTTACTGGCACTCGATAGTCATGTTTACTCGATAACTGTTATACTCGGTAACCTCTTTTCTCGGTGACTACTATGTATTGATAACCAAATGAACTATCTTCCTATATTTACCAACTATACAAATAAATACTAATGACAACACTTAATCGATTTAGGAGTAAAATTATCCCTCTTTGGAATTAGTATAAAAAACTTATATGTGTTCCGACTACAAACGTTTGAATTCTCAAAAATTTCACTAAACCAAAAATGTGTAAACTCAGTGACTCCCCCTATGAACATGCTCTCGGTAGATATACATATGTTTCCCCCTTTTTGAAAATAATGACAAAGAATATAATTAAATTTTTTCAAAAATATTAGGATGGGTTTTCTTAAGATTATCCATAAGTTTCTCCCATTCTTCCTTTACATTTTTTAGAGCCAACTACTCTAAGCTTAGTTGAGCGTGCATATCAAAATATTCTCAGTGATAGAAATCTTAGGGATGACAATCAATTTCTTTTTCTTTTTCACATGTTTTTGCATCACTTACAAATGTGGTAGTAATTCAACCTATAGCTCAGTTACCTCTTCTATGCTTCGATCCTCTTCCTTTCTCAACTCAAGTCTTAACCACTGTATGTGTTTAACTTTGGAATAATGCACTTGGAATGCATGTTTCATGATTCTAAGATGAGAAGAACTATCTTTTAGATCCACATCTAATTTGATTATCTTTTCACTAACCTCGATAGTGAAGTGATCTAAAGTGCATAAATATTTCATAATTGTAAGAACTTTATCAATAATGCTTTCTAATTTAGTCACAACTTTTGAAAGATTTACCTTGTTTACAACCACTGCTTGGCTGATCCTTTTAGTTAACTTAAATATTGAATCTTTTGTGCTGCTCTCTCTTCAATCATCTGCTTGGCATCAGTAGTGGGACCATTGATTGTTTCTCTGAGGAGTGCAAGTTGATCAATGATAGGGGTGGATTCATTAACTGTCACATCTAGAGCAATTTGCATTAGGATCTCCTTGACATCCTCTAGCACCTTTGTGTCCTTAGTTTCTTATCTCAACATTTCCTATGCTTCCTTTTGGGTGCATATCTCTCCATATTTATTTAGAGCTTTAGGGTCAAGTGTCCTTGGGTCACATGTTGGTATTTCAATGATTTCAACAAGTGTGACTAGACCTTTAGTTCCTCCCTTTCTCTTCTTCTTCTCTTGTGTACTAGATGATGGATATTGTGCAATGGAAAGTTGAGCCTTGTGCTTAGGATCTACCTTTGGTGGCTTGGTGGATTTGATTTATTCCTTATTTTTCCTTGTAATTGATTTTGCAATCTGTGGTGCAGGGGCTTGTGACCTTGTGTCAGTGGTAGAAGTGTCTACCATTGACTCTATTTATACTTGTACATTTTCAACCATTTCAATGGACTCTTTAGGTGTGTTATCTTGTGTATTTCCTCCATTGTGCTCGGTCTTTTTACTATTTCCTTACCCTTGTCTTCATTTGTATCTGTTACCTTCTCGGGTGGAGTGTTTTAATTTTTTGTTTTAGTAGCTATCTTAATAGCTTGTACTAGTATAGGTAGATTAATTGGTACCATTTCTTGAGCTACCTTGGTTTCTTCTTCTTTATCAAGGTTCTCAGTAGCACTGGTAATCATTTCATATACTTTACCTCATCATCAGGGTCTCCTTTTGTTATGTCCTCTATCAGTATTTGTTCATCACCTAGAGTAGTTAGCATCTACAAAATTCCTTCCATCACATTCTCAGAAAAAATTATAAATTCTTCTTCATTAGTTTCTTCCTCAGGCTACTCAATATCTGAGATGTGAATAGTCTCATCATCAACATTGATAAACTCTTCTTATTGTATGCTTGATTGATGATCCTTGGTATTTAATTTCTTAGCTAGACTAAGGAGTTTAGTCCATATGCTCCTACTCTCATTATCTACCTCTTGCAATTTTGCTTGTAGGATCTTGAATGCTCTAGCCTTCATAAAGAATTTGTTTGCATATTGCTTTAAAGCTTCAACTATCTAAGAACCATAATAGTCAGATCTTACCAAAATGAGTGACCTTTCTCTCATCCTTTTCTCAATTGTAAGAACACAAGTCCATCTAGCAAATAATTTATCATACAGTTCTTTGGGTATGCTTCTATCAAACTCAAATGGAACTATTTTGAAGGTAATAATCATGCTTACTATTGCTTCCTCAAGCTTATACTACTCCTTGATACTCAGATGAGGATACCTTTTAAGTTTATGAGTACAAAGTTTTCCAATAATTTTTATTCTTTAAACTACCTCATCAATGGTCTGAGGTCCTTTATTATCCACAACTTGAAATTATTTCAAGTGTCGTCCTCTTCTGAATCTTTATCATCCTTAGATCTAATAAGTTTTTTTCTCTACTTTGGTTCTGGGAGCTCATTGGTAGCCTTTTATTTTCTCTTTGGATATGTATGAGCCTGTATGGGCCTAGTTATCTTTGCAACACCTTTCTTCAAAGATGGTGAACTAGCGATTTCTGACCTAGTCCTAGTCTGGGTTGAAGTATTAACCTGTTTACCCTTTTCAGCCTTAGGTGGCTCTTCTTGTTCATGTTCCTTAGAATCGGTAGCCTCTTCATCTATGTTCTCACTAATTGGTGTATGTTCCTCAGTTTCTTCTTAAACCAATTTCTTAATGTCTTCATTAGTGACACCAAATTATTTCTTAAGATTTTAAACCATTTTCTCCTTTTTCCTGCCCATCTTTTCAACTACAAGTCCCATCTTGATCATGGACTTGCTTCATCAAAGGTTCCAAACCTTGTAGCCTTCTTATCATTTGCTCGTCAAGTAAAGCCTTTATTGCCTTGAACAGTTTGTGAGGATGATTCTATCATGATTAATAAATTAGGGCTTTCAACAAACTGGATACAAAGAACTCAGTTAGTTCCAAACTTACTTGATTTTGTCTTCAAATATTCATAGTGTACTTAGATCTTTGTGAAATTCTTGGATTCACTCTACTCATTTTTTTCTCAAATTCCTCTGCTTCATGCTCTTGATCGCTGTGTGAGCAAATGAGTTCATTTCTTGCTAATTTATAGATAAAAACCTTGATCGGCACATTAAATGGTTTTCCAGCTACCACTCAGTTGATAATTGAATAACTCAGTTTAACACTATCGACACCATAGATCAGTGAGTACTATCAATACTCACTTAACTATGCAAATCGCTTGTCTCTTACACTTTCACCATCAAATTTCTTTCTCGGTCTAGCTTAAGGGACTAAAATTGTTTGAAGTTATCAACATATAATACCCTAGTTCATCTTAATTCATGATGATTTGGTATTCACATAATATATATAAGGAACTGTTATAAGATATAACCTTTTGAAATTTAGTTCCATACTTACTTGAATGGCTTAGGTGGAGGTGGTGAAATCACCTAATCCAATGGATGAGGTGTCACCGACTGTTGTGCATGCTCCAACATTGTCATTTGATTCTTTTATCCATATTTGATTCCTTATCCTTGTAATTTCTTCAATTGTGTTTCCATTTTCACTAGTACTTGGTTTTAGTACTCAGTCTCTGCAATCTTTACTTAAGTGACTGACCTTATGACAGTGCAAACATGCCATTCCAAAATTTGACCAATTTTGATATTTTCCTCTCTAGTACTTTCTCATACAATTAGTTGCTATATGTCCATATACCTACCACATGCTATGAAATTAACCAAAATTTTGTAATCCCTAGTGTATGCATTACCTTGCCTTCTCGGTTAATATGTCTTATTTTGTCCTGTTGATTTCCAAACTTGCTTCATTTCTTTTCTGCATTCTTGTGACATGTGTCCATGCATGTTGCAAGTGTGATAGTGATTTTCCATGTAGTGTTTCTTAGGTGACCTATTTAACTTTGTTCTACACTCATGTGCTTGATGTCCATAATTATTACAGTTATAGCAATAACCATTAAATCTAGGAGTAGATTTAGGAATACCTTTTGCTTTTCTTTTGTAAACATTTGATGTGTGGCCTAGTTTTCCATAATGATAGCATGAGAGACTATTTGGCCTTCAATTTTCATAGGTATTCTTCTATTTAGCTTGTCCTAATGACTCTCCATGCTTGATATATCCTAAACTAGCAGTGATATCAAGTCCTTTTTGACTACTTAGAAATTCATCCATCCTTTTTGTACTTTCTTCAGCTTTCTTAATCATCTCATTATGTGGTTTTTAAATCTTTACTTCATTATTTAATATTTCATTTTATTCTCTCAATTTACCAATGTCTTCCAATCTTAAAAGTAAGTTCATTGTTCACTTGGTTGACTTCCTGACTCATGAAAACCATCTAATTGGAGATTTCAAAATGATGCTTGATAAGTCTCATTGTCTCATGTTCTTTTTCTTCTACTTTTCAGTCATTTGTCTTCTATCATCAATAGGAAAATTTCTTTCTTGTTCATCCTTCCTTGCATTGTTCATGACATCAATCATTCAAACCATTTGTGTCTCCTGACTGATCTGTAATGCTTTCACTTGTTCAATAAAATGTTGATTCTTTTTAGATACATCTGATATAGTTCCTTTAGATGCATCAGATATGCTACTAAATCCAGATCTAGATCCTTCAAATGGATCATCTATCTCTTCTTCATGATAATCAGTCTCATTATACCGAAGTTCCATATCCTTCGTCTTGACTAGTAAATCTCTCAGTGTTTATTTGGCTTCCTTGAATTGTTCAATGTAGATCTACAACTGCAATTTATGATTCTCAATAGTCTTGTCAAGCTTATACCTTTCCATCCTTATATCTTTTCGCTTTGGTGATTAAAATTTATTAACAAGATAAATAGCTTTGATACAATTTTTGGAATTATAGAAAGGTGAATACTAAGAGGGGAGGGGTGAATCAATGTCCTTAAATTTTTTTAAACTATTCCTTGTAAACATTAACTTCAATAACCAAATTTGTATATTGTATTCACCATACATTTAATACCATAATTGAAATGTAAATGCATGTAAGAAAATAGATAAAACATACATGAAACTTCAATACATATGACACATGTATTTTGGTATGGCAGAAACCCTTGTTAGAAGGTAAAAAATGTGGTGGGGATGGAACCTACAAAGCTTCACTTTTGAAGAAATAAATTTTTCGGTTAAGGCTTACAAATTTTGATCAATTTTGGTGATTTTACCTTATTAGGAGTAATAGTAAGATTAGCTAGATCTACCTGGTTAAAGGATTTTAGAAACATAATACATGTGTGCACTCAGTAAAGAGACTTAACTAAGACTTGTTAAGTCCACTCTGTTAGGAGATTTTGAGTTTGCTAAAATTGTTAGAGAGTAATAGTGATTTATGACCTAAATGAAATACAACTTAAATTGATGATATCAGATCCTTTAAGTACAATAAAGATATCACCTTGCTGTGATGAGTATATCCTTTTGAATTGTTTGGTAGCCTTATATTTTTTCTGATAAATTAAATAGTTCTTTTGAAATCCTTTTGTCAAAACCCTATTTGATCTTCAGATGTCCTTGAGTGCAGCTCCTTATTGATGATACATGTCAAAATGAAATCCTTACAAATTTTATATCAAACTGATATTGACCTAATTAGGGTTTTACATTATCTTTGAAAGCCTAAGATCAATGATTCATATGATTAACCTAGATCATTATTACATAGGAATCATTATTCATTAAATGATTACATTTGTAATAAATATTCACCTTGATCTTGGTAAACCATTTTCTTGCTCGGAAAAAATTTGTTCACCTTGAACTATGTGGTATTCCAAACTTTTATGTGAACTATGGATTACTCGGTAAATGTTGTTTCTTAGTCTTTGTGTTTACTGGCGCTCAGTAATCCTATGTACTTGGTAATTGTTATGCTCAGTAAGCTCTTTTCTCAGTGACTACTACGTATTGATAACTGACTGAACTATCTTCTCATGTTTATCGACTGTACAAATGAATACTAATGAAAACACTTAATCCATTTAGGATTAAAAAAGTTCCTCTCCAAGGAGACATGAAAATCCTTTCATGGACTATTAGGGAAATTAATGCCCCTAACAAGCATCAATTAATGAAACATTGCATTTTTAAATGGAAGTGGAAATATTCATATTGCAAGAAACCAAAAATGATAAAGAGAAATGGATAAGACTCAAAAATTCTATAGGAAATTTAGGAAGTGGAACTGGTAGAGGCCGTTGTCTTTTCTAGAGGTCTAGCAATTCTATAGAATCCTAGTAGAGATTCTTTTCAAAATTTGGAAGGTGAATGTAACTGGCTTGGAGGATTAGTGAATAGTTTGAGTGGGTCCTTAAAAACTATAATCATCAATATTTGTGGCCATGCTATGACAAAGAAAAAAGTGGAAGCATGAGACGAGATTAATGTTTCTTCAAACATTGTCCTTTAGAAAATTTCATCATAGGGGGTGATATTAATTTCATTCTACATTTATCTAAAAATAGTGGGAGCATTAAAAAAAATTCCAACCGCAAATATATTTTGGAAAATGGGAATCAAATGATAACCTAATGGAGATTGAAATGGAAAATGGAACATATACTTGGGACAATAAGAGAATGGATTTTAGTCACATAGCTAAAAACTTGGATAGATTATTTTTGATTAAGTAAAATAGGTTTTACAAGGTTCTTGAAACCCACAAAAAAATAAAATGTAGCTAATATGAGTTCAAAGCTAAGCTAAAGAAAAAAAAATAGAGAAACAGGGCACAGATTAGCTGAACAACAAGCTACCACAAAAAGGAGTAGACAAAAAAGAGCAAAAAAGAGACAGACACCAGATGTCAGGGTTAAGTGAGGCTCTTGAGCATTGTAGCAACATTGCATTCAAGGACATCCATCTTTTCTGCTACCTCTTTAACCTTCTAAATGTTGTGGGGTCCATAGGAGCCATCATCATCCCTTTTTTTCTTTGTTTTGGCTCTGGTTCTCTTGCCTAGACCTTCGCTTGACTTCTTCTTTTCTTCCTTTGTGGTCCTCTGATCATCCCCATAGTCCATCTTATCTTCCATTTTTTTAATGAGTAGCTTGATATGCTCATTAGATGCTTTGAGAATGTTATAGTTTTACTCTACAATTCCCTTAAGGGTGTCCTCAAGACTTTTCATTTCTTATTCCAGGTGATTAACCCTTGATTCCAAGCTTTGCTTACACTTAGTGGCTTTGTGGTCCTTGTCAACTCTACTCTATATATTGTCTTTAAGATCTTCAATTTCATGGAAGAACCATTTGAAGGACTTGTACTGGTCCAACATGTTATTTTTAGTATTGTTTAGGAGATTCATCTCCTTTTCCCTAGTGTTTTCACTAAGGACCACTAGAGCAGGGTCAATCAGCTCATCCTTATGGATTCTACCATTAGTTTCCTCCAAGATTTTGGGGTTCACGGCTTCCCTTATGATCCCCATCCACACTATGTTGACATTGAAGTTCCTCCAAACCTTTTTCTCTTTTCCAGAATCTTGACTTTGATACTCCCCTCTGGAATTTTCTTCTGAGGTCTCTTGCAAATTGGGAGACAGGGTAGAGGGATTACCCTAGTCATCTTTAGGGTCCTCAGAATTAGGAACTTGAGCTTCATTTTTGGCTCTTGACGGGGGTTGAGGAGGGGGGAGTTGTCATCACTAATAGTGAGATCAATAGAGAGACAACCTAAGAAATCCCCCTTTGTGTTGAGGTTTTCCCCTTTTACCTGTTCCGTCATCTTTCTGGCTTCCCTTTTAGAGTTTCCCTTCTCATCATCTATTTTTATTTCTTCATCATTGTCATTATACTCCTCGTCTGAGGGTATCTCCTTTTTGTCCTACTTTTTCAGAGATTTTTCAATTTTGACCGAGCTCGAAAGTCACTTCTTAGATGAAGACCCCTATTTTGAATTTTTGATCTCTTCTTCCTCATAATCCTCAGAATGCATACCCTCACTGTTACCTTCTGAAGGGATGTAGTCTAACCCAAAATATTCACTGTTATCTTTTTTATCTGCAATTTCCTTACCCAAAATTTGAGCTTTAAAGAAATCTTAAATTAACAGTAACATGTCCTCGTACAAAGCAGGGTTAGCTATGTTCTTCCCTCTAAAGCCATTAATATTATCATTTATGGAGGAACAAAGATAAAATGGGATGGATACCTTTTTGTCATGTCTGAAGTGGTTCAGCAAGACAAAGTGGTAGGTTCTAATTCTATCAAACCTGGTATCCAGAGTGACATATGAGATTATTGTTTAAAGGAGATTTAAGTAATTTTCCCTACAGTTTCAAATGTTTAATTTCTCCAATATTAGGTTTGGATCATTTTCCCATAAAAATAGAAATCTTTGGAGAAAATATGCCTTTACATTCTCCATTTAAACTTCCTAACATATGGATGAATGATAAGGGATTATTGATTCAAGTATAGACAAATGGTGGAATAATTCCCATTTTGAAGGATCCAAATTATTTTGTTTCATTTGCAAATTAAAGAGGATAAAAAATAATTTGCTAAAGTGGAACAGGGATAACTTTTATTTTTTTATTTTTTATTTTGTCTCTGAGAGCATTATAGAACATAAAATTTTAAGGAATTGAATTAGGGGCTATTACTTAATGGAATGGACTCACACAAATTTATCTTGGAGGAGTTCTTGAAGAAGTATGAAGATATTTTTTCGTAAAGAATAATTGTTTTGAAGATAAAAATTAAGAGTAATATGGTTGAATAAATGGGATAAGACTGGAAAGTTCTTTCATAATATCATAAAATAAAGGATTATAAATAGGCTTCATAAGATAAGTGATGAAAATAATGTATTAACAAAGGATCGAGAGAGAATTTGAAAAAAAAAAGTGGAATTTTATATAGTACTATTGAATAATTGGAAAGATTCAGACCTGATATCACATCAAAAGATGCTTGAGGAGATCCCTCAAATTATTTAAGAAGAAGACAACATAATGTTGAATACGAAATCCTCAGAAAAAGAAATAAAAAATTCTTTGAATTAAATTAATTTGGATAAGGTTCTATGATTAGGTAGATTCCCACCAAGCTTCAATCATAAATACTAGCTAATTTTAGGATCAAAACTGACTAAAGCTTTGGAAGTAGTGAGAAATTTAGGGAGATCTTTTAGAGAAATTAATAACACTTTTAGAGTACTCATCCTGAAGAATGAGAAATTTATTGTGTTAGATGAATTCAAATCAATCCCTTTCCATAATAGCATTTACAAAGTTCTAGCTATAGCAACAACTAATGGATTAAAAAATCTTCTTCCATCAATAATATTAGAAGAACAAACTGGGTTCATGCTAGGAAGATCAATATTTTATGGGGTAATAATTTCATAGGAAGTGATTCATTTGATTCAAAAGACACAAAGCTAAAAATCATTATAAAACTAGATATTAAAAAGGCTTTTGAAAATTTTTTATTGGAAATTTCATTGCAAATTTATGTAGATCTTTGGTTTTTGAAAAGAATGGATTAACTTGATATTATTTTGCATCTCTAGTACAATATTTTCAATTTTGGTATATAGAAATCCACAAGGCCTTTTCAATTTCTCTAGAGGGATTTTCCAATGGGATAATCTTAGCCATTTTTATTTATTGTTATGGCTAAGGGCCTAGGAAAGAAGTTGAATAGGTATCAAAATTATATAATTTTGAGAGGTATAAAAATAACTACCTTAGTTCAAGGAATAACTCATAATTTTTTTTGTAGATGATACAATGTTGTTTGAGAAAGATAGTGGAGGGTAAACTTTACATTTGAAAAGGGTGTTAAATTTATATTCTAAAGCATCAGGATAATTTGTCAACTAAAATAAATCACAAATATTTTGTGTGTTTTGTTGATGCAAGAGTGCATATATAAATATTAGATTTATCAGAATTCAAGGAAGGAAAATTAAACCTTGTTCATATTTAGGAATACCTTTGGATAAAAATGAAAGAACTACTATTATTTAAAAAAAGCAAAAAATATGGACATGAAAATGGAATCATGAAAAGATAAGAAGCTATCTTGGATATGAAGAATCATAATGTTAAAGGTAACTTTATCAATAATTTTCATCTATTTAATGTCATTTATTGCACTTTCATCTAAGGCATATGCAAGTGTTGTGATGAAGTTGAGAACTCTCTTTTGGCAACATACAAATTTGAAGAAGAAATTTTTCCTAATCTCATTGGATAAAATATGTAGACCAATTAATTATAGAGGAATTGGAATTGAGAACGGATTATGGTAGAATAAAGCATTGGGAGAAAAAATATTTTACAAAATTCAGAAGGATCCAAGGCTTAAGTGAGTTAGGATTATCAAAGGAAAATATCTTATAGACTTGAATAAATTAGAAATATTTGTAATATAAAACATCCCTAAGGGATCACATATATGGAATTTTATGTCAAAATGTAGTGATATTATATCAAGTCAACTTTCATGAAATATAAGAAATGGATGTAAAGTATTATTTTCTAACTAACTATTCAAGAGGCTATCCATTTATTGATAACTAACTAGAGATAAGAAAGATTAAACATATTTGTGAAAAATCTTTGGGATGTTAAGCTAGCAATTATATTAGTATAGATGCAACCAATTCTCATAGATAGTAGTGGAGGGATTTTAAAGATTTAAATTTATCATCACACAATATTGATCAACTCAGAAAGAATGTTGAAGAACAAATTTAGTTCCTATAAAAATAGGTCAAGAAAACATCATATGGATGGTTCTAAGACTAGTAATTATAATGCCAAAAATAGATATGGGTATGTGCAAGATAATGAGGGGCCAAAAAGTGGCGATGTGAAAAATATTCACTTTTCACTTGTCCAAAAGTGCATGAAAATGCTTGTTGACTTTTGAGTAGGCCTAGGTGTTAGTACACCTGGGCACACTTGACACCAAAGCATAGGCCTAATCGGGTACCTGATACCTGTGGCATAAATTTGAAACTCGTGAGCCCTTTTCCTCATTTCTTTTCATGTTTTTTCTTGGGAAAATGGCTTGATATATTAGATACATGATATATTTTTGGGTATCTGATTTTGGCAACAACAAATTTGACTCCCAGAGTATTCCGTAAGTAAATTTTTTGTTTATTTTGATTATTTTATTTAATTTTCATGCCAAATGTCATTTTTTTTGTTAAAATAGGGTTTTGTATTTATATTTGTAATAATATATGAAATTAGATTGAAATTTAGATTTTTTTTTAATTTAATTAGGCATGGCTGACAACAATGAAGAAAATAACCCTCCCGCACCAAATAACGATCCCGAAAACAATCCCCTGTGTGAAAACCCTCGATCTTTAGAAGATTTGATACAAGATAATTTGAACACAATATGAGGTTTCCAAAACACATATTAAAATATACCTACATTAGGTCCCATGCTTGCCACACTAAATACAATTGTTGAAAATATTGACACACTCACGCAACAACATAATGTTGCTCTTCGTTGGCGTGATGATATGCACACCCAATTTGATGATGGGCTTGACCATGATGGGATTGCGACCCTTAATATAAGTAAGGAAGATATAGCCAGCCCTTTTGTCAATCCAAAAATTGGAATACCAGTTGACCCCAAAAAGCCCAAATTATCAATAAAATGGTGCACAAATGAAGCAATGCGCACAAACTTTTGGGATCACTGGTGGATGGTTTTTGATAAACCACCCCATAGAAATTTAGAGGTCCCATTTTATTCCATAAAAAAATTGTATGCTGAGTTTGTGCTTGGTCACCATGTTGATTATTGGAGTATGAGGCCCAACATGGGCGTAGGCAGAGGACCTCCTCAGACTAGGCCATTTGCCCAGTGCAAAAAGGCCAATACCTTTGTCCCCCCCACTAATGTCGCACCCCCTCCTCGAGTGCAACATCTCGATATCATTGTAGAGGCTGCCTCACAGACTATTAAGGCCATTCATTTACTAAGTGATTAGTTGATCACGCAGACCAGGTTAGTGTTACCTCTTGGTGTGGATGATGTTGGCGCATTGACATCTTGTCAGAGTTCACATGTATGTGAGCCCCATATTTGCATTATATGCAAGAATATGTGCCTCAAAATGCTTACTGATGCTGATACATATCAGTATGTTATTGATGAGGAGGATATAGGAGACACAACTACAGAGGCTACAACACCTCATGGAACATCTACATCTCATGAGAGTGCTCAAGAGGTGTATGCAGAGCCATTAACTCCTGTTGATACGGTAAGAATAAACATTATAAATAAATTTTTCAGATGACTTATTTAATTTAAAAATAATTTATTTATTTAGATTAGTTTTAATGATTGCCCGTAATTATTTATATATATTTTTTCCATTTATGTTCAATTGATGACACAGGAGGAGGTGAGATAGGTGGATGAGTCCACACTTTCAGCCATTTCATTTGGCCTTGATGACTATACGGTATATTATAAATTATGTACCCATTAGTTATTTTTTATATAATTTGGTGTACATGCTTAAATCTCTATCAATTAGAGCAATACAATTCATACATTTACTTATATATTGTCATCTTATTGTGTTCTTGCACGCTACAGCTGATGTCAGTGGGGGGCACGAGGGGGTTCCTTCATCAGGTGTTGACAAAGGAAAGGTGGTTAATTATTTAAGATTAATTATGCATGCATATGTATGCCACTTGTGTGTAGTAATAAATATTTTACTTGCACTTTATTGTATAGGGTGTGGCTATTGATGATGTCTCGACAACAATTCGACAGCGTAGGGTTACAGGCATCTCAATTCAGAGTGATAGCCTGATTATACGTATAATTTTACATATTGTTATTTATATTTTGTAACCAGTGTTTCTATGATGACATACATTTATTTATAATTGACAATCTTTTTACTCTCATAGGTTACTCTAAGTGTGAGCGAGGGCCCATGAGAATCTTTCGTATCTTTTTTGACCCAACCCACTATTCCAAAGGAGGGATCACCAGATGTAAGTTTTAATTTTAGGTCAACCAATTTGTAATTTTATTATGCTATCATCCTATTTTGTAGATTAATTACTCTATGTTGCACCACTCTACTAATCTCATTATTGCAAATATATATTTATAGGTCAGAGTTGGTATTGTTGGCATGGTCCCTTCGCTACCTAGGACTTATGCTAGGACACCTAATCATGGTCGACGACTGAGAGACTAGGTACATATATTTGTAATATATGTAGTCAGTTATAATTTTAATTAAATTTGTGTTTGAATTATGAACTATATATATATATATATATATATATATATATATATATATATATATATATATATATATATATATATATATATATATATATATATATATATATATATATATATATATATATATATATATGTACAAATCATATAAAGTAAGCAATCTAACTTGGGTTTGAACTCATTTTTTTATGCAAGATCAATTAGAGTCCAACACTTCTTCAAAGAGGCTACATTTTGATGATCCCCCTATGACACAGGATGTAGTTTTAGTTTTGTGGTCATTTAGAGATGCCACTTGGCACATTTTGAGACGGCATATATGCCACATTGTACACCTTAAAACATTGATTTTGTAGACATTTTGAAATGGCATGTACCATATTTGTATATGGAGATACTTTTGATACATTTGATACTTTGTATATATAGAACATGTTCATTTATATGTTATATTTGCATCATCTTTTGTATATACATATTTTTTATTCATGTTTATGGAATTGAATGGTGAAGTTATATCTTGACTATGATTATCATTATGATTTAAATTATATCTTGTTGAAGTTACATTTGTTTTTCTTTACTCTGGAATACTCTGTTCATGAAGCTTATTATGTTTGAGGTTTAACTTCTATAGATTGCCTATGTTCTTATGTTTCATACCATTATATATACTCACTTGAGCCACTTAGTAATACATTGTTTCAATACTATGTATATACTCACTGTGTATATAACTCATCATATTGGGGTCACTCGAGCCACAGAAGATCACTGCCCAATCATGCTTAGTTCACCTTGGGGTCACTTGGATTGAGCGTGGTCATGAGTGTTCTAGTGACTCCGTGGGTGGAATGAGGTTGTCACTAGTGTTTACCTGTCCAACCGGAGCTGATGGAGTAGACGGTTTGATGCAATGTTAGATAGTTTGAAAGATATGCTACTGAGCCACTTTCAACTAACCCTCACTGCAAGTTTTGGCATCGACTGAGATCGCCTTTCCAAATGCAAATGAAGTCAAATCACCCAAAATTGAGAGAGGCTATTGTAGACCTTGAAAAGATGATCCCATAGCCCCAAATGGTTTTTTGATACCTCTCACGAGGTCTAAGATATGAGCCATGGAAGATTGCTGCCCAATCATACTTAGTGCACCTTGGGGTCACTTGGGTCAAGCATGGTCGTGAGCATTCCAATGACTCCGTGGGCGGAATGAGGTTGTCACTGGCATTTACCTAGCCAACCGGAGCTGATGGAGTAGATGGTTCAATGCAATGTCAGATGGTTTGAAAGATACACTGCTGAGCCGCTTTCAACTAACCCTCACTGCAAGTTTTGGCATCGATTGAGATCGCCTTGCCAAATGCAAACGAAGTTGAATCACCCAAAACTGAGAGAGTTTATTATAGACCTTGGAAGCATGATCTTGTAGCACCTAATGGTTTGTCGATACCTCTCACGAGCTCTGAGATATGACTCATGAAAAATCACTTCCCAATTATGCTTAGTGCATCTTGGGGTCACTTGGGT
The DNA here is from genome assembly GCA_027943335.1 of Chamaecyparis obtusa. NCBI lineage: Eukaryota > Viridiplantae > Streptophyta > Pinopsida > Cupressales > Cupressaceae > Chamaecyparis > Chamaecyparis obtusa. The sequence continues at coordinate 541,331 of BSBK01005759.1, forward strand.
CAAGCGTGGTCGCGAGCGTTCCGGTGACTCTATGGGTGGAATGGGATTGTCACTAGCATTTACTCGGCCAACCAGAGCTAATGGAGTAGATGGTTTGATGCAATGCCAGATAGTTTGAAAGATATGTGGCTAAGCTGCTTTCAACTAACCCTCACTACAAGTTTTGGCATCGACTGAGATTGCCTTGCCAAATGCAAACGGAGTCGAATCACCCAAAACCAAGAGAGGTTATTGTAGAACTTAGAAACATGAACTCGTAGCACTTGATGGTTTTTTGATACCTCTCATGAGCTCTAAGATATGAGCCATAGAAAATCCCTACCCAATCATGCTTAGTGCACCTTGGGGTCACTTGGGTCAAGCGTGGTCGCGAGCATTCTGGTGAATCCATGGGTGGAATGGGGTTGTCACTGGTGTTTACCTAGCCAACCAAAGATGATGGAGTAGATGGTTTGAAAGATACACTCCTGAGCCCCTTTCAACTAACCCTCACTGCAAGTTTTGACATCGACTGAGATCACCTTGCCAAATGCAAACAAAGTTGAATCGCCCAAAACTGAGAGAGGTTATTGTATACCTCAAAAAAAAACTCTCGTAACACTTGATGGTTTTTTGATACCTATCATGAGCTCAGAGTTATGAGCCATGGAAGATCGCTGCCCAATCATGCTTAGTGCACTTTGGGGTCACTTGGGTCAAGCGTGGTCACTAGCCTTTTGGTGACTCTATGGGTGGGACGGGGTTGTCACTAGCATTTACCCAGCCGGCCAGATCTAATGGAGTAGATGGTTCAATGCAATGTCAGATGGTTTGAAAGATACACTGCTGAGCCGCTTTCAACTGACCCTCACTGCAAGTTTTGACATTGACTGAGATCACCTTGCCAAATGAAAATGAAGTCGAATCGCCTAAAACTGAGAGAGGTTATTGTAGACCTCAGAAACATGATCTTGTAGCACCTAACAGTTTGTTGATACCTCTCATGAGCTCTAAGATATGAGCCACAGAAGATCATTTCCCAATCATGCTTAATGCACCTTGGGGTCACTTGGGTCAAGTGTGGTCATGAGCATTTTGGTGACTCCGTGGGCAGAACAAGATTTTCACTAGCATTTACCTAGCCAACCAGAGCTGATGGAGTAGATGGTTTGATGCAATGTCAGATGGTTTGAAAGATACGCTGCTGAGCCACTTTCAATTGACCCTCACTGCAAGTTTTGGCATTGACTGAGATCGCCTTGCCAAATGCAAATGAAGTTGAATCACCCAAAACAAAGAGAGATTATTGTATACCTTGGGAACATGATCCTATAGCACCTAATAGTTTTTTGATACCTCTCACAAGCTCTGAGATACAAGCCATGGAAGATCGCTGCCCAATCATGCTTAGTGCACCTTGGGGTCACTTGGGTCAAGCATGGTCGTGAGCGTACTGGTGATTCCATGGGCAGAACAAGGTTGTCATTGGAATTTATGCAGCCAACCGAAGCTAATGGAGTAGATGGTTTGATTCAATGTCAGATGGTTTGAAAGATACGTTGCTGAGCCACTTTCAACTGACCCTCACTGCAAGTTTTAGCATCGACTGAGATCGCCTTGCCAAATGCAAATGAAGTTGAATCACCCAAAACTAAGAGAGGTTATTGTAGACCTTGAAAATAAAATCCCATAGAACCTAATGGTTTTTTTATACCTCTCATGAGCTCTGAGATATAAGCCACAAAAGATCGCTGCCCAATCGTGCTTAGTGCACCTTGGGGTCACTTGGGTCGAGTGTGGTCGCGAGAATTTTGGTGACTCTGTGGGTGGAATAGGGTTGTCACTAGAATTTACCTAGCCAACTAGAGCTGATGGAGTAGATGGTTTGATGCAATGTCAGACGGTTTGAATGATACACTACTAAGCCGCTTTCAATTGACCCTCATTGCAAGTTTTGGCATCGACTGAGATCACCTTGCCAAATGAAAATGAAGTCAAATCACCCAAAACTGAGAGAGGTTATTGTAGACCTCAAAAACAAAATCTTATAGAACCTAACAATTTGTTGATACCTCTCACAAGCTCTAAGATATGAGCCAAAAAAGATCGCTTCCCAATCATGCTTAGTGCACCTTGGGGTCACTTGGGTCAAGCGTGGTCGTGAGCATTCCAGTAACTCTGTGGGTAGAATGGGGTTGTCACTAGTGTTTACCCGGCCAACTAGAGCTGATGGAGCAGACGGTTTGATGCCAAGTTAGACGGTTTGAAATATATGTTGCTGAGCCGCTTTAAACTAACCCTCACTACAAGTTTTGGTGTCGACTGAGATTGCCTTGCCGAATGTAAACGAAGTTGAATCACCCAAAACCAAGAGAGGTTATTGTAGATCTTGAAAACATGATCCCTTAGCCCCTAATAGTTTTTTGATACCTCTCATGAGCTCTGAGATATGAGCCCTGAAAGATCACTGCCCAATCATGCTTAGTGCACCTTGGGGTCACTTGGGTCGAGCGTGGTTGTGAGTGTTCTGGTGACTCCGTGGGTGGAATAGGGCTGTCATTGGTGTTTACCCAGCCAACTGGAGCTGATGGAGTAGATGGTTTGATGCCAGGTCAGATGGTTTGAAAGATATGCTGTTGAGCCACTTTCAACTGACCCTCAATGCAAGTTTTGGCATCGACTGAGATCACCTTGCCAAATGCAAATGAAGTTGAATCACCCAAAACCAAGAGAGGTTATTGTAGACCTTGAAAACACAATCCCATATCCCCTAATGGTTTGTCAATACCTCTCATGAGGTTTGAGATACGAACCCTAGAAGATCACTACCCAATCATGCTTAGTGCACCTTGGGGTCACTTGGGTCGAGCGTGGTCGTGAGTGTTCCAGTGACTCCGTGGGTGGAAAAAGGTTTTCACTGGTATTTACTTAGCCAAATAGAGCTGATGGAGTAGATGGTTTGATGCCAGGTTGGATGGTTTGAAAGATATGCTACTGAGCCGCTTTCGACTGACCCTCACTACAAGTTTTGGCATCAACTGAGATCATCTTGCCAAATGCAAATGAAGTTGAATCACCCAAAATTGAGAAAATTTATTGTAGACCTCAAAAACATGATCTCATAGCTCCTAATGGTTTGTCAATACCTCTCATGAGGTCCGAGATACGAGCCCCGAAAGATCACTGCCCAATTATGCTTAGTGCACCTTGGGGTCACTTGGGTCGAGCGTGGTCGTGAGCGTTCCGGTGACTCTGTGGGCGGAATGGGGTTGTCAATAGTGTTTACCAAGCCAACCGGAGCCAATGGAGTAGATGGTTTGATGCCAGGTCTAACAGTTATAAAGATACATTATTGAGCCAGTTTCAACTGACTATTAGTGGTATGTTTGAAATTTGAACTGTGAAGCTTATTATGTTTGAGGTTTAACTTTTATAGATTATTTGAAATGATAAAAAATAATATCCTTAAAGCATTAGAAATAGCAATCAGACATGTAAGAATTCAAACCATGCAAATGACATAAGTAAATGACATGTAAGATCCCTTCTTGGCACTATTGGCGACCCATACATGATTTTGGTCATAAGTCCTTATCAAGAGTTCTAGGACATTTAAATTTTAAATCAAATTGATTGTTATGAATTGCCATTATAGGCTTCAAAAGATCTCAATTAACCATTAAGGATCATTTTGTCCTTCTATCTCTGATTGGATCCATGGTGACCATAGGCGTCTTCATAGGTGCTCCTGCACAAGTTACAATCCACATACAAAACCAAGTTTATTGACTCAAAATACAATCTAAGAAAGGTGAAATTAATGTATTAAAATTAAGCTTAACGAACTTAGAAAAAAATGCACTAAGTTAACTTATTATCTAGTCAAGTGTTCCTGAAGGTTCATCTCTTTGCTTCAAGGTCTCCAATAGTGCTTAATGATCAACAATACTAATAGTCCAAAGTTCTTTTGTCTTTGGTTTTCCTTGATGCTTTGACAACTTGACATTTGTTGCTATAACAAAGTGTGAATACATGAGAATAGTTTTGTGCTTCTCATAGTCTTCAAATGTGGGAATTCCATTCTTTCTAATCATGTATGTTCGCAGCCATGTTCCTGCAACAACAATTGAACTAGTAGGATATGTGAACCCATCACCATCTGTCATCGGTTGTACAAGCTTATGTTTACCTTGTACACAATGTACTAACCAATAATCTGACCTCTCATCATTCCCCTACAGTGCAACCAATGCAAAAACATCTCCAAGCTTCAGAAGATTTGAAAGATGGTCATAGTCAACTGAAGTGTTCATGTCATCATTTCTTATAGAGAGTGTCAAAGATAAAGGAGTTAGATACTATGGAACCCATTTATCCATCCACTCACTTGACTTGCAATGATCCTAATCATACTGAAAACAAATGGGGCAGAAATAATCCAACTCTCATGTCCAAATGGTCCATGTAGTACTATTGGAGCTTTGGAATGAATGCATTTTTGAAGAGTCTTTCACTGTTTGACAATCCAATCTATCTCCTATAGTTACCTCCTCAACCAACCAAAAGAATCTATGCACTATAGAATCAAGAGTCCCCCCTACGACAATGCTAAAGTACACCAATCAACAATAGAATGAGCATCAAGAAGTACAACACCTAAAATCCTCAATTGCTCCTTAACTAGAGCTCTCTTCACATACACACCTGCTCCGTTATGCTCCCCTTTCCCATGCCCTGACTCAAAAAAACTCCAAATATGAGGTACACCTCTCTCCACATGCATTGTACATAACCAATAAAACATTATGGCATTCTTAAATTGACCGGTGCAATTATCTGACCAAATGAGATGCCTATCCATAGCAATACCATTTTCCTGCAAGAAGTCAAAATAGTTGTGGAAATAATGTTGAAAAAACTCATGAGAGTGAGACCTATCATCACACATATAAAAATGGTACTCTCTGATTATCTTTCACTCATCTTTTGTGCTATCAGGGGAATGTCTATATGTGATGTGTACAAAAATAGCAACCTGAATGGAATTGTAATATTGAGCTTGAGTCTCATTTTGGGGCTGCAATGTATAGTTCTCTGCAAAGTGTACAATAGATATAGTAGTTCCAATGGGGAAAGTGTCCTTACATGTCCTAAATTGTTGATCCAACCATTGAGATCACCTATGACTATGCCTTGCATACTTGTAAAAAAGATTTGTCTTGAAATCTGAGATAAAATCAGCAACATTATATTCTTTTGCAACTAACTCACATCTAGAGCCTTCACCTCCACTCTTCAATGTATATTTCACTGTTTCATATACCTTTTTTTGGACAAGTGTCTTTCCAAAATTGTGTTCCAAATCCTCATGAAAACATGTTCTAAACTTGGACAAGCCACCACATTCTAAGCACTTGGCATTTAAGCAATCTTTTTTATAAAATAAACAACCATCATCTCTACGACATAAAAATTGATCTAGAAAGTCTCTTGATGATTTGGGAAGACCACTTGCACCACAATCCTCTAGCATTTCATTAGTATGCAAAGTAGAATGAATGGACCATAATAATTCATGATGCATTGAAAACTCAACATGATATTTGCAACAACATGTATTCCAAATCTTAAGGGGTACATAATAAAATGGCTTCACAGATTCAAAAGACCTTTGTGATATTTTCAATGTTGGATGTGTCTCACAATTTTTTTTATACAACATTTTTTGACTTACCTCCACATAATGTTTAGGATGTGGAGTGCGGTCTCTATTTCCAACTCTCAACTTCAAGACATCCTTCACATTTGGTGACACTCTTGAGTTAGCATCCCAAAATTATTGAATTTCATCCTTGACAACATCTGTTAGCTTCTTATCGAAATGTGGAAGTCTCCCACCATAAGCCCATGTATCAATTTGAAGCGGATCATCAAGTCTTTCTCTTCTTAAAAGTGCTCTACCCAAAGTTTTATGGTCTATATTGAAGTCAACACAAGTTTGTCTCATCAAACGAGCCTTTCTCAACTGATGACTTACTAAGGAGGTTATAATAATCCTTTGAGCAACTCTCTTATCTTTTTCTGTACTAGTCTTTCCAATGCTATTGAGAGCATTGAAAAGATTCTTCACAACAATGGCATTTCTCTCCATTTTCTTGTTCACATGAATCTTTAATTTCACAAGCACAGGTCTCATTTTTTGCATCTTTAACAACTGTACAAAAATTTGACATTGCTCAACCAATGTCTTTTTTCCAAAAAATTGATCATAAAGTCTTGAAGCCCACAACCTAATGGTTCTTTGTGACCTCTTTCCTTCCCAATTATTCATAATGGTCTCTTCAATTTAAATTAACCATTTAGGTGTTCTTGAAAGCCCCAAATTTGAAATTTGATTATCTTTATTGTAAGGGACTTCATTTTGCATATAATTTGGAGATGTGTAATGTTCATGTGGTTATTGTGCAACATTTTCATTCCCCAAGTTTACATTTTCAATCTCCATTTGTACATTTTAATCTTCATTCCATTCATTGTCATTCACCAAATATACATTTTCATTCCCCAAGTCTACAATTTCATTCTCCATCTCTACATTTTCATCTTCACTCCATACATTGTTATTCACAAAATTAATTTCCATATTATTTTGAAATTCAACATCCTCTTCACTTACAACTACATTTACGGGGTCACCTTGATTAATGTTTAACATACCTTCTCTCCTTCTTCAGTGATTTTCCCTATCTTTTTCCCTATATGCTTGAATTTCTTCATTCATCACCTTGCTCTTCTGTTTAGCCTTTCAACAACAGCTACTTCCCATGGTGAGACCACAAGTTGACAAACAAAAAAATGAGACCCAAATCATGTTTTTTTTTCTTGCAACCCGTGAAAAAGTCTAAAGTCCCATGATTTTATGGTCTGTGGGGACATGCAATATTTTGGTCAAATTTTACTTGTTTAAAATTAGGTATTTGATTCCATATCGGGGACTCCCTAGGGGTCCTAGTATGCCTTATCATGCATTAGGACCCCTAGGAATTTCCGATGACCACTTTTGACACATTGGAATGCTCAAGTGTGTCTTAAGGGGTCCTAGGACCCCTTCTGACAAACTTGAGCATTCAAATGTGTCAAAAGGGGTCATGGGGACTCCCTAGGGGTCCTAGTACACCTTATCATGAATTAGGAACCCTAAGAAGTCCTGATGACCCCTTTGACACATTGGAATGCTCAAGTGTGTCTTAAGGGGTCCTAAGACCCCTTTAGACACACTTGAGCATTCAAATGTATCAAAAGGGGTCATGGGGACTCCCTAGGGGTCCTAGTATGCATTGTCATGTGTTAGGACCCCTAAGAAGTCCCGATGACCCCTTTTGACACATTGTAATGCTCAAGTGTGTCTTAAGGGGTCCTAGGACCCTTTAAGACACACTTGAGCATTAAAATGTGTCAAAAGGGGTCACGAGGAATCCCTAGGGGTCCAAGTACACCTTATCACATGTAAGGACACCTAAGAAGTCCCAATGACCCCTTTTGACACATTGGAATGCTCAAGTGTGTCTTAAGGGGTCCTAGGACCCCTTCAGACACACTTGAGCATTCAAATGTGTCAAAAGGGGTCATGGAGACTCCCTAGAGGTCCTAGTACACCTTATCATGTGTTAGGACCCCTAAGAAGTCCTGATGACCCCTTTTGACACATTAGAATGGTCAAGTGTGTCTTAAAGGTTCCTAGGACCCATTACAACACACTTGAGCATTCAAATGTGTCAAAAGAGGTCATGGGGACTCCCTAGGGGTCCTAGTATGACTTATCACATGTTAGGACCCCTAAGAAGTCCCGATGATCCTTTTTCACACATTAGAATGCTCAAGTGTGTCTTAAGGGGTCCTAAGACCCCTTCAGACACACTTGAGCATTCAAATGTGTCAAAAGGGATCATGGGGACTCCCAAGGGGTCCTAGTATTCCTTATCAGGCATTAGGACCCCTAAGAAGTCCCAATCACCCCTTTTGACCCATTGGAATGCTTAAGTGTGTCTTAAGGGGTCCTAGGACCCCTTCAAAAACACTTGAGCATTCAAATGTGTCAAAAGGGGTCATGGGAACTCCCTAGGGGTCCTATTACACCTTATCACATGTTAGGACCCCTAGGAAGACCCGATGAGCCCTTTTGACACATTGGAATGCTCAAGTGTGTCTTAAGGGGTCCTAGGACCCTTTCGGTCACACGTGAGAATTCAAATGTGTTAAAAGGGGTCATGGGGACTCCCTAGGGGTCCTAGTATACCTTGTTACATGTTAGGACCACTAGGAAGTCCCAATGACCCTTTTTGACACATTGGAATGCTCAAGTGTGTCTTAAGGGGTCCTAGGACCCCTTTGGAAACACTTGAGCTTTCAAATGTGTCAAAAGGGGTCATGGGGACTCCCTAGGGGTCCTAGTATGTCTTATCATGTGTTAGGACCCCTAGGAAGTTGTGATGATCCCTTTTGACACATTGGAATGCTCAAGTGTGGCCTAAGGGGTCTGAGGACCCCTTTGGACACACTTGAGTGTTCAAATGTGTCAAAGGGGATCATCGGGACTCCCTAGAGGTCCTAGTATGACTTATCATGCGTTAGGACCCCTAAGAAGTCTCGATGACCCATTTTAACACATTGGAATGCTCAAATGTGTCTTAAGGGGTCCTAGGACACCTTATGATACACTTGAGCATTCAAATGTGTCAAGTGGGGTCATGGGGACTCCCTAGGGGTCCTAGTATGCCTTATCACATGTTAGGACACCTAAGAAGTCCCAATGACCCATTTTGACACATTGGAAAGCTCAACTATGTCTTGAGGGGTCCTAGGACCCCTTCGAACACACTTGAGTTTTCAAATGTGTCAAAAGGTGCCATGGGGACTGTTAGAGTAATCATACTTTATGCTTATTAATTAAATCACTTTGGTTTAATTAATTAAGTCATTTATTACTCTATTTACTTAAGCTATCTTTTAGGTGCATTATAATTAATATATTTATTAATTATAATGTGCAACCTAGCTTTATTTTTTGCTTTATAGCTTTAGGGTTTTATTGTTCACCTATATGGTTGAACCCTTTGTACATTCTTTTCAGATAATTTTGGAATAGAAATTTCTCTTTGCATGTCCATAAGATGTCTCTGGCTTTTTGGCCTCCATGATTTTCTTGCTTTCTGTTCTTTGCTTCTTCCATGTGACAGGGTTATGCATGCAAGTGTTCTTGGGAGATTAGTTTTTCACCTAATCTAACATGGTATCAGAGCCATTCTAGTGCAGCTTGTTTGTGTTTTGTTGAAGTGATTCATAAGCAGAAGGGTTTCAAAAATTTTTAGTTCTGGTATTCTCTGCTGGATGTTATTTTTTGTTTCTTTTTTGCCTGCAAAAAAGAAAAAAATAAAATTTGGAGGTATTTTGAGCAAAAACGGATGCCACCATTGCGTCCAGAAGGCCCGAAAACTCCAGAATCCATATAAAATTTGTCCATTTTGGACATCTTTTCCATCTGAGGCAAAATTTTTTTGCATACCAGGGCCGTACGGCCCTGGCACGCACTCTGAGGCAGGTACAGTCGGTGATTTTAAAATATATATATATATATTTTGGCCACCGAGCGGCCACCCAGGCACTGCCTGGCGACCACCCAGGCGCCACCCACCCCCGGCCACCGCCCACCGCCAGCCCCTGATAGCGGCCACCGCCCAGTCCGCCGCCCTCAGTGGCACTGACAGCGCCGCCCAGTCTGCGGCCCGCCGCCCGCCGAGATCGCCACCCTCTGGCCACTCCGCTGGCCCCCACCACCCAGCTCCGCCAGCCCGCGGTCACATGGGCGACCGGACCCAAGCCCCTGGTGCCTTTTGAGCCGTGACGGCCATTTGGCCGTCAACTTTAGGCTCGCTAATTGATGATGTTGGCAGATTTTTCCTCTTTTAGAACTTTTTCTAGGGGTACCTGGGTTTTTTGGCCGTATCTTGTGCATACGGTATCGGTTTTTTGACTTCTTTATATCGTCGGAAAGCTCTTTTCAAGCCTGATCCAATGGAAGAGGTTTGATTCTCTGATTTTGCCATTTTGATACTCTTTTTTCTTGTCAAAGCTAGATCTTCAGTTTTGCACTCTGGGAGCTCTATCTTGCACATCCGGTCTCCGTTTTCGGAAAGCGATATATCATTGGAAAGCTTGTTCAGAGATTTTTTCAGTGCTATGAGTCATTTTTCCAGATTCTACTCCAGGTTCATTTTATTCAGATTCTTGCCTTTTTGCAGTCTGGTGGATATCTTGGTTGTTACAGGTCTTGGGATCTCTTCCTTTTTAGGAATGACCTGTCTTTGGTTGTTCTTTTGTTTCAGTAGTTTGATCTTCTTTAAGCATTGTATGCTTCTCTTTTGTAGCATTTTTGTTTCTGTAAACGCACTAAGATAAAGTGCCTACTTTTGCATATCTGGGATTTTGAGCACCTTGTGTTTGTTTGTAATCGCACTCAATTATAAAGTGCCATGGGGGGTTATGATGTTTTGCCTTTTGTGCTCATCCACCTTTGTCAAGTGAGTGTACCTTCCATGACATTAGCCCATGCTGTGTGTCTAGAAGATCTATTCTTCTTCTTCGACACCGCCCTTTATCCTGTGCGTGTACTTCTATTGCACTGTTGGTGTTCCTAATTCTTCTTCTTGCAAATGTTTCTGGCATTGCATTTTAGTGTTCCTGTCACCCCTCTCCCTGTTCAGCATTATGGGGGGGTTCACCTGTTGGCTCTATTGCTTCCTTGGTTCGGTTGAGTGATCTACGTATTCAGTTTTTGTTCCTATGTACTAGGCGGATGCAGTGGCTAGGCACCTATGCATTTCGGTGAGATGGATCATCTACTATATAGACACTCATTCATTCCTTTTTTGGAGGTCACCTCTTCGATTGATCAGCTCTTCAGACTTTGTCTTCTCTACCTGGTCATGCACTATTTTCAGTGGGGGTTCTAGCAGTATTCTTCTGACAGTGTTTGCAGCTTCATGCTTCGGAGATGCTTCATGCTCTTTCTTGTTCCTTTCTTTGGGACATTCCCTAGATTGGAGGCTTTGTTTCCTTCATCTAGTTTTTTTTCTTGTACTTGGGTACCTGATCAGGCCTTGTTGCCGGGACCCATTGCTCTTTCTTGCATTTTTGCTTTCATAGCTATGCTAGGTTAGCTTCCCTCTTGAGCTACGCTTAAGGGGGGGTGTTAGAGTAATCATACTTTATGCTTATTAATTAAATCACTTTGGTTTAATTAATTAAATCATTTATTACTCTATTTACTTAAGCTATCTTTTAGGTGCATTATAATTAATATATTTATTAATTATAATGTGCAACCTAGCTTTATTTTTTGCTTTATAGCTTTAGGGTTTTATTGTTCACCTATATGGTTGAACCTTTTGTACATTCTTTTTAGATAATCTTGGAATAAAAATTTCTCTTTGCATGTCCATAAGATGTCTCTGGCTTTTTGGCCTCCATGATTTTCTTGCTTTCAGTTCTTTGCTTCTTCCATGTGACAGGGTTATGCATGCAAGTGTTCTTGGGAGATTAGTTTTTCACCTAATCTAATAGGGACTCCCTAGGGGTCCTAGTACACCTTATCACATGTTAGGATCCCTAGGAAGTCTCGATGACCCCTTTTGACACATTGGAATGCTCAAGTGTGTCTTAAGGGGTCCTAGGACCCCTTCAGACACACTTGAGCATTCAAATGTGTGAAAAGGGGTCATGGAGACTCCCTAGGGTTCCTAGTATGTCTTATCATGTGTTAGGACCCCTAGGAAGTCCTGATGATCCCTTTTAACAGATTAGAATGCTCAAGTGTGTCTTAAGGGGTCCTAGGAGCCTTTTGGACACACGTGAGCATTCAAATGTGTAAAAAGGGGTCATGGGGACTCGCTAGGGGTCCTAGTATGTCTTATCACACATTAGGACCCCTAGGAGGTCTCGATGACCCCTTTTGACACATTTTAATGCTTGAGTGTGTCTTAAGGGGTCCTAGGACCCCTTCAGACACACTTGAGCATTCAAATGTGTCAAAAGGTTTCATGGGGACTCGCTAGGTGTCCTAGTATGCCTTATCACGCATTAGGACCCCTAAGAAGTCCTGATGACCCCTTTTGACACATTGGAATGCTTAAGTGTGTCTTAAGGGGTCCTAGGATCCCTTCAAACACACTTGAGCATTCAAATGTGTCAAAAAGGGTCATGGGGACTCCCTAGGGGTCCTAGTACACCTTATCACATGTTAGGACCCCTAAGAAGTCCCGATGACCCCTTTTGACACATTGGAATGCTCAAGTGTGTCTTAAGGGGTCCTAGGACCCCTTATGACACACTTGAGCATTCAAATATGTCAAAAGGGGTGATGGGGACTCCCTACGGGCCCTAGTATGCCTTATCACATGTTAGGACCCGTAGGAAGTCCCGATGACCCCTTTTAACACATTAGAATGCTCAAGTGTGTCTTAAGGGGTCCTAGGACCCCTTCGGACACACTTGAGCATTTAAATGTGTCAAAAGGTGTCATGGGGAGTTCCTAGGGGTCCTAGTACACCTTATCATGTGTTAGGACCCCTAAGAAGTCCCGATGACCCCTTTTAACACATTGGAATGCTCAAGTGTGTCTTAAGGGGTCCTAGGACCCCTTAAGACACACTTGTGTGTTCAAATGTGTCAAAATGGTTCATGGGGACTCCCTAGGGGTCCTAGTACACCTTATCATGTGTTAGGACCTGTAAGAAGTCTCAATGACCCCTTTTGACACATTGGAATGCTCAGGTGTGTCTTCAGGGGTCCTAGGAATGCTTAAGACACACGTGAGCATTCAAATGTGTCAAAAGGGGTCATGGAGACTCCCTAGGGGTCTTAGTATGCCTTATCATGACTTAGGACCCCTGGGAAGTCCCGATGACACTTTTGACACATCATAATGCTTAAATGTGTCTTCAGAGGTTCTAGGACCCCTTCGGACACATTTGAGTGTTCAAATGTGTGAAAAGGGGTCATGGGGACTCCCTATGGGTCCTAGTATGCCTTATCATGTGTTAGGACCCCTAAGAAGTGTCGATGACCCTTTTTGACACATTGGAATGCTCAAGTGTGTTTTAAGGGGTCTTAGGACCCCTTAAGACACATGTGAGCATTCAAATGTGTCAAAAGGGGTCATGGGGACTCCCTAGGGGTCCTAGTATGCCATATCACATGTTAGGACACCTAAGAAATCCTGATGACCCCTTTTGACACATTGGAATGCTCAAGTGTGTCTTAAGGGGTCCTAGGACCCCTTCAGACACACTTGAGCATTCAAATGTGTCAAAAGGGGTCATGGGGACTCCCTAGGGGTCCTAGTATGCCATATCAGATGTTTCCCAGAGAATATCCACAATTTGTATACAAAAGTGTCATAGAGGAATAAAGACAAAAAAATAATAGCTAAAAGATAAAATTTATCATTAACATCGATAGTACCAAGGTCATATCCACTGTCAAAACCTAGCCTATGGTGTGCAAAATGAGGAAACCAAGTGAAATGAAAGGGAAGGGATTAATCAAATAGCGAAGGTGCATCAAATTGGATCAATATCATAATAAATGTAGAAAATATTGTTACGGATAGAAATATTTGCATATCAATTTGTTACACCTTTTCCGAGCTTCTGTACCTTGCTACATGATTAGACATTTTTGTTAGCAGAACTGAATTTTTAGTTTAAGTTTTATAGATCATCTTTTTGATCCAAAGGATGCAGATTAGCTACCATATCTTCCTGAAGTAGTTTGATTCTATTTCTTTGCTAGATGTTATGCTAAAATGCACAGGCAATTGAGTCTAGAATACTAGAAAGAATTCTTTAAGTGTCCGATCTATATTCATTAATACTTCTAGTGAATCCAAATTTAGTTGTTATAAAGATGAGATGTTAGTGAATGACTTCTTGCTATTACTACTCTTCCACCAGATCTAGATTTCAACCCTTTTGTGGATCTACAGGCTCAATCACGAGCCCACAGGATTGGCCAAGAGAAAAATGTGATTGTATATCAACTAATTACAAAATGTTCAGTTGAGGAGAAAATATTGCAACGATCAAGAAAAAAATTGGCTATGAAAAATCTAGTTATGAATTCTGTTAAGAATGAAACTATTAAGGAATTGCATGATATATTACTCAATGGTGCAAGGAATATTCTTGATGAACATGGGATTGTAGTTACATCTATTCAATATACAAAGGAAGATATAGAAAATCTTCTTAATAGAAAGATTTTAAAGTGAGAGAAAAGGACATTTCAGAAGAAAATGGTTATTTTGGTGCCATCTGGGGTATGCAAATTACTTAGGATGAAGAGTAAAAGCCCACAGTTAATGGGAAAGAGTGGGAAGAGATTCTTGGACCCATGATAGAAGTTATAGATAAGGAGGAAGAGCTAGGAAGGGGAAAGTGACAAAGGAAAGAAGTAAGATATGCGTGTGAGCCTATATCACATAATGATGATGAGTACTCACCATCTACTAGTAGCTCAAGTAGTGATAAAAGCTCTTCAGTGCACATGTACATTGTCACAAAAAACTCAGATAGAGAAGTAACAAGTGTTGTGGAATTATCCACAGAGCAATGTGAAATGAAGCCTCAAATTGGTTCATTAGCAGGCAAAGAATTTGGTCATGCACTTCATTCTAGCACCACAAATATTTCTATTATAAATGCCTATTTGTCAATGGCCTTGCATTTACAGGACTTGGGAAACCAGGTTACTCATGTTGGGCAATATCCCTCAAATGTAAGTTCATTGCCACCTTTGGCAAGGCAGTCTCACTCCTCATTTTACAACAAAGAGCAGCCATCTATGGTCCAAGGTTTTGATTCAGCTGAAAAATGGAGAGCTTCTCAAGGTTTTGATCTCTTTCATAGAGAAGTTCCTGATTCATCTCAAGGTTCTTGTTTAGGTGACCAACTCCTTCGAGGTCCACAAATAGACCCATTGATTTCCCAAATTGGTAAAAGGGTAGATGCAATTTTGGAAAGAGTATCCCAATTGAAGAGAAATGGAAATTCCAGTGAGCATAAAGTTATTTCAGATCCAATGGGTGTATCTTCTCCACTAACAAATATAATTGCATTTCTAGAGACTTGAGTTTAAATGGAGACTATTTATTCCCAAACATGCCCTAGTCGAGCAGATGAACTAGATGTTGCTTGAGTAAAGAAGATAGTGGTTTATTAAAGCATCTGCATTATCCCACTTGCTATCAGCTACTACTTTTTGAGCGGCTTGCTAGCTGCTTTTGTGTGGGATTCCTGTAATATATAATGTCTTCATGCAAGTACATGCTAGTTTTTGTAAACATTTTTAGTTCTAAAGTGTTAGTGAGAAATATCAAAGAAAAGGTTCTTGCATGTGTTATTTAGACAAATATTAATAAATTAGGAAACCATTTTTCTCCCATTACATGGTAGAAATGCCTAGATTCACTTTGTCAGTATCAATAGGTAGCAAGATGAGGGGAGAAATATATTTGTGAAGAGGAAGTACAAATGTTACTGTCCAAAACCATTTGGAGAGTAATATTCTTCTCCTGATTGTAATAAGAAACTCAAAATGTAGAAGACACCAAATAGTTGGGGCATTTATTTCCTATGACCTATGTCAATTTCAGTTCAATTCCTAAGGATGATATTCTCAATGTGTAAAAATAAACTGATGTGTTATTTTAAAATGGTTTTGACTAAAATTTATGAACATATGTCAAATATCCATTTTTTCTAGAATTTGAAATAGAACCATTGGCAATATAATCAAATTAACAAGTTATTATTGGAAACTGCAATTGAAGCAATTGTTGTATTGTCATTGATGTCAAACCTTAACTAGTAAGACTGTTGCTATCTAAGAAAGTACTATATCTATTTGTTTGTTGAGAAGGATTAGGACAAGGGTGATAACAATAGCACCTAAGGAAAGGTTGAGTTATCTTGATACTTCAATGGGTACTTGATTATGTGGTACAATGATAAGATAATGTATTGTTTATCTAAGTGAGAAGAAAGACTAAACACGTAGGTTTAACTGAGCAGAAGTGAAGAAATCTAGTTTAAGCTGAGTGATGTTAGTGTCAACCGAGCCAATATATGCTGAGTAAATTAAGTGTTGACCGAACATCAGTTTATTATTAAGGAAGACAGTATTAGTCAAGGGAATAGTTTTAGTGGTGATTGAGCTACATAGTGACGACCGAGGAGTTGAACACAGTATTGACTGAGCATCAGTAATTTCCATTTGAGAAAGAATTCAGATTCCTAGCCGACATAGTTGAATTTTTGGATTATGTAAATCATGTTGACTTTATTTATTAAATGTATGGAGCATTTAATGCACAGTAAACTATTTTATTGTGATTCAAAAAAGAGATTAGAGATGTTTCTAGAAGGATGGATAAAGAACATAATGTTGGAAGGATTCAATAAATTTGACCTAACCCTAAGATCTATGGAGGAGATTAAGAGGTAAAAGATGGATCTACCTATCGAATATGTATTAAGGAAACCTAAGTGTGAGGTTGAAAAAGTATGGTAGAGTTCTTGTTTTTATTGACTGAATAAGTAGAAAAGGCTGAAGGAGGAGTTGTGGTTTCTTGAAGGGATTTCTAAGCATATCAGTGATGGAGATGGAAATGGATCTCAATCAGTAAGCCAACATATATATGTAAGAATTGGATCTATTATTTGAAAAGGGAGTTGTATGTTTTCAGATCAAACACTGTTGTTACTTTCTAACCATTGTATCAGTTTAAATCCTTTAATCAAGGTTGACCTAACAGTCATTGTATAAATCCTTTAATCAAGGTTTCATTCTAATGGAATGTACTTAAGTCCTCTAATAAGGCACACTCCTAATAGGGTGGTTGAAATCCTTTAACCGGGTCACACCTAGTAGTGTGTTTGTAAACCTTTGATAGGGTTGGCTTTTCACAGAGCTCACTTCAAAAGAGTGAAAATATCAGTAGCATGTTACAAGGTGGTTTTTACCAAATTGGGTTTCCACTATAAATCTTGATGTTAATACTTGTGTGAATGTTTTGGTTTGAACATTTCTATGTTTTACAAGTTAAATACTATTGGATAGTGGACTGCACTGTTATATGTTTCTGGTATACATTCTGTAATGACTGAGTAGTTGTTGGTTGTTAGATCTAAGTTGTTGAAGTGTGTAAAATTTTAATTTATACATTTGGACAAGAACAACTGATTCACCCCCCCTCTCTATTGTTCTAAATCATATAAAAATTGGTATTAGATTTGTTGGTGCTTACAGAGAACAAGTTTAAAGGTACTTGAAGTAAATGACTAGGATGTATAGGAAGGAGGTACTCAAGCTGAATAAGGGGAACTTCCTTGCATGAGAGAGTCTAATGAAATTGCATCTAGTTGGTATTGGTGACTCAGTGAAGTATTATGTTGAACATGACTATGTTACACCTGCTGCACCCTTGACTCCCGAGGAGATGAGAGATAAACATGAACACAATCAAGCAATGTTGGAGATTGCATCTGCCTTGAGCTATCCTGAATTTCAAGACATCAAAGATTACACAAATGCAAAGAAAATGTGGGACACTCTTGCAAACATCTATGGTGGTGACATAAATGTACTAAGGGAAAAAGTTGAAGGCTTGAGAGGTAAATTTGATGCAATGAAACTACAAGAAGGTGAGATTATTGCTCAATATTGTGGTAGGATAAAAGAGGTTGTAAATGGTCTTAGAGGAGCTAATGGAACTATTGATGATGAGATTGTTATTGGAAAAGTATTGAGAACTTTGCATCCTATTTATGCCATCAAAATTTCAGCAATTCAAGAATCTAGATGTAACCCTGGTAATGCTCTTACTTTGGAAAGTCTTATTGGTAAGCTTACTACTTTTGAGCTTTCTAATTATGATAATTTCACTTATTCTAATGTTTAATCTGCATTCAAGTCACAAATGGATCTGAATAAGTCTAAGAAAGAAAAAGAAAGATGCATTAGTGAGAGTGAAAGTGATAGTGACACTTCTAATGAAGAACTAGAGGATCTTGAAGCTCTCATGGCCAAAAGATTGAAAAGAAGAAAAGGAAACTATAAAGCTAAACTCCCTATCATATGTTTCTCATGTAACAAAGTTGGTCATATAGCTGCAAGATGTCTTGACAGGGATGACAAGGATGAGGAAAGAGATAGAAAGCATAAAGATAAGAGAGAAAACAAAGGTTATTGAAGGTACAAGGACTACAAAGATAAAGGTAAGAAATTCTTTTATATTGTTGAAGAAGAAACTAATACTAATAATGATTATTTTGAAATTGAAGTAGTCTATGTTACTATGAAAGATGAGTCTCATGAAGATGAGACAACTGCACTTGTATCCTATGTGAGCAAAAATGATAAATGGATTATTGATAGTGGTTGCTCATACCACATGACTGGTGACAAAAGTAAGTTTGATACCCTAGATCATTAAAAAGGTAGAAGTGTTAAGTTTGGTAATGATGCACCATGTCCTGTAAAGGGTAAAGGATTAATTAAGCTGACTGATAAGATGACTTGTGAAAATTCTTATTGGGTTGAAGGTCTTAACTATAATTTTCTAAGTGTTGCACAACTTAATAGCACTAGTTACCAAGTGGAATTTCATCACAGGAAGGCTAAAATATTTGATGCCGCTGGTGAATTGATTGGAAGTGGAGAACAGACAAGAGGTAATTTGTTCTATCTAGACCTATCTGAGGAGACATGTTTGATTGCACAACTTGATGATATATGGTTATGGCATAGGTGGCTATGTCATGTTAACTTTGAAAATTTGGTAGATATTAGTAAAAATAAGAAAGTGAGAGGATTGCAAGATTAAAGAAACCTGATAATGTAATGTGCAAATAATGTCAGTTGGGTAAGATGAAAAAGTCTAATTTCAAGAGCAAGACTTTTACTTCTGAAAATGTTTTAGATTTGGTTCATACTGACCTTTGTGGACCTATGGGTGTACAAAGCTATTGTGGTGCTATATACTTTATTCTGTTTGTTGATGATTACACTGGAATGATGACTGTAATGTTTTTAAAAGAAAAATATGATGTATTTAAGTTATTTAAGTGGCATTTGGCTAAGGTTGAAAAGGAGATAGGTAGGAACTTGAAGTGTTTGAGATCTGAGTGAGGTGGAGAATTCATATCAAATGAGTTCAATCTATTCAATAATGATAGAGGAATCAAGAGATAGATGTCTTCACCTAGAACACCTCCATAGAATGGTATAGCAGAGAGAAGGAACAGATCTATCATGGATTGTGCAGGAGCACTAGTGATTGAGAATAATGTTGCACAAAAGTAATAGAAAGAAGCTGTAAGTATAGTTGTTTATACCCTAAACTGAGTACAGATCAAAAAAGGTACAAATGTTACACCTTATGAATTATGGCATGGGTATGCACCTAATGTAAAATACTTTAGAATTTTTGGGAGAAAATGCTATATACTAAAAGATAGTAGGAATGGAAAGTTTAATGCTAAAATTGACAAGGGAATATTCCTAGGTTATTCCACAAAGAGTAAAGCTTACAAGTGTTTGAACTCTAACACTAACAAAATTGTGGAAAGTGTAAATGTGAAGGTTGATGAATATGCAGAGAAAAATGAATAGGAAAGTAAGAGAGAACCAAAAGATTATTGATCTTTTGTCTATATAGAAGAAGGAGAGGCAAGTGACACACTTGCACCTGATGCAGAGTCTCAGGTAAGCAATGCTGAGCATCAGGGAAATAATGCCGAATGACAGGAAGAAAATGTCGAGTGACAAGAGGATGCTACCAAGTATCAGGAAGAGGTTGTCAAGCAATCAAAGGCTAAATCTGACAATCTTATTGGTGAACCTGAAGAGGAAGGAGAAAAGAAAGAAGAACCTATTTTGGCATAGTATATAAGGAGACATCACAAGCCTGAACAAATCATTAGAGACAAAGAAACTGGAGTTTTAACCAGAAGCAAGTTAAGAGACCCTACATGTTTATTGTGTGAATTCGAGCCTAAGAAAACAAGGGAGGCACTAGAAAATGAAGACTATATTCAAGCTATGAATGAGGAGATAGAAAAAATAGAAAAGAATGATACATGGACTCTGATGCCGAGACCAGAAAACAAAAATGCCATTGGAAAAAAATGGGTATTCAGAAACAAGCTTAATGAACATGGACAAATCACAAGGAACAAAGCAAGGCTAGTATGCAAGGGCTATGCGCAAGAAGAAGGAATAGACTATGGGGAGACATTTTCCCTTGTAGAAAGATTAGGAGTGAGAACTCTACTTGCATATGCTAGCTAAAGAGATTTCAAGGTATACCAAATGGATGTCAAGTCTACATTTTTAAATGGTATATTAGAAGATTAGAAGAAGAAGTGTACTTGAACAACCTGGAGGATTTGTTGATCCAAACAAGAGACACATGGTTTCTAACTAAATAAGGCATTGTATGGATTGAAGCAAGCCCCTAGAGCATGGTATGAGAGGTTGCACAATTACTTGATACAAATTGGATTCTCAAGGACAAATGACACGAGTAATCTGTACATGAAAGATGAAGAAGGTAAAGGAATCTTGTTAGCTAAGATTTTTGTAGATGATATCATATTTGGTGGACAAGATGCTTCATGTAAGAAATTTTCAAATGAGATGCAAACTGAATTTGAAATGTCAATGTTTGGGAAGATAAAATTCTTTGTTGGTTTACAAGTATATCAAATGGAGAAAGGTATTTTCATCACCCAATCTAAATATGTCAAAGAAATACTGAAAACCTTTGGTATGGAGGATTCAAGGCTAGTAAATAATCCCATGGCTACTAGACAAAAATTTTCTAAAAATGATTCTTTTGCTGAAGTAAACTAGACTTTGTATAGGTTCATGATTGGAAAACTACAATATGTTGTTCACAACAGACCAAATATTGCTCTAGAAGTTGGGATTGGGGCAATATTCTCTACCAATCCTAAGGAAACTCATATGATGGTTGTGAAGAGGATAATGAGATATTTGAAAGGGACTATAGATTATGGACTATATTACAAGAAGCATGAAAGATTTGAACTGGGAGTCTATACTAATGTAGATTGGGTAGGAAATGTGGATGATAGAAAGAGTACTAGTGGTGGAGCTTTCTTTCTTGGATAGAGATTAGTTTCTTGGACAAGCAAGAAACAAAATTGCATTTCCCAGTCTACAGCTCAAGCGAAGTATGTAGTTGTTGCATTGAATTGTTCAAACTTGGTATGGATAAAGCAATTGTTGATAGGCATGAAAGAAGAGATCACTAAACCAGTTGTCATCTACTATGACAACACAAGTGTCATCAACATACGTAAGAAACTAGTGATGCACACAAAGACCAAACATATTTCCATCAAATATCATTAGTTGAGGGAATTGGTACAAGATAAAGATGTCAAAATGGAATATGTGAATACAATGGAACAACTAGCAGGCATATTCACCAAAGCCTTACCTAAGGAAGATCATGAATATCTGAGAGGAAAATTAGGGGTTCTTCCCCTCACTGAGGTTGCCTAGTCAAGCTGGGAGCACTACATCAAATATACTGCAAAGAGTATCTAACAAATTGATGCAGAAAAGGTCACACTTTAGGAGCAACCTAGAGTCGTGAAAGGTATAGAAAAGCTCATAATAAGTCATAAGAAAAGATGACAGAGGGAGAAATATTGTTACTAAATTGACAAGATGACATCTACATCTAAAAGATGCATGTTCTAGTTGCTGCTTTGGCATTATTGTCAAAGAGGGAGATGAGTAAGATGAAAACACATGGTGAGATTTTATGGAAGATCAAGTAAGAGGGAGAGATTCAGAGGAAAGGAACACAAAAGAGATTCAATGGAAGTTACTGTGTGGACGGTCAAGAAAGCAAGGCTAAGTGATTCAAAATTAGAATGAAGCTAAAGATATTATAAATGTTTCTGATTTACATATAAGTTTTATATTGGTTGCTGAATCATGTGTTAATCATATGGTGTTGCAATCAATGCCAAAGAGGGAGATTGTTGGAAACTATAATTGAAGCAATTGTTGTATTCTCATTGATGTCAAACCTTAACTAGTAACACTGTTGCTCTGTAAGAAAGTACTATATCTATTTTTTTGTTGAGAAGGATTAGGACAAGGGTGATAATAATAGCACCTAAGGAAAGGTTGAGTTATCTTGATACTTCAATGGGTACTTGATTATATGGAACAATGATAAGATAATGTATTGTTATCTAAGTGAGAAGAAAGACTAAACAAGTAGGCTTAACCGAGTAGAAGTGAAGAAATCTAGTTTAAGCCGAGTGATGTTAGTGTTGACTGAGCTAGTATATGTCGAGTAAATTCAGTGTTGACCGAACATCAGTTTATTGCCGAGGAAGACAATATTAGCCAAGGAAATAGTTTTAGTGGTGACCAAGCTACGCGGTGATGACCGAGGAGTTGAACACAGTATTGATTGAATGTAAGTAATTTACATTTGAGAAAGAATTCAAATTCCTAGCCGACATAGTTGAATTCTTGGATTATGTAAATCGTATTGACTTTATTTATTGAATGTATAGAGCATTTAATGCATAGTAAACCATTTTATTGTGATTCCATAAAGAGATCAGAGATGTTTCTAGAAGGATGGATAAAGAGCATAATGTTGGAAGGATTAGATGAATCTGACCTAACCCTAAGATCTACACAGGAGATTAAGTGGCAAAAGATGGATCTACCTAGCAAAGAGGTATTAAGGAAACCTAAGTGTGAGATTGAAAATGTATGCTAGAGTTTTTGTTGTTATTGACTGAATAAGTAGAAAAGGCTGAAGGAGAAGGAGTTGTGATTTCTTGAAGGGATTTTCGAGTGGATTAGTGATGGAGATGGAAATGGATCTCAGCCAGTAAGCTAGGATATATATGTAAGAATTGGATCTGTTATTTGCAAAGTGAGTTGTATGTTTTCAGATCAGACACTGTTGTTAATTTCTAACCATTATATCAGTTTAAATCCTTTAATCAAGGTTTCATTCTAATGAAATGTACTTAAGTCCTCTAACAAGGCACACTCCTAGCAGTGTGTTTATAAACCTTTGACAGGGTTAGCTTTTCACAGAGCTCACTTTAGAAGAGTGAAAATATTAGTAGCATGTTGCAAAGTGGTTTTTACTAAATTGGGTTTCTATAAATCCTGGTGCTAATACTTGTCTGAATGTTTTGGTTTGAACATTTTTGTGTTTTACAAGTTAAATACTGTTGGATAGTGGATTGCACTGTTATATATTTTTGGTATACATTCTGCAATGACCAAGTAGCTATTGGTTGTTAGATCTGAGTTGTTGAAGTGTTTAAAAGTTTAATTTATACATTTGGACCTTAGAATAGATGATTCACCCCCCCTCTATTGTTATAAATCATATTAACACTTATTCCTAAAAAGAAAGCTATATTCTCTTAAAATAAAAGATGAAGACTCAATTGTAGAACACTTGAATTAATTTATTCTAATTTTGAGTCAGTTTCAATCAATTAATGTAATAATTAATGAAGATGATAGGTGTGTTCTCTTATTATGTTCATTTCCTGAAGCTTGGGTTAATCTTTTTCTTGCAATCAATGTTTTTATTAGATTATTTGAAGTTGGATACCATTGTTGGAACTTTACTTTCATAGGAAATAAAAAGGACTTCAGAGGGGTCTAAAGATGCATTTTGTGTATGAAGTAGATCTTAGGGAAAAGGTAAGGGAAACAAGAAGGGTGAAAAGGACAAGTTAAACAATCATTCTATGTCTAAGGGAAGGTTTAAACTGCCTAGTAAGAGAAGATTGAGGTGTTGAAACTATGGTAAGTGTGGGTATCTAAAAAAGGAATGTAAGAATAAAAATAAATTAATGATAATTCCTCTACAGACAAGTCCCCTGATGATGAAGGTACTGATTCTTTTATTATTTATGCTAATATGACTTATGATAACTCTTGGTTGATAGATTCAGGTGCATCAAACCACATGAATCCTCACAAGGAGTGGTTTTTAGTTTATTCAGCCAATGATGACAGGGAATATTTTTCTCAAAGATAGTAGCAGCTGAGAAATTGTAGATCGAGGAGAATTAAAGTTGGTTTTCAATAATGCAAGGGTTTAAATCCCCAAATATGTATTGCACATCCCTAGTTTAGCTAGAAATTTAATTTTGGTATCTAAAATGAATGATTCAATGGCACATGTAAATATTGAAAAGAGTGGTTAAAAGTTAACTAGAGAGAATTTGGTTTTAGTTAAGGGTAATAGGTTTGACACCCTATTTAGACTTGATGCTTCTATTTTTTGCAACTTTATTAATGTAATTGATAATTCTTTATCATGTAAGTTATGACACCACAAGATGGGTCATCATGGTGAAAAGGCTCTCAAAACCCTGATAAATAAAATTATGGTTGATGGATTGTCACATTACTCTAGTGATTTTGGTTTTTCTAAACATTGTGTGTATGGAAAGAAATATAGAGTGTCTTTTAAGTGAGTAAGTAATAGAGCTAAACAAGTTTTGGAGGTAATTCATAGTGATGTCTTTGGCCCTACAGATGTACCATATATTGGAAAATTTTTATACTTTGTTTACTTTATTGATGATTATTCTAGATATTCATGAATTTACTTTTTAAAGAAACATTTGTTGTATTTTTATACTTAAAGAATTTAAAATTCCTACTGAGAAATAAACAGACAAAAATTATTTTTTGTAGAACAGATAATGGTGGCGAACTTATTACTCTAAGGTCTTTCATGATTATTGTAAGAATGTAGACATTATTAAGCAGAAAATAACTCCATATACCTCACAACAAAATGGAGTGATAGAGAGGATGAATATGACTTGAATGGATAGAGCTATAAGCATGTTGAGTAGTACAAAAATTGAGCAACACTTTTGGGTTGAATTAGTTTACACTAGTTGTTATTTGGTTAATAGGTCACCTACTTATGCTCTTGTTGATAAAACTCCTTATGAGGAATGAATAGGAAAAAAATCATCAATCTCTCACTTTAGAGTTTTTTGAAGTGAGGTTTATGTTCATGTTCCTAAAGAAAAATGTTCTAAGCTTGATTTCAAAGATAACAAGTGTGTTTTTATGAATTATGGTAAAATTATTAATATTCTAACCTTCTGGATTCTTTCCCAATTTTTTTTCATTCGTTACATATTTGTAACTCTTACAATTTACCATCTTTGGCACATTAATGTCTTAATTCTTCAAAGGGAAAAGAGCCAAATCACCACATGTTTCATATATTCCTTTTATGTAATTTATTTGACCAGTTATATCATCTCTTTTTTCACGTAAAATGGATGAGATGAACTCATTTTTTCTAATAGGAGGAGAATTTTCAAAACCATAAGCATCTTCTTAAAATTTTTAGAAAACCTGATATTGGAGAACAAATTAAATATTATAACCACAACAACAAGTTTCAAATAGGTTTTTTTTTCCTCACATAGTATGGCATCAATATTTTAAACAATGTTTACCTAATATTTTAGATTAGGATTTGAACTACAAAATAAAAAATACATTTCATATTGCACTGTGCCCAACTAACATTTTGTATGATGTTCATATGCATTAACTCTAACACTATGTATGGTAATATCTCTACTATTTGATGAAAGATGGGTATTATCATTCCAAAATGATGTGATCAAATTAAAAATTGCCTCCTCAATCCTATCAGAACAAGGATCTCTACACATAATTGTCCAATTTGTTTCCAAGATGATATTATCCAAAGGGATTCTCCTCTTAACATATCTTGATATTATTTTCCTACTTAAACCAATTTGAGATGAAAAGTTAAAGATATTTGTTTGTTTCAGAGCATAGTGTTACCTAAAATGGATGCGAACATAGCTCTAATTGTAATGAACCTATCTTTAGGTTGATATTACTTCCCTATAGAGGTAAAACCTTTCCTAACATTTTCAATAATAGTGCTTTGCATGTAATTTCTATTTTTTGATGTTGTGTCTACACCCAACAATTTTAATGGCTCTTGCAACTTTTTTTTGTATAAGTACAATCAAAAGTAATTGGGCTTGTTCAAGTGTTGAAACATTATCAAATTTATTCATTATTTCCCTTGACATCTTATTCATTGACCTCTTCTTAGAGAGACTTAAGGGTTGATCATCAACAAATAATCTAAATCTTTCCACATCCATTATAAGTAAATGATCTAGGTTTCTACAATAATTTTTTTTCTTTATAGTTTGAGCTAGATTTATATTTTCATTCATACGAGTGGGAGAAATTGATCCCAACCCTTCTCCAACTTCCATTGCTTGAGATTTCATAGGGAGTGATTCTAACCCTTCTCCAACATCCATTTCTTCAACTTGGGTTGACCCTCTTGCTTAAGCTTCTCCTTCTTCTTGTACTTGTTGATTGCAAGATACATAAATAAAAATGAATCAAATTAGAACAAATAAGAGAAAATAAAAAATAAAGACATATAAAACTCAGGCATGTAAAATTAGAGATGCATACCTTCTTTAGTTTTATAATAATATGCCAATGGAGCTTCATGATTTTTTTGTTCTCTACATAGTGACATTCTTCTTGTAGATTTAGTGTGTCTTCCCTTCTTGTTTCCCATATCTATTATTTAAAGAAAAACCTTTGAAATAATTGCTAGTTGCAAAAAGCTACATATATTAACTTTCCTATACTTCTATTAAAACCCAATTAATTAAATAGATTCTTGTGTTTTTTTTAAAATACTTTTATTTATACCCAAATGAAAATTTGTGACCAAAAAGAACAACTCGGCTGACCTACTTCAGGAAAGCATGCCTGACAAAAAAATAAGGTGGTGTCCTTTCTTTCATACTCTTGCTAGGGGGTCTTCATAAGAAGGGGCCTTTACATGAAGGCCCTTTAACCATTTCGTGTGAAGGGGTCTTCATGAAAAGGCTCTAAAAAATGAATTTTCTTCTAAGGATAAAAAAATTCTCTAGAATTTTCTCCTTTGGAGATCTCAATCAAGTGCAAGATAAGAAAATATTCTAAAAAAATGCCATATTATGCTACTCTAAACAAGCTTTAGAATTACTATAATTTTAAAATATTATGTTGATTGTGAGTTTACATTTGTAGTTTAGTTTTTGATTGTAGAAAAAAAAAGGTTTTAAAGGGGACCTAAAACCCCGTACAAGTTAGAGAATAAAATTTTTAATGTTAAGCATACTAAAGAGAAACATGATTGGGACCCAGTACGCTAGAACCAAAACCATTACAAAAAACCCTGAAAACCAAACACTAGCAAAAGAACAACAACTAGGGAGAATTAAAAAAAGGCCAGCACCAGGAACCCAAGGCACTAAGAAAACTCTTTACGAGTTTCATCTACTTCCTTCTTCACCTTAGAGATCTTCTTTATGGCATCATTGAAGTCAGAAAGCTCTTGGATTCTTTCTTGCATCTTTCTCCTTTTTGTAGACCTAGTAGTTTACCCAAGCCCTCCTCTTCCATATCCTCATTATCCTCCTTAGGTTTCTTGCTGGGGGAGCCGGCATCTAGCTCCGCTTTGATGGTCATAAAATAGTCCATTGCAGAACCCATGAATAGATTATTATCCCACATATGTTTCTTCATGGCATTCTCCAGCATATCCATTCTAACTTTCATTTCCTGTACCTTCTTGTCCCTGTCATTGTTCATGTTTCCATCTAAAGTATTCAAACTAGACTCCAACCTTTCCTGTAGGGAATCAACCTTAGCAGAAATAGAACAACATTTTAAATTCAAATTCTTTATTTCTTGAAATACCCATTTCAATAAATGAAATGAATACATAGAAGTAGCCTTTGCAGTCTGGAGAACCCCAAAGGGAGGGTCAATTTTTTCATCCATATCTTCTTTGAGTAGTTGAACATTTTGTTCCTGCATATCCATAGTTTTGGCAAAGGGAATGATCCGAGAATTAGCAGGGACATTAACTTTCTTCACACCAGGGGAATCCATCTCTGCATCAGGGGAAATATTCTCTGCATCAGGAGAATCCTTCTAAATATCCAAACAGATCTCCATGATCACCTCCAGCTTAGGGGAGATGGGCACGTCATGTTCTTCAGAACTATCATACTCAACCAAGATGGGGACCTATTGACCACCAACATCCTCCTCTTTCTTGTCTTCCTCATTTTTATTCTTGATCCTAGATGTATTCCTCACCTCCATAGCACCAGTAGCCTCCTCCTTCATGTTTTCATTATTCCCAGAAGCTATATTCAAAACTGAAGTCAAAGCGTTACTATCTTCCTTGGTCAAATCAGTCGTATCCTCATACCCATTTGCACTATCAACAGTGGTATCAGTTTCCATACCAGCATCCTTTTCCTTTCTTCAATTTTTTCCTGAAGGACTTTCCTCTTTAATAACCATCTCCCTAATATGTTTCTTAGCCAAGCCAGAGGTTTTGGGTGAAGAAATGATTGGGCTAGAGATAGCAATCTGCTTAATATGTTCTACAATGAGAAGAATAAGCCCTTCATGCAGAATGGTTTCTTCTCTTTCTTTCTATGCTGGGAAATACTAAGGCAGAGAGACTGAAGGATATAGTAAGGAAAAGACACCCTAATATTATGATAGAAATGACAGAGTAACACAAAATGGTAGGAATGGTCACGTTTAAACCTACCATCTAGGGTAACATACTCCATTATCACCATCATAATCATCACCTAGATTTCCTTGAACGCAACAACATCATAGCAACCACTTGAATCTTTCACCAAACTCTTCCTTTCATCCTTTCTTTTGGGGAAGCACTGGATGGCATTTTGCAAAATTTTCTTGTCTCTATAAAATTTGATGGCCTTAAGGCCAAGCCCAGACACCTTCACAATGAGTTCCTCAATTATGCTCACAGTGAGACCAACTATAGTAACCACCCCATTTTTCCAGGACTTTGCAAACATATTCGTAGCACTGCCTTTAGTCCCATGTGACTGTTCCATATAGGTAGTAAGACCCCCCTTAGTGAGAATTTCCCAGACCTCTGACATTTTTTTCTATTTCACACAGTCCTTCGGTTCCCTTTGATTAAGCCCACCACCCATGATCTCAGAGCTAACAATGATAGTAGCATAAGCAGAGAAAAACCAAATGTTGATAGAAAAGGCAACTTTGAAATAAATAGAGATTAAATCATGTCTACAATTAGTAATCTTGGTAAAGGCTCCACTTTCCATAATCATATTACCTTTTTTCGCTAAAATGTGTCTAATCATCATAACTTCTTGAGATACACCCAATCCACCCTTCTACTTTGAGACTTGTCAAAAGCCAACTTGGCTTTCATATCAACAGTGAGATTGGTGCATCCGTGCTAGATCATGATGTCCTTAGCTTTAACTAAAAATTTGGCTAGATCATTAGTGGTACAATTTTCTTCGCAGTAAGCATGAGAGATAATAATTCTCTTAAAAGACCTAATAATTACCCAGGCTTCCTTGATTATTGCCTTAATGGACCATGATGGTTTTCATATCATTGATGCACCTTAATATATTCATTGAATCTCCTTCAATCCATACAATCTGAGCCATATCTTTCTTAATAATTTTAAGGGTTTGAAGAAGGGCCATGGCTTCCACCACATCTTTTCTTTTCACCCCTATGGGAATCACCACAACAACAAGGCAATTAGCCATGTCATCACGAATGAGACCACCACAACCCATCGGGCCCGGGTTGCCCTTCACAACACCATCGAAGTTTATTTTAACCCATCTAGGCAGAGGTGAGATCCAGATGGCATTCTCCCTTTGAATTGAGTTTTTATTTGTGGGCCCAACACTGAAAACACCAGCATTGAAGTCCAGCTTCTTACCAGTCGATGATCTGTAGTTTTCATTGAGACTTCTCTTAATCTTCTCAACAATCACCATAGGTGGGAGTTCAATATTCCTAAAGAGTCTTTCATTTCATTCTCTCCATAACCTCCATATCACATGGGGAGAAATAAGATTCCAAAACTACTGATCCACGGGGACCTCCACTTTTCTCCACTGCATACAAAAATTCTCCATATTGTTGGGAAAAAACTAGTTAATTTGCCCACATTGTAACAAAAGACACCAAACTTCCCAAGCAAAGTAGCAATGAATGGTGAGATGGAAGATCGAATCCTCAGCTTTCTTAAATAGGAAACATCTATCACAAAAAATCATACCATGTTTTTGGAGGTTGTCTATAGTAAGAATTTTATTTTGCAAAACTAGTGAGAAAAAAATATTAATTTTCAAAATTAAAATTTTGTCCCACACCTGAGCCCAAAAGGGGAGAGGATTCAGTTGTTTTAGTAAGAGCTCAAAATAGGAGGCCACAGTGAAGATACGAGAAGGAAGAATACCCCAAAATAGCTCATCTTCTCTAGATGACTTAACCTTCTAGATCCTCAGATCCAACATCAAAGGCTTAAGCTCTTCATCCATTAAGGAGAGGTCAATCCATGAACCATTTCTCCAATAGTCCCTGACCCTAGACCCAAATCTTTGATTGCAGAGGTTAATGAAAGGTTGAAAAGTAGAGACAGAGCTAAGGGGATAATCTTTGAGCCAACAATCATCCCAAAACCTGATTTTTCTACCATTTCCAAGATACCACTTAGCCACTTTAAAGGCAGCCTCCTTAGCATTTTGGATACTGTTCGAAATGGAAGAGCCTTGCACTTTCAGATATGTTTTCCAAAATTTAGAGATGTGAGAAAAAGAGAAGAGATACTTTTTATGGATAATTTCATTCGATTCTATTTTTTTCCCCCAAAATCCTCCAAGTCTATTTAGGCAGAAGCGCCATATTGGTAACTCTTAGAGGGCGAATACGCAACCCCCTTGACTTTTTAGGAGTACAGACCTTGTCCCAAGCCACTAGAGCCAATCTCTTTTTATCTTCCACTCCCGACCACAAGAAATTTCTTTGAATTTTTTCAATAATATCTGCATGTTTACCAAGAATTTTAAAAAGACTAAGAGCATAAATGGGGAGGCTCTGCAAAGAGGTCTTTAAGAGATGAAGTTTAGTAGCTTGACTTAGTAACACACCTTTCCAACCAGCCAACTTTTTGTTAAATCTGTCGACAATACCAGCCCAAAAGGAATCATGATGTTTAAGAGCAAGAGGAAGGTTTGTAGTTTAGTTAAACATAGGTTGTCTGGCCATTTATCAATATCTCTGTTGGATTCTTTGGGTAAAATAGTAAATTAGAAAAAAAGTTATAAAAAATAAGTAGGAAACAGTTATTTATGTTACATTTCTATCAAAGAAAAGAAAAAAATGAATTTCGATATATACAGATCAAGTTAGAGAGAAATCAAGAAACCTATGTCTAATTTATAGTTAATGTCACTTCATAACTCAATAAACTATAAAATTTTGAGACAAATTGAATGAAAATAATTATATAATCTAGGTATTGATGTTACAAACCTTTCAAAAACTTGAAAATTATTACATTATTATCATTTAAAAAATAAAATTATGTTGAACGAAGTGACTGTGAGTCTTTAAGGATTTTGATTTTTCATACTAACCACTTTTTGAGGGAGAAGGAAAAATGGATACAAATCAATTCCAATTTTTTTGAAAAAAATAGATTTAGAAATAATAATTTTTTTAAAAAAGTCACTAGATTACATCATCTTCAAATTCTTAATGGTTTTGTAGCAATATGTATTTGAAAGTAATGTTTCAGTGCCAAGGTTGGCCAAAAATGGGACATAGTATTGTGGGAAAACCCTCACAGGGAAACCTAAAAACTATAATGAAACATTGCTAATACTAGAAATAATATAATGCAAATCAAAGATCAGACCTAATAGTGGTTCCAATGGAATAGTATAAGACCTCTTAGATTAAAAATTTATTCTAGAAAACAATAGTCTGGGTAGAAACATCCTTTAGAGAATCAAGTATAAGAGTAGTGGTAGATGAACTAGTTGAAGTAGTAGAGAAGTCAACAAGGCGGACTGCAAAACTCTAAGGATGTATGTAACAGGGTGAACCCACAATAGTGGGTTACACTTTTTTGCATGAATGGACACTGAACTCTACATTTAAAAAAAAAAAAACTTTTAGATTCAGATGCATATTGTAATTAAATCATTTGAAATCAGAAGATGAAGTAAATTAGACTATTTTAGGATTTTATGTCTAGATTCTAAATATATATATATTTTTTAATTTTTTAATCTATTTTAATATTTTTTCTTTCTCCCACAAAAACTGGTATGTTGCTGAAAATATCATTTTCAAAGAGTTACATTATTTTCATAGAGAATAACTTTTTTTCTAAAATAGATATCAATGTGATTCTTTCAAATTTAGTTTTTTAACATCCATACAGAGGGCATGCAATTTTTTTGATGACATTATCATGATTATTACATATTTTATTAATGTTTAAAGTTGACTAAACCATAATTTTGATGAACCTTGACTACATAGCTTATAACTTGTTGTGTATTTGTCCAATTTCATTTTTATTTTTTGTGATAGAAAGAGAACTTAAATACCTAGGGTATAGATATTTTTTAGAATTTTTTTCTCTCATTTACTATTTTTCCATAAGCATCAAACATTGAGGTAGACATACGGTGAAATATCTATGTTTAGTAAAACTAAAAATAAAAAGTCATAATAAACTTAATATATATTAACATTATAATCATTGGAAATATTTTTCTCAGTGGTACCTTACTAAATAGATAGGTTTGTCAAATGGACTCATTTAATCTTCCAAAAGCTAAAGTCAAAGTGATTTTTTGTCAGCATTTCAATAGGTCTGAAGGAGACTCCATGGTAGGTATGAATGAGGAATATATATGTTTTTGATAGATAAAGTAGCAAGAAGGTGCTGGCCCATCAAACAAAGGGACTAGGACCACATTAATGGAACTAATCAAAGCACATAAAATAGTTTAATAGCGTAATCACTGATTCTAACTTTGCCCCTATCAAAAACATAAACCACAATACTAATTAAAAGGATTAAACTAGAGTGCTTAAAATGAAGAGTAGCAGTTAAAGTAACAGTCATAAGCCACGCAGGGCTAAATGAAAAGCTATAAAAACTAACATTAACCCCAAATGCAAAA
This sequence comes from Chamaecyparis obtusa, assembly GCA_027943335.1. NCBI lineage: Eukaryota > Viridiplantae > Streptophyta > Pinopsida > Cupressales > Cupressaceae > Chamaecyparis > Chamaecyparis obtusa. Next base: position 574,570 of record BSBK01005759.1, read on the forward strand.
TAGGGGATCAGGGGGCCAAGCCCAGCCAAAATTAACCAACACATGGACACCAGAAGTTAGTTCTTCACACCCAGCTGCTTAGACAACAGGGTCCTAGCCCACTCCTCCTGCAAAAATAGGAAAAGATCCTTGTTGTCCTTGTCTGCTTCTAGACTACTACCCACCAACTTTTCCTGCACATTACAAAGGGTCATAGCCAAAGGATGCATGACCTTCAGGGAAAATTTGTTGGTCATCATGCATTGGTGCTTCAGTTCTTGCATATTCTTTTTAATATCTGTAATGTCCTTGTCCATATCAGAGAACCTCCTCTTGAGGGTGCATTTAAATTTGTTTTTGTCAGCTAGAGCATCAGTATTATAATCAGAGGTGGGGGGCTTATCCTGTGGATCATGAGAAGGACTCAGGGGCAGGGTAGGGTTATTAGGGATTTCCATAGTTTGCTGGAGGTTGGGTAGGGGAGTGTTACCAGTCCTAAGGGGACTCATATGATCATCTGAGGAACCTATCATGGACTCAGTGGTGTGGGAGTCTTTTCCAGATAGGGATTACTCTCTAGAGGCCGTTTCCATCAACTTGGTTTTACATTGTTCCTTGACAATTCTATTTGATGTTCGGTGACCCGAGCCACTTAAGTCCACCTCCAGATTAACCTAGCTCTCCATCATTCTCCATTTTTGGGGCCTACATTTAGTGTTAGGAGTACTGTTAAACTCCTTCCTATCTTTGTTCTCTGCAAAATCAGAGACATAAGACTCCTCCTGACCCTCCTTATTGAAAGGGTTTTTAACACATTTTTTGTGAGTTCTACCCTCTTTAGCACCCAACTCAGGCTCCTAGATAACTTGGATGGATTGGGAGGATGAATGGGTGGGATTTTTAGTTTTGGTCAGGGACTCCTCCTGGGTCATCTCCTGGATAATTGGGGGGGGGGGGCGTGGGGCACCGGGAAGATAGCTTTGTGAAAATGGTAAATGTAGAGAAGGAGGCCCTAATGGAGGATAGGGATTGACTTATCAGGGTTACCCTTAATATCTAGGATATTACTCTCTATAAAGTGCAAAAGATAGAAGGGTATGGAAATTAAATCCTTGTTTCTAATATGATTTAGGAATGGTAAGTGGTGGTAGTAAAACATAGTGAACTTACCTTCCAGCATGAAATATTTCATCACAATGAGGAAAATTTTTGGCTAGAAGTCCAACAACACCTCCCTGTTGAAGCCCCCTTGTTTGTTCACCGGCTGCTCACCATCCTTGAAAAACTGGTTGAGGCTATTAGGGTCAGGAGTCTGACTAGTCTTTTTGTATTTTCTCCCCACCATAGAGAGCCCCATTTCCTTTTCTATGACCTCTTCATTAAGCTGGAAGTGTATGCCCCCAACCGAGACACTCCTATTGTTCCAGGACAAGATGAATTATTTGGAAATTTTCTCATCATGCCTACCTTTCATTCAATCCATAAAACCCCATATGCTACTTTCTTTGGAGGAATGAGTCACCAACACATCAGAGGTTAAAGCCTCATCAATTTTATCAGGTTCAATACAGAGTGTATTGCCTCCCATTTCAAAGCTCTGCCCCTCTTGCATCAGAATATCATGAAAACCTAAGAGCCAAGTATTTTTGTAGACCATAAAAAACCACTTGTTTTTGCATAGCCTTTTCGAGGAAAGATTATACTTAAAATGTTGGCCTTGGGTAAAATTTTGGAAGAAGGGCTCTGTACAGCCAGATCTAATGGATCTCCAAGTGCCATTAATAGCAATAATGCCAGGGACACACTTGCTATCCTTATTAGCCAAGTAAGCCCTCTGATTTGGATAGCTCTTACTCCACACATTTGAAAGGTAATGATGATTCTTTATGGGGTTTTGGGTTCTCCTTTCCATAATCACAAAAATCACCCAAGCATGCTAGCATGTGATCCAGTAAGGATTCGTAATGAATATGACAACTTGGCACATTTAAATAGTAATATTCATTTCTCCCCTAATGAGTTGCTGAGTCATAGGAGGTAAATCACTAACCACCCTCCAACTATTGAGTTTGATTTTTTTTAGGCCTATTGCTGCCATCAAGTTAGCAACCAAATTCCCCTCTTTGTATGTGTGACCCGTAGTCATGCACTAGAAGTTGTTGAGCAACTCACTGATCTCAAGCATAATAGGTCTAGCCCTCCACCCTACACTAGCACCACTTTTGACAACATCAACAACCACTTTGGAATCCCCCTCAGTTTCCATCTGCTTGATGTTCATTTGTTTTGCGAATTTAATCCCCTAGAGAAGTGTCATTCCCTCCTCCTGGGTGATAGTGAAGTTATTGATTGGCCCAGCATAAGCCAGTAGGCAAGTACCTTTGTGATCTCTCAGAACACCACCCCCTCCTTAGCCAAGATTATTTTCCGCCCCATCAAATTTTAATTTGGTCCATCCTCTGGGAGGGGCGGCCCATCTGGTAGCTTTTCTAGCTATCCTTTTAGCATCGTCAAACCTAGAGAAACCAGCTAGGAGGTTCCAGTTGTTAGCAATTATCACCTCCCAGCTAGCAGGAGGATAGGAAGGAAGCTTCCACTTAGCCATTCTCACACAGGAGCTTAGTTCCAATATGGAGACAGGTCTTAGACTAGTTACTATCCTCTCTCAAAATCCTATTGTTCCTTTCCTTCCAAATGGCCCAGTAGATGTGAGGGGGTAGCATACGCTAGAGGAGTTGGAGTAGGGGGTGATTGGAGGGAGATCTCCAGTTATTAAATTGATGCACTTCTATTCCTAGGGCCCACAAGATACCCAATTTGCCGATAACCTCTTGCCAAATGCTAGTGGCATAATCACAGTGGATGAATAGGTGGTTCACTATTTCCTCCTTGTTCTTACATAGGACACATTTGTTCACCATGGAGAAGCCCCTCTTTATAAGATTATCCTAGGTTAGGACCTTACCATGCATTAGAGTCCACTAGAAAAAAATGATTTTCAGCGTGAGCTGAGGGATCCACACCTTCTTCCAGTCCCCCGAGTTACTCTCCTCCTTCAGAAGTAGATTGTAAGCAGACTTAATAGAGAATGTACCAGCCTAGGTGGGGGCCTAAATAATAGAGTCATCACGCTCAGAAATTTTGATATTAGTCAGGTTTTCCATGAGATCCTTGGCCAAATGTTGTAGGTCTAGTCTGTCCCTTAACCGATTAGGTATATCCTTCCAGTCCCTACCAATGATGTAGTTGGAGACTCTATTACCTAGGATAGGTCTGAGATAATCCATAAGAGGTTTGAATTTGCAGCCTAGGTTAGGTTGGTTCAAGATCTAGTGGTCATTCCAAAATCTGACGGATCTCCCATTTCCAATTTGCCAAAAAGCTCCTTTAGATAGAAGGGTCTTTCATTTACAGATGTTCATCTAGAGTTTGGATCCACTTGAGAGGTCGCTATTGTGGAACATCCTCCTGTAGGGATGACCTTGGAGGTACTTGGCTTCCATTAATCTACACCAGTCTACCTTTCCTTCTATGATCTTACATGCCACTTTCATGGTAAGGGCTTTATTCATCAGATCAATTCTTCTTAGTCCCAGGCCACCCATTCTTTTTGGGAGGCAGACATTGTCCCAATTGACAAGAGACAACCTCTTCTTTTCTTCAAACCCCACCCATAGAAAGGTTCTCTGAATCCTTTCAAGTTTGCCTACCATGTTGCTTATGATTTTAAAGAGGGATACAAAGTAAACAGGGATCCCTTGGAGAGTGGAGGTCACGAGCTGAAGATTTTATGAGGAGTATATATGTTATATCAAATTTTTTTTTATCTAAGAGGCTTTGAGATAACCATTTGTAATTAATTACTTCAAATGGAACCTCTCAAGGCTTAAATAAACATATTTTATTAAAAATGTGTTATTTCAGCAAAAATCAATATGTTTAAAAAAGTGTAACCCACTATTGTGGGGTCACCCAATAGTTTGGGGATATAGGGTTGGAAACCAAGTGTATAATGAGGAAACACTAAAGAGACACTAGTAAAATCCATATGTATATCTATTGGTGTAGAAACTACATGAATTATTGAAATAGGGGATCTAAGAGTTGGTACAAGACAAGGCACAAAAGTAGTTATAAAAACTAGGAAGGGAGATGTGAAATTCACAAAAGAGCATTGCCTATAATTTGAAATAGTGGGAAAATCCATGAGATGGAATATTTCCACATCTTTCCAACAAGTATAACAAGAAAGTAAGAAAGAACCATGGGATATATGTAAGAAGAAGCCAAATTCCTTGTCCAAAAGTAGTGCCTAAATAAAAAAAATAAAATTCCTTTATATTAAATACAGTCTACTTTTAAGGAACCTCTAACACAAAAAGTAAAACATCAACAAGGAGCTCTTTTGAAAGGTGTGAATCCACCAAATCCAGTTCATGAAATGTAGGAGAATAAGTTGGTATTATTGTTAATATCAAGGAAACAACCCTACATATAACCCCTAGTTTCCTAGGAAGATTCATATTAGTACAGTGAAGGTGGATGTGTGGTATCCATAACTTGGTTGGGGAAAAATTGGTCAGTCCAATGAGAGGGTAAAAAGAGGACATCCATGGGTAGAGGGTCAAAAAATTGAACCCCCTTTCTAGAGAGCCATTATTAATATATAGCATCCCTATTTTAATACAATCAAAGAAGATAATGAAGAAGCTAGGAGCACAAGGTTAGTTGAAACCAACAAGTTCTAATATTTTGAAATGCAAGAGTATAAAATCATGAATTAGGGCCATACATGATTAAACCTAATAATAAATGCCAATATTTTGAAATATAGGATACAATCATATACTTATTTTGAAAGAGGCATTGTTAGAATATAAGAGGTATGGAAGAGGAATTTAATTGTTAGAATAGAATATCCATTCAAGAAATGTAGTGTGATTCAACAATGGACTTTCTTCGAGGAGATTTCACAAAGCCAGTTGGTAAGGCATGACCCTCAATGATGAACAATAATTTTTTTGTAGAAGGGAATGCATGGTCCAAAATTTACACAACCAATTAATCAGTAGTTGACCTATTACTCCCTATAGCCATGGGTACAAGATTGGCCTTTAACATTTAGGTGCTAAAGGTCATGAGTGGGAGACGTTTTCAATTAAACTATGAAGAGGTGAATGTTAATAATATATATTTTATCATCAATAAGTAAATGTTATTATATTTACAATTATAATATAATTAGTGGAGAAATTTATGAATTATCTTGAACTAAACAATTGTTAGAGTGAATGCATACATGAATTTGAGAATGAATATATTCTAGAGAATGAATAGAATATTGAAAGTAGATTTATAATTTTATTATAATGAATGGAGAAATTAATTTCATATCTTTAACTAAGTATGTATTGGAGTGAATGCATCCATTCCAAAGAGCACAAAGACATTCTAGATAATTAATAAAGTATTGGAAGTCACTAGAAGTAATTAACAATTTAACACTGTTACAACAAGCTATTGTGCATATTTGAGTGCACTACATAAAAATATGTATGCATTCAAGTAAAATAATTCAACAATTTTAATGGAACTCAAAGTAGTTGGTTTCAATGCAAATGGATTATCGTATGCTCATTCATTTAGAATCTTCTATGGCAGTTGGCATAATCCGCTCTCTGTAGGTTTTTATACCATTCTTGATGATAAATTTCCTATTACTCTTGGTGATATCTCTTTATCTTCTCTCTAGTTGTTAGCATGGAATATCAGGTGATAATACCCAAGTAGTCTTGGGAATGAAAGGATTTTTCTTTAATATGACTCTAAGAAATTGGGCATTTTTTTTCAATGTATTTTTCCCTAAAATTAAAGAAATAATAGTGTAGATTCTTGACAAGAAATAAATTTGATTAAATCCAAATTCTTCCATTACTAAAGTAGCTTCTAGATTTTTAACAATAGGTAAGGATTTTTTGGAGGACTTCAAAATGGTTAGAAGATTGGCTTTAACTTCCTTATAGAGATATATTTTTCCTTTATTTGAACCTGGTAAAGATTTATCTTTATATATAATAACTCTCCCTCTTTCCCTTTTGGGAGTCATTTTGGGTTCTTTGATATAGTAGCTAATGGTGTACTTGGATTTTTTGTTTATGCAATTAAATATGGTCTTGTTGTGATGATCAAGAACAAATTATCTAGGGGATTAAGTTGTTCATGGAAAATTTGGTCTTCCCCTCAATTGTGGTTTCCTTCAATAAATTTCAAGGAATCTACAAACATGCTTTTCATTAAAATGAAATTGAAGATCCCCCTCTTCAGATTCATCCAGTAATAAATTCTCCTCCTAAGACAAGTTTAGTTTCTTAGCGGTTAGATTTTGGTCAAAGTGAAGAGGTGGAAGAATAGCTTCTAGTTCTTGGAGCAGTTTTCCATTATGGCCTTTCTTCCATGATCTCTTTTCTCATTTATTAGCAATCTATTTATGCTATCTCTTCATCCTTGTTTTATAGGACTATACTCTATCGTCTTATTTTCTATCTTTCAGGATCCACTATGTTTTGTATAATCTCAAAATTTTTATTGTATGGTGGCTTCCAAATAGATAGGTTTTGGGCATCTTATTCTTTTACTAGAACATATCTTTTTGAGCTAGTCTAGTAGTTTTCATGAACTTTGTATTTCTTTTTCTTCTGTTAATAAACTTTATTTCATAGCTCCACTACTTTTTTTAATAATAATAATTCAACAACTTTCAGTAGAAATAACTAATTATTTTTCTTAATTTATATATAAAATACATAACTTTACTTTGAATTCAAAATCATTTAGATTTAGCTCTATAAATATTTTTGTAGGAATGTTTATCATTATTTTTCATTTATAATGCACCTTTCTATAATCGATTATAGATTATGATCTGAAATATTGACTCAAAACAAAACACATCATGAGATCTAAAAGATTTCCAATTCAATAACATTTATAATTATTTAAAACTATTATTAAATTACATTACTAAATTATATTCTATATTCTAATTTATCATGGGACTAGAATGCAAATTCAAGAATGAGAGGAAGAGAATGTTTTTTTGAAAAGGACAATATTATTAGTTTCCCTCTAATCTTTAAAAATTTCTTTAAAATTCATTATTGAGAATTAAATAAATTCTGATTTCTTTGTTCCTCTAACCTTTCGTTCATGAATGCAAGTGCTACACAATTTATTAAGGAAAAAACAAATCGTTGCAACAGTATTATTTAAATGATATTAAAAGACCCCTAGTTTTATGTAAAACTTATAAAATGAGTAATGAGTGATTGGAGATCGACGATTGGTTTGTAAAGAATGTAGAAGAAAACTATATTCTGGAAACACATAGGAAAGATGCTTTGTTCTAGAAATAAATAAAATCAAAATCCCCAAAAGAAGGCAGACACAAGAATTGGAGAAATATGCAAGAAACTTTTTGCTTCTATTCAAACTAAAAACACTTCTACAATAAAAATAAACTTATAGCCATTGGGACAACATACAAAATTCTTCAAGCTTCTCAGAGCTCTTACAAGATTATCTGACGCAATCACTACTTAACAGAATAATCATTCACTTCTCTAATTAAAAACAGAGTAAAAACTTTAACTCTTACTGTTGCATACAAAAGAGAATTTATTACATTCATTATCTGTTCTCTATGGAAGAATAAAGACTTTCTTTCCTTTATACAAAATTTTCTATCCAAAAAGAAGAAATTGGAAGTCAAATAAGGAGGCTAAATACAATCAGATTTTATTCTAAAAATCTAACACTCCCCCATTGTCTTGAGCTGACAAACAAGATCATGCTTGATCCAAACTAACTACACCCAAATTTCTTCTTAGGTGCTCAAAACTTGCAATGCCTAATGGCTTGGTGAAAATGTCTGCTAATTGCTGCTTTCACTTGCAAAACTCTATTTTTATTTCACCATTCTCAACTAGTTCTCTAATAAAATGATATTTGATTTCAATGTGCTTACTTCTTCCATGAAACACTAGATTCTTTGACAAAGCTATTGAGGAAATATTGTCATAAAATATTATGGTTCCATCCTCTTGTTCTTCCTTCAAATATGTCAAGATCTTTCTTAGTCAAATAGCTTGACATGCTGCTGCATTTGCTACTATATATTCAACATCTACTATAGATTGAGAGACTATGGATTTCTTCTTAGAAGCCCACAAGATTACACCTGAACCCATGTGAAAGACATATTCAGAAGTGCTCTTCCTATCATCCAAACTCCCTACCCAATCACTATTTGTGTAGCCAATAAGATCAAAAACATTTGCTTCTGTATATAGAATACCATATCCCTTGGCGCCTTTCACATACCTTAGAATTATCTTTCCCACTTGCTAATGGGAGTCCTTTGGAGTTTCCATAAATCTGGAAATCAAACTTACTACATGCATAGTGTCTGGCCTGGTAGTTGTTAAATACATCAAACTTCCAACTCAATTTTTATATAAAGTTGGATCCACATTGCTACTGTAATCTTGCTTGCTTAACTTCAAACCTACTAAAGTTGGTGTTGGGGTAGGCTTGCTACTTTATATTTTAAATCTCTCCAAGATCTGATTTGTATATATTTTTTGAGAGATAAAAATACCATCATGCATTTTTTTTACTTCAATGCCTAGAAAATATCTCAAGAGACCTAAGTCTGACATTTTAAACTCACTTTTCATGGCCTCTTTAAAATCAACAATGAGGAAATTATTATCCCCAGTAAAGATTAAATCATCAACATACAAGACAAAAATTAAAATATTACCATTAGTTGCCTTGATGTAAAGAGTCGGCTCACCATCACTTTTGCAAAAGCCATTGCTCATCAAATATGAGTCAATTATGCTATACCATACCCGTGGAGCTTACTTAAGCCCATAAAGAGACTTTTTCAACCCATACACTTTACTTTCATGTCCTAGAACTTCATAACCAGGTGGCTGCTCCACATAAACCTCTTTTTTCAATACACCATTCAAGAAGGCAGATTTCACATCCATTTGATATACCTTCTATTTGTGCTAGGCTATAATTTCTATGACATCACGCATGGTTTCCATTCTAGCAATAGAGACATAAGTCTCATCATAATCTCTACCAAACTGTTGTTTGTACCCCTTCACCACCAATCGAGCCTTATGCCTATCTATTTTTCCTTCAACATTGCTCTTGGTCTTGTAAACCCATTGAACTCCAATAATTTTCTTGTTTGGAGGTAAATTAGTGAGCTCCCAAGTTTCATTTATTTTTATTGCATCCATTTCCTCATCGATGGCCTTACACCATTTTTCTTCTTTTTCAGCATCCTCAAAATAAATTGGATCACTATGAGAAAATAATGCAAAATTAATATTTTCATCAAATTCATTTTCATACCTTTCAGCTTGGTATATCTCCCTTAGATTCTTAGTCTTTCGTGGCACTAGGGAGGCGAGAGTGGGATCATAACTCTTAGTATTGTTGTTGCTACTCTCTATGGGGCCAATTTGCAGCCTTCTAGTGCCTTCTATGTTTGTTGTTATATCATTTTGCTGATCATTAACTTCACCATCTTCAACAATAATAGACACTTTACTTGAAGTGCTTGAAGATGTGTCCACCGAGCCATCCCATGACTCATTCTCAATGAACTCCATGTCTCTTAAAGTGATCATATTTTTACCAACTGGATCATACAATTTGTATGCCTTGGATTCTAGACTATAACCAGTAAAGACACACTTCACACCCTTGTCATCCAACTTTTTCCTTTGCTCCTTTGGCACGTGTGCATATGCTACACACCCAAACACTCTCAAGTGTTCAACTGTCCATCTATGCTTTTCCCATGCTTCCAATGGAATCTTGTCACAAAATGCTTTTGTAGGACTTCTATTTATCAAATAGACTATTGTTGCTACAGCTTCTCCTCAATTCAATTGGGAGTTCTTTTTCTTTCATCATGCTTCTTGCCATCTCAACGATGGTTCTATTTTTTCTTTCAACCACTCCATTTTGCTGTGGAGTATAACTGGTTGTTAACTACTTCTTTATGCCATTCTTTCTGCAAAACTTTACAAAAATATTGGAGGTATATTCCCCCCTCTATCTGTTCTTAGGAATTTAAGATTTTGTACACTTTCATTTTCAGCTTGGGCTTTAAATTCTAAAAATTTATCAAAATCTTTAAATTTATTTTTCATAAAATAAACCCATGTTCTATGACTGAAATCATCTATGAAGGTCATAAAATAAGTACTCCCCCTAATGGAAGTAATTTTCATAGGGCCAACTAAATCAATATGCACCAACTCTAATGGTGCTCTTTCCCTTCTAGTGTTTCCACAATTAAAAGGCAGCCTATGTTGCTTACCCAAAATACAAGCTTCACACTTGCTATTGAAATATTTAATACATGGTAAATCATCTACCATTCTTTTCTTGGACAATAAATTTAAACCAGCATAGCCAAGATTTCCCTACCTTATATGCCATAACTTGGAGAGGTCTTCAATCATGCTCTTGAAGGTTGATTATTGTACTATTGTACATTCTTTCTTGGGAGGTGCAACTGTTGATTGTGAAGAGAAACACATCTCTACCTTCAATGGAAAAATTCTATTCTTTGTCATTTAAATTGCTGCAACTATTTTCTTACTCCCATCCTTCTCATAAATGACACATTGGTCATTCTCAATCAGTACTTTATAACCATTTTGAGTGAGCTGTCCAACACTCATTAAATTATGCTTTATACCTGGGGAAAATAAATATTCTAAATTTCTTGTTTCTCACCTTGCTTGGTTTGGATTATAATAGATCCTTTTCCCATGATTGGAATAACTCCATTGTTCCCAATTCTAATTTCAGACTTCATATTTTTATCAATGAAAAAAAAAAGACTTTCATTACCACTCATGTGGTTACTACAACTGTTGTCTAAATACCAGACTTTGGGGCTGCTTTCTTCACCAACGTTGCACATGATGAAGGTTGTCAGATTATTTCCATCACCCACTTTCATATCAGCCACATTTGCACTTGGCTTTGACTGATTACTTTACTTTTTCTAGAATTCACTAGCATAATGCCCAAATATATGACAATAATAACATTCAATATTACTCTTGTCCGAGCTATATTTCTTCTTAGCTCCTTTGGAATTATTTTGAGAGCTGCTAGCTCCCTCATTTGTGGCTTCTCATTCTGAGCTTTCTCCTTCAGCATTTTGTTGTCCAGAGTTACCATGACCTCTGCCTCTTGAATCTCTTCCAGAGTTGTTTCTTTCTCTTCCCATGCCTCTTGCATTGGTTTGAGCTCTAAAAGCTTGTTCTTGAGAAAAATTTGTTGACCTATTAATGTGATGCTCATGGGTTTGGAAAGAACACATTAGCTCATCAGCAGTTATTAATGAGAGATCCTTTGTCTCTTCAATGACAATAACTAAATTATCAAATTTTGAGGGCAGACTTCTCAAAACTTTTTCTACTATTCTTTGCTCCTCCATGGTTTCTCCATTGGTTCTCAACTGGTTTATCAAACTAGAGAGTCTTGAGTTGAAATCTGAAATGGACTCATTGTCCTTCATGAGAAGAGTCTCAAACTCTATTCAAAGCATTTGGAGCTTCACTAAATTAACTTTTTTAGTCCCTTTAAAACTTGTGTGAAAAATATCCCAAGCTTCTTTGGAATAATTAGTTGTTGCTATTCTGGGAAAAATTGCCTCTGTCAAGGCAATTTCTATCAAGCTCAAAGCTTTTACATCTTTCCTCCTTGACTCCTTCAACTGAGTCTTTTGATTGTTTGTAAGGGCCGCAAACTAAGCTAGGTCAGTCACATCTGTAAACCCATTGACCACAAGCTCCCACAAGTCATTTGCTATCATAACAATCCTCATCTTATTTGCCCAAACATCATAATTTTGTATGATTTGAACTTATCTTTCAAAGTACATTAAAAAATATCAGACTTAAAATTTTATCAATTTAAAAATCAAATAAAGAGGCTAAAGACAATGATGAAGGGTGCTCCCCTTAATACCACAAACACATAACAGAAACGGAGAAACCACAACAATATGCAAGAACAGAAAATTGGCTTCTTATTATCTCCACAAATGTGGAATTACAAACTTTTAGAATTACAATATGCAAAGCCACATGGGCATTCCCTTACAATATTCTTTAGGACAAAGCCCCGAATCAATACCCAGATCTACTACCCAGAACTATTCTGAACTGCCTAAGACAATAATACAGCCTTCCTTATATAGGCAATTTTTCCACCGCCTGGGAAGGTTCCAGAATTTTTAGCCAATAAGGCCGACCAAACTTAGAATTATTTTATTTTACATTTTATTACATCATAGTCGGCTCAAGATAACCTTTGAAACCCGAACAAAAATTTTGAAGAAAATTATTTTTCGCCATTTCGGGTGGCCCAACTTCCGAAGACCATAAGTCATCACCAGTTGACCCGATCGACTATTATAACCCCATTTCGGAAACTCCATGAAGCGCTCTACAGGCTTGACTGGCGCAAGCGCCTGTCACCCAAATTTTTGACCTCATCCGGGGCCTCTAAAGCCTTCAAAACTGAGTTCAAAGTTTCTGTACCCTGCTGCCAATACCGAAAATCTTCAATATCTTCCAATATACACTTGATCTGGCAATGAAACTTTACTGGCAGACTTATATGACCAAAATGAACCTCCAAGAAAGAAATCAGATCATTCTGAGCACATACAAAAATTACCAAAAATAGTAACTTTCCATAAATAGCAGCTCTGCACAAAATAACCCTTATTGAATATAAAAACATAAATATTTTTGGGTGATGCAAGATTGCTCTTACACCCAGGATGCTCCTGCATTAGACACCCGGGGTAATTTGAGAAGTGACCCTGTCATGAATCAGGTGTGTAGAGGAAAACCAAGACGGTTAACCTCCTCCTTTGTTAGCCATGATGAATCTTCAACAGGTCGTCCTTTCCACTTGACCAGATATTCTTCATATGTCCTGTTCCTTGTGCTTCTGCCAACACGACTATCCAGTATATCTTCAATCTCCTTAGTGTCTGAACTAGTTGCTGGAATACTCCACTGTGCTGCTGTGATCTCATCTTCAACACCTCCTTCATGATACTCTGTCAGATCTGAAATGTTAAACACTGGTGAAATATTTAGCTCAGTAGGCAATTCTACCTCATATGCGTTTCCTGAATCATGTTTCTTCAATATCCTGCATGGTCCAAACTTCTTCATTTTCAGCTTGTTATATGTACCAACTGGAAAACCGCTCCTTCTGCAAATGAACCATGACTTCATCACCAACCTGAAATTCCTTACGCCTCCTTTTCTCATCTGCCTTAGCCTTATACTTTGCGTTCATCTTGGTAATATGCTTCCTCACCTCTTCATGGATGTTCTTCAAGTGTTCTGCAAAATCCTCAGCTTCAGCACTACTTATTTCTCCTTTATCTATCTTCCTTAATTCAGATGCATTTCTTGGACTACTTCCATATACAATCTGGAATGGTGATTTACCAGTGCTCTTGTTGACAGAATTATTGTATGCAAATTCTGCCTGTGGTAAAATCAAATCCCATCCCGTTGGCTTATCTCCAACCAAACATCTCAGCAAATTTCCCAAACTCCTATTCACCACCTCTGTTTGTCCATCAGTCTGTGGATGATGTGATGAACTAAACTTCAAATCTATCTTCAACTTCTTCCACAATGTACACCAGAAATATCCAACAAACTTAGTGTCCTGATCTGAAACTATGGTCTTTGGCAAACCATGAAGTCTCACTACTTCTCTGAAAAACAATTCTGCTACATGAACAGCATCATTAGTCTTCTTGCAGGGAATGAAATGTGTCATCTTTGAAAATCTGTCAACTACTACAAAAATTGAATCATGTCCCCGCTGTGTCCTCGGTAAACCAAGAACAAAGTCCATGCTGATATCCTCCCAAGGCTTCTCTGGTACAGGTGATGGCTGATACAATCCTGTATTCTGCTTCACTCCTTTCGCCATCTGACATACTCTGCAACTCTGTACAAACTTCTTCACATCTTGCTGCAATTGTGGTCAATAATAATTCTCACCAACCAAAGCAACAGTTTTATCACGACCAAAATGTCCAGCCAATCCTCCACTATGCTTCTCCTTGATGAGATTCTCTCTCATAGAACTTCGTGGAATGCACAACTGACTCCCTCTGAATAGCATATCATCCTGGATGATGAAATCCAACCATTTCGTCCTGTCTAGAGTAACAGGTTCTGTACAAGCTTTCCAAGCTTCACCAAAATCAAGATCCTCTGGATACAAATTCTTGAGTTCCTTGAACCCAACCACTTCAATCTGCATTTCTGTCAGCAATAGTTTCCTTCTGCTAAGAGCATCTGCAACCCTATTAGACTTTCCACTCCTGTGTTTCAAAACAAATGTATAACTCTGCAAAAACTCAACCCATTTCAAATGCCTCTGATACAAATTTCCTTGACTATTCAAATATTGCAAAGCTTGATGATCAGTATACAAAACAAACTCCTTAGGAAGCAGATAATGTCTCCACTTCTTTAATGCCTGAACTATAGCATAAAATTCTTGATCATAAACAAAATATTTCCTCTTGGCATCATTTAACTTCTCACTGAAATAAGCAACAGTTTTACCTTCTTGGCTCATAACAGCTCCTATTGCAGTACCACTAGCATCACAATCTACTTGAAACACCTTATTAAAATCTGGAAGTGCTAAAACAGGTTGTTCTGTAACTTTTTGTTTTAATAATTGAAAACTCTTTTCTGCCCCATTAGTCCACTTAAACTCTTTTCTATCCCCTCTCATTGTTTCAGTCAAGGGTCCACAAATACTGCTAAAATTTCGGATAATCTTTCTGTAAAAGCTAGCCAAACCATGAAAAGATCTTACCTCAGTAGCACTCCTTGGAGTAGGCCATTCAAGGATAGCCTGTACCTTCTCTGGGTCCATTTTTAGACCTTCTACTGAAACTACAAATCCCAAATACACTAACTCTTTCTTCACAAAACTGCACTTCTTTAAATTAATCAACAATTTCTCTTCTCTCAGCTTCTCAAATACCATACGAATATGCATCATATGCTCCTCCAATGTCTTACTAAAGATCAAAATATCATCTAGATAAACAATGAAAAACTTACCTAGAAATTCTTTCAGAACCTTGTTCATGAGCCGCATGAAAGTGCTCGGTGCATTGGTTAGCCCAAAAGGCATGACTAACCACTCATACAGTCCTTCCTTTGTCTTGAAGGCAGTCTTCCATTCATCTCCTTCTCTGATCCGAATCTGATGATATCCACTTTTTAGATCTATCTTTGAAAAATACACAGCTCCACTCAAACAGTCTATAATATCATCCATTCGTGGCAATGGAAACTTGTACTTGATTGTGATCTTGTTTATTGCCCTAGAATCTGTACACATCCTCCATTCTCCATTCTTCTTTGGTGCTAATACCGCTGGTACAGCACAAGGACTCAGACTCTCACGGATCAATCCTTTCTGTAACAACTCATGTACTTGTCTGTTCAACTCCTCACTTTCTGTAGGTGTCATTCTGTGTGCTGCCTTGTTCGGCAAACTCGCTCCTGGGATCAAGTCCATCTGATGACTGATCTTCCTGACTGGTGGTAATCCATCAGGCATGTTATCGGACACAATATTCTGAAACTCCTTCAACAAATCTGGAACTTCTACAGGAACATCTTTTACTTCCTCTTTACCAGCTTTTGGAATTAAAGCAAAACATACATGCTCATGCCTCATACCATCTAGAAAATTTCTTCCATCAACAAAAGTTATCCTTGCAGTACCACATTCCTTTTTTTCAGTTTCCTTCAATGGTTTTAGCTTATGTCGCACTCCATCATTTGTCAGGGAATAGGTATTCGCACGACCATCATGTCCAGCACATCTATCAAACTGCCATGGTCCACCCAACAACATATGACATGCATCCATAGATATGATATCACACAATACCTCATCTTAGTATCCGCCGATCTTGAACTTTACCGGGCACTGTTCACTGACCATGACCTTGTGGTCATCCTGCACCGAGGCAATCCGATATCGATGTGGGTGTTTCTGTCTCTTGAGCTTCAACTTTGTCACCATCTCTTCTGACACCAAATTGTCAGTGCTTCCACTATCGATAATCACATCACAGCATTTACCCTCACACTTGCATCTAGTGCGAAATAGGCTCCTCCTTTGTTGAGGTTCATTCTCACCACTCAGCAAGACTCTTCTATTAATTAGCGTTTCTCTTCTTTCAGCATCTTCAGAATTTGATGATCTAGCTTCTTCATCGACATCTGCAACTCTGGCCTGGCCTTCATTTCTCCTATCTATTCTGCCTTGGCGCTGAGGACATTCAAATGCCCTGTGACCTTCTTCTCCACAGTAAAAACATGTTCCACGGAAGCCACCTCTTCCAGATCCTTGTCCTTTGCCTCTCCCTCTTTGATCTCTATTATTCTGATCCTGGAAGCGATTGAAATTATTTCCTCGCTGATTCTGACTGCTACTGGCCTCATCTTTCTTTTTCGGATTTTCATTTTGGCCACCATATGACCGTCCACCAGATCGTCCACCGCGACCTCTTCCGTTTTGTCTGCTCTCAAACTTCTTGTTCAGCTTTTCCTCTACTTTTAGGGCAAACTGGTATGCCTCTTCAATACTATTCATTCGAACCAGATTCAGCTCCTCCTGAATGCTTGGCCTTAACCCATTAAGGTATCGGACAACTTTCTCCTTATCAGCTTCTGCATGGCCTGTTCTGATGAGAAGTCGATAGAACTCTTCTGTATACTCCTGAACAGATCTTCCTGCTTGCTTCAAACTCTGTATTTTCTTCAGTAGGTCAAGCTCATAATCAACAGGAATGAACTGTCACTTCAATTTATCCACCATCCGATCCCATCTCGTGATTTTCTCCTTTCCCCTTCTATTTCGCTCCAACTGAATCTCTTGCCACCATATCTTCACATGACCTTTCAGTCTGGCCTTCGCAAATTTGACCGTATCAGGATCCTCAACATCTTCATACTCAAAATATTCTTCACATTCATTGATCCAGTCGATCAATTCCTCTGGGTTAAGATTTTCAGAAAATGTAGGAACCTCAATCTTAGGTCTTTTCCCAATCTTGGAAATCGCCCGAAAAAGTCTTTCTTCCTTCTGGTTCACAATTTCAATTTCTTCTTCTTGATATTCTTCTTCGGCTTCATCCTCGCTTTAGTCTCTGACATTAAGATTCATTCCTCTATGAATCTCTTCTTGCAATGCTCGCACTTGTCTCTGGAGCTCTCTAACCTCAGGTGTCACAGCACGAGGTCTTCCGCCACGTTCTCTTCGTGGATGCATTTTCGCGATGCGCGCTGAAACCCTAACCACGGTCCTAGTGCAAACTGCCTCACAGTCGGCGATCTGTTTACACACTCAAGAAAACCTGCTCTGATACCACTTGATGAAGGGTGCTCCCTTTAATACCACAAACACATAACAGAAACGGAGAAACCACAACAATATGCAAGAACAGAAAATTGGCTTCTTATTATCTCCACAAATGTGGAATTACAAACTTTTAGAATTACAATATGCAAAGCCACATGGGCATTCCCTTACAATATTATTTAAGACAAAGCCCCGAATCAATACCCAGATCTACTACTCAGAACTATTCTGAACTGTCTAAGACAATAATACAGCCTTCATTATATAGGCAATTTTTCCACCGCCTGGGAAGGTTCCAGAATTTTTAGCCAATAAGGCCGACCAAACTTAGAATTATTTTATTTTACATTTTATTACATCATAGTCGGCTCAAGATAACCTTTGAAACCCGAACAGAAATTTTGAAGAAAATTATTTTTCGCCATTTCGGGTGGCCCAACTTCCGAAGACCATAAGTCATCACCAGTTGACCCGATCAGCTATTATAACCCCATTTCGGAAATGCCATGAAGCGCTCTACAGGCTTGACTGGCGCAAGCGCCTGTCACCAAAATTTTTGACCTCATCCGGGGCCTCTAAAGCCTTCAAAACTGAGTTCAAAGTTTCTGTACCCTGCTGCCAATACCGAAAATCTTCAATATCTTCCAATATACACTTGATCTGGCAATGAAACTTTACTGGCAGACTTATATGACCAAAATGAACCTCCAAGAAAGAAATCAGATCATTCTGAGCACATACAAAAATTACCAAAAATAGTAACTTTCCATAAATAGCAGCTCTACACAAAATAACCCTTATTGAATATAAAAATATAAATATTTTTGGGTGATGCAAGATTGCTCTTACACCCAGGATGCTCCGGCATCAGACACCCGGGGTAATTTGAGAAGTGACCCTTTCACGACTCAGGTGTGTAGAGGAAAACCAAGACAGTTAACCTCCTCCTTTGTTAGCCATGATGAATCTTCAACAGGTTGTCCTTTCCACTTGACCAGATATTCTTCATATGTCCTGTTCCTTGTGCTTCTGCCAACACGACTATCCAGTATATCTTCAATTTTCTTAGTGTCTGAACTAGTTGCTGGAATACTCCACTGTGCTGCTGTGATCTCATCTTCAACACCTCCTTTATGATACTCTGTCAGATCTGAAATGTTAAACACTGGTGAAATATTTAGCTCAGTAGGCAATTCTACCTCATATGCATTTCCTGAATCATGTTTCTTCAATATCCTGCATGGTCCAAACTTCTTCATTTTCAGCTTGTTATATGTACCAACTGAAAACCGCTCCTTCCGCAAATGAACCATGACTTCATCACCAACTTGAAATTCCTTATGCCTCCTTTTCTCATCTGCCTTAGCCTTATACTGTGTGTTCATCTTGGTAATATGCTTCCTCACCTCCTCATGGATGTTCTTCAAGTGTTCTGCAAAATCCTCAGCTTCAGCACTACTTATTTCTCCTTTATCTATCTTCCTCAATTCAGATGCATTTCTTGGACTACTTCCATATACAATCTGGAATGGTGATTTACCAGTGCTCCTGTTGACAGAATTATTGTATGCAAATTCTGCCTGTGGTAAAATCAAATCCCATCCCGTTGGCTTATCTCCAACTAAACATCTCAGCAAATTTCCCAAACTCCTATTCACCACCTCTGTTTGTCCATCAGTCTGTGGATGATGTGATGAACTGAACTTCAAATCTGTCTTCAACTTCTTCCACAATGTACGCCAGAAATATCCAACAAACTTAGTGTCCCAATCTGAAACTATGGTCTTTGGCAAACCATGAAGTCTCACTACTTCTCTGAAAAACAATTCTGCTACATGAACAGCATCATTAGTCTTCTTGCAGGGAATGAAATGTGTCATCTTTGAAAATCTGTCAACTACTACAAAAATTGAATCATGTCCCCGCTGTGTCCTCGGTAAACCAAGAACAAAGTCCATGCTGATATCCTCCCAAGGCTTCTCTGGTACAGGTAATGGCTGATACAATCATGTATTCTGCTTCACTCCTTTCGCCATCTGACATACTCTGCAACTCTGTAAAAACTTCTTCACATCTTGCTGCAATTATGGCCAATAATAATTCTCACCAACCAAAGCAACAGTTTTATCATGACCAAAATGTCCAGCCAATCCTCCACTATGCTTCTTCTTGATGAGATTCTCTCTCATAGAACTTCGTGGAATGCACAACTGACTCCCTCTGAATAGCATATCATCCTGGATGATGAAATCCAATCATTTCGTCCTGTCTAGAGTAACAGGTTCTGTACAGGCTTTCCAAGCTTCACCAAAATCAGGATCCTCTGGATACAAATTCTTGAGTTCCTTGAACCCAACCACTTCAATCTGCATTTCTATCAGCAATAGTTGCCTTCTGCTAAGAGCATCTGCAACCCTATTAGACTTTCCACTTATTTGTTTCAAAACAAATGTATAACTCTGCAAAAACTCAACCCATTTCAAATGCCTCTGATTCAACTTTCCTTGACTATTCAAATATTGCAAAGCTTGATGATCAGTATACAAAACAAACTCCTTAGGAAGCAGATAATGTCTCCACTTCTTTAATGTCTGAACTATAGCATAAAATTCTTGATCATAAACAGAATATTTCCTCTTGGCATCATTTAACTTCTCACTGAAATAAGCAACAGGTTTACCTTCTTGGCTCATAACAGCTCCTATTGCAGTACCACTAGCATCACAATCTACTTGAAACACCTTATTAAAATTTGGAAGTGCTAAAATAGGTTGTTCTGTAACTTTTTGTTTCAATAATTGAAAACTCTTTTCTACCCCATTAGTCCACTTAAACTCTTTTCTATCCCCTCTCATTGTTTCAGTCAAGGGTCCACAAATACTGCTAAAATTTCGGATAAACTTTCTGTAAAATCTAGCCAAACCATGAAAAAATCTTACCTCAGTAGCACTCCTTGGAGTAGGCCATTCAAGGATAGCCTGTACCTTCTCTAGGTCCATTTTTAGACCTTCTACTGAAACTACAAATTCCAAATACACTAACTCTTTCTTCACAAAACTGCACTTCTTTAAATTAATCAACAATTTCTCTTCTCTCAGCTTCTCAAATACCATACGAATATGCATCATATGCTCCTCCAATGTCTTACTAAAGATCAAAATATCATCTAGATAAACAATGACAAACTTACCTAGAAATTCTTTCAGAACCTCGTTCATGAGCCGCATGAAAGTGCTCGGTGCATTGGTTAGCCCAAAAGGCATGACTAACCACTCATACAGTCCTTCCTTTGTCTTAAAGGCAGTCTTCCATTCATCTCCTTCTCTGATCCGAATCTGATGATATCCACTTTTTAGATCTATCTTTGAAAAATACACAGCTCCACTCAAACAGTCCATAATATCATCCATTCGTGGCAATGGAAACCTGTACTTGATTATGATGTTGTTTATTGCCCTAGAATCTGTACACATCCTCCATTCTCCATTCTTCTTTGGTGCTAATACCGCTGGTACAACACAGGGACTCAGACTCTCACGGATCAATCCTTTCTGTAACAACTCATGTACTTGTCTGTTCAACTCCTCACTTTCTACAGGTGTCATTCTGTGTGCTGCCTTGTTCGGCAAACTCGTTCCTGGGATCAAGTCCATCTGATGACTGATCTTCCTGACTGGTGGTAATCCATCAGGCATGTTATTGGACACAATATCCTGAAACTCATTCAACAAATCTGCAACTTCTACAGGAACATCTTCTACTTCCTCTTTACCAGCTTTTGGAATTAAAGCAAAACATACATGCTCATGCCTCATACCATCTAGAAATTTTTTTCCATCAACAAAAGTTATCCTTGCAGTACCACATACCTTTTTTTCAGTCTCCTTCAATGGTTTTAGCTTATGTCGCACTCCATCCTTTGTCAGGGAATAGGTATTCGCACGACCATCATGTACAACACATCTGTCAAACTGCCATGGTCTACCCAACAACATATGACATGCATCCATAGATATGATATCACACAATACCTCATCTTGGTATCCGCCGATCTTGAACTTTACCGGGCACTGTTCACTGACCATGACCTTGTGGTCATCCTGCACCCAGGCAATCCGATATGGATGTGGGTGTTTCTGTCTCTTGAGCTTCAACTTTGTCACCATCTCTTCTGACACCAAATTGTTAGTGCTTCCACTATCGATAATCACATCACAGCATTTACCCTCACACTTGCATCTAGTGCGAAACAGGCTCCTCCTTTGTTCAGGTTCATTCTCACCACTCAGCAAGACTCTTCTATTAATTAGCGTTTCTCCTCTTTCAGCATCTTTAGAATTTGATGATCTAGCATCTTCATCGACATCTGCAACTCTGGCCTGGCCTTCATTTCTCCTATCTGTTCTGCCTTGGCACTGAGGACATTCAAATGCCCTGTGACCTTCTTCTCCACAGTGAAAACATGTTCCACGGAAGCCACCTCTTCCAGATCCTTGTCCTCTGCCTCTCCCTCTTTGATCTCTATTATTCTGATCTTGGAAGTGATTGAAATTATTTCCTCGCTAATTCTGACTGCTACTGGCCTCATCCTTCTTTTTCGGATCTTCATTTCGGCCACCATATGACCGTCCACCAGATCGTCCACCGCGACCTTTTCCGTTTTGTCTGCTCTCAAACTTCTTGTTCAGCTTTTCCTCTACTTTTAGGGAAAACTGGTATGCCTCTTCAATACTATTCATTCGAACCAGATTCAACTCCTCCTGAATGCTTTGCCTTAACCCATTAAGGTATCGGGAAACTTTCTCCTTATCAGCTTCTGCATGGCCTGTTCTGATGAGAAGTCGATAGAACTCCTCTGTATACTCCTGAACAGATCTTCCTGCTTGCTTCAAACTCTGCATTTTCTTCAGTAGGTCAAGCTCATAATCAACAAGAATGAACTGTCGCTTCAATTTATCCACCATCCGATCCCATCTCATGATTTTCTCCTTTCCCCTTCTATTTCGCTCCAACTGAATCTCTTGCCACCATATCTTCGCATGACCTTTCAGTCTGGCCTTCGCAAATTTGACCCTATCAGGATCCTCAACATCTTCATACTCAAAATATTCTTCACATTCATTGATCCAGTCGATCAATTCCTCTGGGTTAAGATTTCCAGAAAATGTAGGAACCTCAATCTTAGGTCTTTTCCCAATCTTGGAAATCGCCCGAAAAAGTCTTTCTTCCTCTTGGTTCACAATTTTAATTTCTCCTTCTTGATATTGTTCTTCAGCTTCATCCTCATTTTCATCTCTGACATTAAGATTCATTCCTCTGTGAATCTCTTCTTGCAATGCTCGCACTTGTCTCTGGAGCTCTCTAACCTCAGGTGTCACAGCACCAGGTCTTCCGCCACGTTCTCTTCGTGGAGGCATTTTTGCGATGCGCGCTGAAACGCTAACCACGGTCCTGGTGCAAACTGCCTCACAGTCGGCGATCTGTTTACACACTCAAGAAAACCTGCTCTGATACCACTTGATGAAGGGTGCTCCCCTTAATACCACAAAGACATAACAGAAACGGAGAAACCACAACAATATGCAAGAACAGAAAATTGGCTTCTTATTATCTCCACAAATGTGGAATTACAAACTTTTAGAATTACAATATGCAAAGCCACATGGGCATTCCCTTACAATATTATTTAGGACAAAGCCCCGAATCAATACCCAGATCTACTACCCAGAACTATTCTGAACTGCCTAAGACAATAATACAACCTTCCTTATATAGGCAATTTTTCCACCGCCTGGGAAGGTTCCAGAATTTTTAGCCAATAAGGCCGACCAAACTTAGAATTATTTTATTTTACATTTTATTACATCATAGTCGGCTCAAGATAACCTTTGAAACTCGAACAGAAATTTTGAAGAAAATTATTTTCTGCCATTTCGGGTGGCCCAACTTCCGAAGACCATAAGTCATCACCAGTTGACCCGATCAGCTATTATAACCCCATTTCGGAAACGCCATGAAGCGCTCTACAGGCTTGACTAGCGCAAGCACTTGTCACCCAAATTTTTGACCTCATCCGGGGCCTCTAAAGCCTTCAAAACTGAGTTCAAAGTTTCTGTACCCTGCTGCCAATACCGAAAATCTTCAATATCTTCCAATATACACTTGATCTGGCAATGAAAATTTACTGGCAGACTTATATGACCAAAATGAACCTCCAAGAAAGAAATCAGATCATTCTGAACACATACAAAAATTACCAAAAATAGTAACTTTCCATAAATAGCAGCTCTGCACAAAATAACCCTTATTGAATATAAAAACATAAATATTTTTGGGTGATGCAAGATTGCTCTTACACCCAGGATGCTCCTGCATCAGACAATCAGATTTTATTCTGAAAATCCAACATGGTTGAAGAAGATATTTGCAATAGATTAGTATTTTCGATACAGGATGGCGATAAAAGTCGAAAGAGCATATATATGCAAAATAGATTTCTACTTACACTAAAGTATGAAACATAATATATCGTAAAAGGCTATTTGAAAAGATGATGGGTGGTAGAATATGATGGAATCCTAGGGCAATTTATTTTTGCAGTAGGCCACTGCTCTTGCTTATTTCAACAAACTGAGCTATGACATCAATTTATATATAGATAGCTATTTACAATTGTGACGTTTGGGTATTTTAAGAAATTAAATCTATTTTAGCTTGCCATTGCTTTCCCTTTTTGGTAAACATAAAAGATAAAAAATTAATGTAATCTAAAACATATCATGTGCATTTAACGTATTTTGAAATTTACAACATTAAAATCTCTGACGTTCATTGTCAGTAAGGACACGTTTAGTTTTCTGTGAACTGTCATAATTAAAAGAGAAAAGGAAAAACAAGTGTTTAGGTTTCCATGATCTTACTGAGCCATGTTCCATAATTCATCAGAATAAAGCTCTCTATCGGAGAAGGCTTCTGGAGAGGGAGTATTAAGTAAAAAATAACCTACTTTGCTATTTCCTTACATTTCAAAATCAAAAAATTGGCCTGAGAAATTGTAAGCTACATCGGTTGAATACTCTTCCTGCACCAAAGCTGCCCTAAATTAGACACCATCCAGAGCAGCAACATTTTGTGCTTCATATAGAATTGGACTGGGTTGAAATGAACAAATGGCAGCATCTTTTTGTTATTCTCTTTGTTCATTCACCTTCTCAATTCCCCTTTCGAGACCACTTGGGCATTCAGATGGGGTTGGGAGCTTGGAAGAACGAGTTGACCCATCACAATTTACTTTGCTTTCACCATTTTCTTGCACTGGAAATTTTTTCTTGATATGGGCTTTCCAATAATTCTTGATGTGGTTATTTGTCCTTCTTGGTAAGCTCTGCACAATCTGAGACCACCTGAACTTTAAAAATAATACATACAAAATGTTCATTTATCATTCATCCTATATCACAGAAAAAAATATCTAAAAAAACCACTAAAATGAATGAAGTTTATACTTGTTTCACTAATGAGAATGTAGATCGATGATCAGACGTTCTTCCTCCGCAATTATGTTATTGGGGTTGAGATCCCTACTGTTGAAGGACATGGATGCCAGTAGGATAGTTTTTAATCTTCCCTGTCCACCGTACTTCTTTCCCACCTACCGACTGCGCTTCATGCTTTGTCGCATGATCTCAAGGCTCTTTTCTCATTCATGAGATCATGTGACCAGTACCTTTTTCAAACCTCAACAACCAAATTAAATACAGTTTTATTATTGCTTTTGTCACATGATCTCAAGGCTATTGTTTTATTCATGAGATCATGCGACCAGCTTCTTTTTGCAACTGCCAACAACCATATTAAATGCTATGTATTTTATTAATTTTTCCTTTGACTTCTTAAATTAATCAGACATATTCCAGACATTTTCTAGATGTTTCTGTGTAGAATTATTTTGTAAGAAAATGAATTTTTCTCTCAGTCTGAGATGCTGATAATTCTCTGTCTCTGCAAGAAATATATTCGGTGTTATGAGCATTCTGGCAGCTCTCTGTGTAATTAGAAAATCAAGGCATGAATATAAACAGTTTTATTATAAATCTCTGAGTGTCAATTCTCTATTTTTACTCTGTTTTATTATCTCCAGCATTATATGTTTCTATCTTCCTCCATCACCTGCTCACCCATCTGAGCCTGCAGCTCCTGCCACTTCTCTTAATCCCTGCTTCATTACCGAGTAAATTAAATAAATTTTACTGTAGATGGGTATTGGAGAGTTTGTGTAAACTTAACATACCTAATTCTTTGGCTAAAAAATCCCAATGCCCTTCACCAATGATGGCGATGTAAGAAATGAGCCGACAATCCTCCTCAAAAGTCCAAGGCACTCTCTTTCGTTCGCCTTTCTTCCAGCAGCCAGCACTTCTGTCGGCCATTATACTCAATTCTTTGCATGTTACACCAAATTGAAACCAAAAATATTTGTCATATTCACAAATAATGTATAATAGCATCCTATTACACCTCTTAATAAAAGTAGAACAAAAATATATCTTAGTTTAAAAGAGATCAAACAATCGAAGCTAAATTCGGAATCCTCCAAAGCATAAATATCTCACTGTATGTGTCCTCAGAAGCGCAAGAGTCAGGTAGAGTAATGTTGATAGTTTACGAAAACCCTAAACAAGAATCCTGGCCAAATAACAGGTTAATAGAGATAGCCTTTGGCATTTGCTTATTGATCGGATCAACGTAATTTAATTAGTTTTTGAACAGTGAGAAAGGCTGATCAAAAGCAACGTTTCACAACAAAAGAATTAGTGCCCAATGGAAGAAAGCCGCCTACTGGATCAAAAGCTAGTATCAAAAATAGTAATGTCAACTATCGACACGTTTACTTTCCTTTAATGGTCCTATAATCCTATTGCTTAGAGTAGATTATTTTTGACAGTTCGTTACAACCCCATAATTTGGTCTTTAGAGCACATAATATGACTGTGACAGATCAGGGAGACCAATTTAAGTGTATGAAAGTGACAGAAACAGTTTGTTTGAAGCTTTAAAATCTACCTTGGCAGACATAAATTATATGAACCAGAGGCATGCAAGGAAACTATAGGCTAAATCTTAGTGGGTTTTAATTTTGAGAGCATCTGAAGATTTTTCGTACCTAGTCACTACCTCGAAGAATACTTTTGGGCCTTTGGCCTTAAAATAAAAAGAAAGCATCCAATAATTTCTTGACTTAGATGTTTCTCAAAATTTTATTGGTAACCATTAATTCTAGTTGTTTATTACAGTCATCAAACCATTGAGGTTTATTAAACTATTTCAATCTCTTCGCTGTTATTGGCATCACTAATGCCCTTATTCATTGTTTTAATTATTGACTCCAGATTGTTCCACGTTTCATTGCCTATCATTTATTTTTTATGTATATCTTATCTCTAGATTGTTCAACATTTCTTGGTTCATCATTATTGCACATCTTCAATTAATGTTCCGTGACTATGTGAGGTGCTCATTCATTTGGTCTTAAATTCAGAGTTTCTTTGTCAAGATGGGAGTATGAGACATCTTTGACGCTCAGCTACCACTCTTATTTGCAGTTTATGATTATAATTTGTATGAGAAAAGATTTGTGTTTGATATGTAATGAAATCAATATTGATATTTAATGTGTCTTTCTCAATATATTTTTTAACAATTTCTTATATTTTCTGGGATGATGTAATTAAAGACATTGGATTTTCCTAGTTTCTTTGTAATGTTGATCTCTTTGTACTCTTGTGACATGGGATCAATGGTTCAACTTCGTTCTTTCTTTTATTAGTTTTGTACGAGAAAAGACTTGTGTTTGAAATTAGTTTTGTATGAGAAAAGACTTGTGTTTGAAATGAAGGATGTGTAATGAAATGAATATTGATATTTAATGTGTGGTTATCATTATTTTTTTAATTACGATTTCTTATATTTTCTGCAATGATGTTATTAAAGACAATCTATTTTTCTAGATTCTTTGTAATTTTGAATATGTTTGTACTCTTGTGACTTGGGATCAATGGTTCAACTTCACTCTTTTCTTTATTATGTATGGCTTTGAACCACCTTCCTATTATATTATATGGTTTTCATATAGATTTTTGTTTAGTTCTACACATTGGAAAACAACACTCTATATGCTTAGCTTATTTGAATGCTTCACTTCATGGATGTGTGATAGATTATTCATATTACCATTCAAGGTTATCATTGTTCTAGTTGATTGTATCTCTTGATTTATATATTTTATATAGTATTTTGATTCATTGATTATATGTTTATTATGTGATAATATATTAAATTACTATGTTGTGTAGCTACACATACATTAACCATAGGCCCTTTACATTTGTTGAGTGATTATAGATATAAAGTTGTTCTTCTATCTAGCTATAGAGGTCTTAATTATTTCTCTAATAGTTATCATTCTTGAGACATCACACTAAATAATTTAATTTTTCTCAAACTCATTTGTTTTTAATTTGAATATGATCCATGTTATATTAATCTGATATTGATTAAAACCTGAGTTAGAAGTAATTTCAGAATATGTAATTATCAAGAAATAATGAAAAATCCTTGATTTATAATTATAGCTTAAAATTATGAATTTATCATAAATGAAACTTGTAAGAATTAATTGTTTATTTGAAACTTTTATCTATCACATTAGTATTTTGTGCTTAAAATATATATATATATATATATTTAAATACTAATGTATTTTTTAATGAAAATTTATAAAATAGAATCATGTTAACTTAATTGTAAAAAATACTTAGCTTCATAATGTGTATTAACACTCAATGCAACTATATTAAATAATTTCATAATGTATATTAATACTTAATGCAACTATATTAAATAATTCCAAATGAATGAAGGTAAGTTGTTTCTTTTGTACTATTGGAGTTTTGAGTGTTTAAAGTAAACAAAATAAAAATAGAAAATAAAAGTGAAATATATTGAAAGGAAAATATACTTACCATTTTTTGGGGTATTTTTCATTTTTCAAAGCTTTTTCTCCACAAAATGCTCTCTATGAAATTTACAGAAATTTTACTGAGAGTTTGATTATGGGTGTGATTTTTAATTTAAATGGTTGGAATTTAAAGTAAATTGGATAGGAATTTGAAGGGAAGTGAATTATGTGTTAATTTATCCTCTAATTTGACTTTTAGCAAGTTGTTTGAGTTTTGTTTGTGCAAATCTAAATGAAGTATATGTTAATTTTTCCCTCTTTGATAATCATATTTTAACTTAAGACCATACATGGCATTAGGCATTAGGTGGTGTAGGAATTTTCTAATCTAATTCAAATTTTATATTTTGACTATAAAAAAGTTTGAAAATATATATATATATATATATATATATATATTCGAGTAAACTTTCAAACATAATTTATTGTAAAAGGCTATTTGAAATGATGGAATCCTGTGGCTATCTATTTTTGTAGTAGGCCACTGCTTTTGCTTATTTGAACGAATTGAGCTATGAAATGAATTTATATATGCAGATAGCTATTTACAGCTATGATGATTGTGTATTTTAAGAAATTAAATCTATGTTAGCCTGCCATTGCTTTCTCTTTTCGGTAAACATAACAGATAAAAAATTAACGTACTCTAAAACATATCATATTATTGTGTATTTTAAGAAATTAGATCTATTTTAGCCTGCCATTGCTCTCCCTTTTCGGTAAAAATAACAGATAAAAAATTAACCTAGCCTAAGATATTTCCTTTGTATTTAACATATTCTAAAATTTACAGCATTAAAATTTTTGATGCTAATTGTCAATAAGGACATGTTTAGTCTTCTGAGAACCATCATAGTTAAAAGAGAAAAGGAAAAAGAAAGTTTCCAAGATTTTACTGATCCATGTTCCACAATTCATCAGAGTAAAATTCTCTATAGTAGAAGGCCTCTAGCGAAGGACCGTTATGTAAAGAATAACCTACTTCGCTATTTTTATACAATTCAGAATAAAAAGTTTGCCCTAAGAAATTGTAGGCTAAATCGGTTGCATATTCTTCCTGCACCAAAGATGCCCTAATGTCGACACCATCCATAGCATGAGCAACATTTTGGTGGAGGCAGAGGGGATTAATTTCTAACACTCCCCCTTAATCACAACTGCTACTGTCTTTGATGCCCAATTGATCTCTTTGATAAACAAAACTCTCTTTTCCCAGTGCCTTGGTGAAGATGTCCGCTAATTGATCTTCAGACCTGCAATGTTCCAAGTAGATTTCTCCATTGTTGATTAGCTCTTTGATGAAATGATACCTCGTGTCTATATGTTTACTTCTTTTGTGAAAAACTAGATTTTTTGATAATGCTATGGCTGAATTATTGTCACAATAAATCTTTGTTGGTTCTTCTTGTTCTTGTCTGAGATCTTTCAAAATTCTTCTCATCCAAACTACTTGAAATGATGCACTTGTGGCTGCTACATACTCTGCTTCAGCAAATGAAAGAGTAACAATCGGTTGTTTCTTTGATGCCCATGATACTACACCTGATCCAAAATGAAAAACATAACCTGAAGTGCTTTTTCTATCATCAATACTTCCAGCACAGTCATCGTCTATATATCCTATGAGTTTGAATTCATTTGAGCTTGAGTATTGAATCCCATAGTTCTTTGTTCCACTCACATATCTTAAAATTCTTTGTCCAGCATTCCAATGTGTAACTTTTGGAGTCTCCATGAACCTTGAAATCAAGCTTACAGAAAACATTAAGTCTGGCCTTGTGGCTGTTATATACATAAGGCCGCCAACAAGTCTTTTATACAATGTTGGATTTACGTCATCTCCTTTGTCATCTTTACTTAATTTCAAACCTGTGACCATAGGTGTTGGAGTTGATTTGTAGTTCATCATATTAAACCTTTTCAAGATGTCATTTGCATACTTAGATTGAGAAATAAAAATACCTTTATCATTTTGATTCACTTCAATGCCAAGAAAATACTTCATTAATCCTAAATCAGTCATCTCAAATTCTTTCTTCATTGCTGATTTGAACATATCAATTGATAAATCATCGGTGAAGATCAAGTCATCAACATATAAGCAAACAATTAAGATTTCACCATTTTCATTCATCTTGGTATACAATGTGGGCTCACTATTGCACCTATTGAAACCATTTTGCAAAAGATAAGAATCAATTCTACTATACCATGCTCTTGGGGCTTGTTTGAGTCCATAAAGAGCCTTCTTAAGCTTGTAAACTTTGTTTTCATGACCCAAAAACTCATACCCTGGTGGCTGCTCCACATAAACTTCTTCTTCTAAAATGCCATTGAGAAAAGCTGATTTCACATCCATTTGATATACTGCCCACCTGTTTTGAGTTTCTATGGCTAATATTGTTCTCATAGTGTCCAAATGAGCCACTAGTGCAAATGTCTCATTGTAATCAACCCCAGGCTATTGTGAGTAACCTTTTGCTACGAGTCTTGCCTTGTGTCTTTGCACATCACCATTTGCATTTAAGTTAGTTTTGTAAACCCACTTTACTCCTATGACTTCTTTTCCTTTTGGAAGACTAACCAATTCCCATGTTTCATTCTTTTCAATTGCATCAATTTCTTCATCCATTGCATTTATCCATTTTTCTGCTTTAACTGCTTCTTCAAAATGAATTGGATCATCAGCATGTGAATACAATGCAAAAAGAGAATTCTGATCTATGTTATCCTCACCATCATTTTGCTCATAAATCTCTCTTAAACTTTTGATTCTTTGTCTTCTTAAGCTTGCTAATGTGGGATTGGACATGTCACTTGAATTTTTTGAATGTGGACTTGATGGACCTGCGCTATGTGTTCCTTGTGATATTGGTGTTTGTTGTCCACTTGAAGGTGTGATTGCTTGAATATGTGATGCTATTCTTGTGCTTGTTGAAGGTGTCATTTGAGCACTACTATGTTGTACTTGATTAGGAGTGGGAGGAGTCACATTTGGAGAAATATTTTCTGGTATAATTTCTTCATTTTCTTCTTGTGGTAAATTGGTTACAATATTGACTGTTTTATCCAAAGTTCCATCCCATGCTTCATCTTCTACAAATTGCACATCTCTCCTGATTATAACCTTCTTGCTAATTGGATTATATAATTTGTATGCTTTTGATTCATCACTGTATCCCACAAATATACATTTTTCTCCTTTGCTATCCAATTTTCTTCTCAACTCATCTGGCACATGTGCATATGCCACACATCCAAATACTATCATATGAGAAACACTATGTTTTCTTCCACTCCATGCTTCTTCCAGAATCATATTCTTGACACATTTTGTTGGACATCTATTCATAATATATGCTGCACATGATATGGCTTCAGCCCAATACTCATTTGGCAAATGTTTGGTTTTCAACATGCTTCTAGCCATTTCCATTATTGTCCTATTCTTCCATTCAGCTATACCATTTTGTTGAGGAGTATATCTTGTGGTAAATTGCTTATGAATTCCATGCTCTTTACAAAATCTTAAAAGATCATTTGAGATATACTCACCACCTCTATCCGTTCTCAATACTTTGATGTAATAACCACTCTATTTTTCAGCAAGTGCTTTGAATTGACAAAAGTATTCAAACACCTCACTCTTATGCTTTAGAAAATAGACCCATGTTTTCCTTGTATAGTCATCAATGAATGTCAAAAAATAGAATCTTCCACCTATTGAAGGTGTTTGCATTTGTCATGCCCCGCAGGGGAACTAGGGAAGAGAACAAAGATTCTCTTTGTTAAAGAAAACCTAAGTAATAATTTATGAAAATTTTTGAACTTTTAAAAGAATTATGTGAACCAAACTTAAACTTAGATTCCTCCCAAGGTTCCCTTTTCATTTAAATGCATGATTCATTCAAATCCATTAAGTAAACTAACAACAAGATTTATTTCTCAAATCAAACTGCATCATATCTTGAAGAAATACAAAATATTTTCATTTCAACTTTCCATTTAAAAATCATCTATATTCCTAAGTATCCTTTATGAACAATATAACTTTTTAAATTTATCCAACTCATTTGATACATTACAAATATACTACATTTGATTTTTCAA
Source organism: Chamaecyparis obtusa (assembly GCA_027943335.1). Classification (NCBI taxonomy): domain Eukaryota; kingdom Viridiplantae; phylum Streptophyta; class Pinopsida; order Cupressales; family Cupressaceae; genus Chamaecyparis; species Chamaecyparis obtusa. Next base: position 607,223 of record BSBK01005759.1, read on the forward strand.
TAGCTTCACTTAAACAACAAGTAATGAAAGCATGTTACATAATTTGGAATGTTACAAAATCCTTTTCTTTTCCAATATACATCTTAAACATAAAGTTCACATCTCCCTTTCCCTTTTTCCTAAATCTACCCATTCCAAATACATCATTTTGAATTACATCAATGATTACATTCAACTCCTCATGGGAGGTAACAATAATTTTACATCAAGAGATATAATTACAAAGCCTTCATCCTTCAAACTGGTAAATAAGCAAACATGAATCTTCAAACACTGCATCCGCAAGAGACACCTCGATAAAATATTTACCATCCAACCACGTGGATACCTAAAAGGCCCACTCCCCCATGCTAGGAGATAAACACCAAGGTCCACAAAGAAGGAATAGCTAGGCCAAACCTAGGGTTGGGTAACCTTTCCCAAATAGCAAATAAAAAATGATCAAAGTATAAATCTTTCCCCAAAAGACTCTAAGGCTTGGTAGAAACTCTAAGCAACAACCTAAGTGAGTGTCATCGCATAGCCCTCACTCCTTAGGTTGTCCTGGTACTAGCCACTTTGGGCCCGGGCCCCCAAGTAGGCACATGCGGGATCGAATGCCTTTCGTACAGACAAGCACCATTCGATTGTACCTACGCATAGGTACCTTCTCCCACTCCCATCCAGAGCCTTTACTAGCACTAATGGCATAGGCGAGGCACATTTAATATTTTTAATGTTTTAACCCATTCCCATAAGTTTAATTTAAGTTTTCACTTGTTAAATAACTCTTCAGTCGGTTATCCTGGTTCTAGCCACTTAGGGCCCTGGCCCCGCACTGAGAGCCACTCACTAGGTGTCGTTAGGTTTTCTACCCTTAGCCCACATATCATAGTTACATCATACATATTGTAAAAACACTTCATATAATTCCAACACAACAAGAAATGAACATATTTATAGTTTACACAAAGTTTCATATGCCAAAACACAATATAAAACTTCCCACATGCATTGAAACAACATTCCATAGCTTATTCCAAAATCTAGGAAAACGTCCCCTGTACCTGAAATTTGACTATCTGAATTTTAAGAAATCTCAAAATTATAATTTGCATCTTAACTCCTATGAATCTGAAACCTATCCCAAACATCTCAGAAGGTACCTAAACCCTTTATACAAGTATAACTTAAAGTATAAGTAAACTTATACTTAAATGTTATAATTGTATAAAGTCTGAATCCTATTTTCCTCGGTTTATACTAGCTCTGTCGGTTTATACTGGACTAGTCGGTTGACACAGTATTGCTTGATTGACACACTATCGACCTGGCTCAATTAACACTAAAATGACTTGGCTTGGTTAGCACACTACCGACCTAGCTCAGTTAACACACTACCGACCTAGCTTGGTTAACACACTGAACCGACAGAAACTGCAGAGAATGACTGTCAACTTTGTCTTGCGGGTAAAACTGGGCATTATGGGGACTAAGGTTGCCTAATATGAGCATGACCCATTTGAGATCTCCCAATTTCCCTTCAAAAATGGCCCATCAATTCTCCCTATCTATCTAACAAATATATTCTAGATTTGGGAAAAGAAATGTGGCACATAAATAGACATGAAATAGTAAGGTTGCAACAGAAGTTCTAAAATCTGGAAGCATTCATAATACATCCAATGACAGTAAAATACACTATCCTACAAGATCAAAACCACTTCTATCTCCCAGGGAGGTTTCACCACAATGAACATACAAACATTCGTAAAATAACTTTCCACAAACACATTTCAATTACACAGAAAATAAAACATATATATATATATATATATATATATATATATATATATATATATATATATATATATATACATATATATATACATATATATATATATATATATATATAGTTCCTGATTCTAAAAAAAAAGGTAAACAATCATAATCTCATCGAGTAATAGATCATTCATATACACAATCATAGTCATGGGAAGAATGGAGATTCTTCCCAGGTTAGACCCTACCTGGGGTCCTGCGGAGAATCGTCTATCCCTTGGTTGGAGACTCTCAGCAAAATTTCTAGCAAATATCCTCCTAGAAAATACTCCTCTGGCAATCAACTCCAGGCTCTTCTTCAAATTCCTCCTATAGGTAAGCTCCAAATCCTTTCACCTCCTCTCAGAGAAATCAATAGTCTCTATTCTCTAAACTATAGAAATATCCTATTAAAATTTAAGCCTCTCCTCAAATAAAATTTCCTCTCCAAAAACCCCTAACTCCCTTCACATAGGAAATCTTTCCTGTATATAGAATGGAGGAGGTGGTTGCACGGGTAATCCAACTAGTGGAACCATCCCAACCATCCATCTGTTAATTGTTAAGCTTAAATAATATTATTAAAGCCTTTTCTAGAAAAGATATAAATATACCTATCTATTACCATAATCAAATTTATGTTTCCTTTACTTTAGGGAAGGTAATAGTAATTATTATTTATAACACATTTACCATACCATTAACTATATCTAATTATTTATTAATGTAACACCATAATTACTTACTCACTAATTATATGAATATATGTGTGCACCCATATGCCAATGTGTACATATATTATTTTTATTACAAATATTACTGCAAACATAATATTATTATTATAAAACGTATTGTTTTCTAATCCATATTCTTTACAAAATATAATAGCGATATATAATATGAAACATACCATTATTATTAAAACTTTTATTACTATAGACCTTTTGTCATTATGAGTATTATAAAATAATACCATAAAATTATTCATTATTATAGATATTAGAATCACATGATTTAATCACATGCCAACTCGATCCTAACTAGATATGCTAATACATAAGTAGCTAATAATAAAGATTACTAAATCATATCCTCAAATGAACAATAATTCACTTCCATAATCTACTAATAAAATTGAACGTACTATAAAGACAACTAGAACTACTATACTCAAAAATTCATTCTCAATGAATACAAAAGACAAGAAGCTAACTACAAGATCCACAAAACCAATAAACTGAGAGATCACCTAATACATCCACACAAGGGACTGACTCGGTACTTCCCACCTAAGGATAAAAGGATCAAAGGTGAAGTTTCTTCCAGTGGAACCTGGTGATATCTCCGTACAACAGCAACGATCAAGAATTTTGAGGGATCGCTCAGACCTGTGAAGCCAGGTGGAGATGATACCCGGTACCTACAATCCTGCATCACCAAGAAGAGATACATATACATATGGATATACAAATCAGATATATGCAAGTAGATGACCAGGATCGATACATTGTGTGGACCTCAACTAAGTGAGTAGCTATGACTTCGTCCTGAGTCATGACAACACATCCGACACATGTCCATGAAACATAAAACATCATGATAATGGTTAGATTCAAATCCTTGGGTTAGATCCATGAAACATATATAAAATAGATGGTTTTCTAATCTCATAAACATATAAATAATAACCATAAATGAGCATATCCATCATATCATCATCCGCAAAATATAAATGCAAATTTATAGTCCTGACCATAATAAAATGTCCAAATTAGAAAAGTCCAAGTATCACCATAGGAGAGGTATTATAGCATTGGCGCACATAGAATGAATTATCTCCAAAGGTGCCTTAGCTCTCATTGACATACCAGCTGGAAATGATTCTCTATGTTGCTTTCCTAAGATGCACCCTTCACATACTCTTTCTGGTTTTTCTATTAGAGGTAAACCCTTCACCATGCTTTTCTTATGAAGCAAATTTAAGGCTGCAAAATTTAAATGCCCAAATCTTAGATGCCAAAGCCAATTTTCATCTTTAATCTCTGCTTGGAAGATCACTTGAGTGATTGCTGCAACTTTTCTTTCATTCATTTGTGAGTTCATTGAGTTGTCTACTTGAGAGAACTCTACATTCAAATCTGGTCTTATCCTTAAGGGAAACATCCTATTGTTTGTCATTTGAACCTTGGCTATGAGCTGATTGCTTGGGTATTTGTCTAAAATTGTGCACTCTTTATTTTTGAAAGATACTCTATAACCATTTTGAACAAGCTGCCCAATGCTCATTAAATTGTGTTTTAAACTGGGAACAAAATAGACATCATTCATGTGTTTCTTCTCCCCCATTTTGGTTAGAATGTTGATGCTCCCTTTTCCTTTGACTTCTACTTTGTTGTCATTACCCAAAGTTACATCAGATTTTACACTCTCATCCAAACTAGAAAACATTTCTAAATTTCCAGTCATGTGATTGCTGCAACCTGGGTCTAAAAACCACACATCCTTTTCATTTGCTTGTGCAACATTGCATGCTAAAAACATAGTATTTTGATTAGATTTTTGATTTTGATTTTCTTTTGTGAAATTTGCATTTTGATGTCTAGAATCAAATTGCTTCTTCCTACATTCATTCATATAATGCCCAAATTTCTTGCAATAATGACATTGGACTAAGGATTTGTCATACCTTTGGCTTTGAGGGTGATTTTGTGATGAGTATTGACTTGGGTTTTGGCCATTACCTCTTCCACTTGAACTTGATGGACTTCTGCCCCTTCCACTTGTGTTTCTTCCACCTCTATAAAAATTTCTTCCTCTACCTCTGAAATTTGTTCTTCCTCTGCCTCTACCAGTGTTGATTGAGACTTGTGTCTTGAATGCATGCTCCAAATTTGAAGTTGCTGACCTACTCAATCTATGCTCATGAGAAATGAGTGATGCATGAAGTTCATCAATTGAAAACTGTGAGAGGTTCTTGGTCTCTTCAATGGCTACTACAATAGATTCAAACCTTGTAGGCAAACTTCTTAGAATCTTTTCAACAACTCTCCTTTCTTCAAGAGTGTCACCATGTGATATGATTTGATTCACCAAACCAATGATTTGAGTGAAGAATGTGTCTATTGTATCTGATTTTTTCATGTAAATTGTTTCAAAATCTCTTCTTAACATTTGTAGCTTAGCTATTTTTACTTTTTCCATTCCTTGATAAGCTATTTGAAGAATGTCCCATGCTTGCTTGGACTTTGTTGCTACTTGAATTCTTGGGAAGATACTTTCATTCACTCCTTGAAAGATGAAGAAGAGGGCTTTTGAATCTTTCTTTTTATTTTCCTTTAAAATATCTTTCTCTGCCTGAGTCAAAGCATTATATGCTGCTGCATCTGCTGGTTCTGGATAACCATTTTCAACAAGCTCCCATAAATCTTGAGCACAAAATAATGCCCTCATTGTGATTGCCCAATAATCATAATTTTTCCCATTGAACTGTGAGATCTATGGATTTGTCAAGCTTGTGCTTGCCATTGTTGGCTGTAAATACCTTTGCTCTTTGATTCACCTTCATCTTTCATAAACAACTTTCAGCTCTGATAAACAACCTTCAACTCTGATACCAATTTGATGGAGGCAGAGGGGATTAATTTCTAACAGGCTTCACATAGACTTGGACTTGGTTGAAATGAATTAATGGTAGTATGTATTTGTTCAACATTTTGTTCATTAGCATTCTCAGTTCTTCTATCGAGATCAACTGGAGATTTAGATGAGGTTGAGAGCATGGAAGGAGTCGAATTCTCACATTGTACTTTTCTTTCCCCATTTTCTTGTAGTTGAAATTTTTTCTTGATATGGGCTTTCCAATAATTCTTGATGCCGTTGTCTGTCCTGCCTGGTAAGCTCTACGCAATCCGAGACCACCTGAACTTGAAAAATAATACATACAAAATGTTCATTTACTGTTCATCATATATCACAGAAAAAAATATCAAAAAGATGAATAAAATGAATGAAGTTTATACCTATTTCCCCAACGAGAATGGAGATCAATAATCAAACGTTCTTCCTCTGTAGTTATGTTTTTGTGATTGAGATCGGGACTAAGGTAGTTCACCCATCTCAGCCTGCAGCTCCTACCACTTCGCTTAAGCCCTACTTCATTACCGAATAAATTAAATAAATTCTACTGTAGGTGGGTATTGGGGGCGTTGGCTAAGCTTAATATTGTTTTTATTTTCAATTTTTTGATTACATGTTGAAATTTTTAAATCTTTTTTTTTCAAATTTGAAGAAAAGTGCATTTTGTATAGAGCATAACCGCATCCCAGTATTTGGAAGGTTTGGATAATCTCAACGTACCTGATGCTTTGGCTAAAAAATCCTAGCACCCTTCACCATTGATGGTAATGCAAGAAATGAGTCGATAATCCTCCTCAAAAGTCCAGGTCACTCTCTTTCGTTCGCCTTTCTTCAAGCAGCTAGCACTTCTATTGGCCATTATACTTGATTCTCTGTATGTTACACCAAATTGAAACCAAAATTATTAGTAATAATCACAAATGATGTATAATAGCATCCCAGTACACCTCTTAATAAAACTAGAACAACAATATATCTTAGTTTAAAAGAGAATCAAAGAATCGAAGCTAAATTTGAAATCATCCAAAGCATACATATCTCATTGTATGTGTCCTCAGAAGTGCAAGGGTCAGGTAGAATAATGTTGATAGTTTACCAAAACCCTAAATAAGATTCCTAGCCAAATAATAGATTAATAGAGCCAGCTAATAATCTAGCCTCCCATAGATCAACATATCTTCTCCCCATCTTTTACTCTTTTGGCATTTGCTTATTGATCAGATCAATGTAATTTAATCAGTTTTTGAACACTGAGAAAGGCTAATCAAATTATAACAAAAGAATTTTTACCCAATCAAGGAAAGCTGGAACCAGAAATAGTAATGTCAACTGTCGACAAGTTTACTTTCCTTTAATGGTCCTATTGCTTAGAACAGATTATTTTTGACAGTTCGTTACATCCCCATGATTTTGTCTCTAGACTACATAGTATGACAGATCAGGGAGACTGACATATATGTGTACGAAAGTGACAAAAATAGTTTTTTTAAAGTTTTAGAATCTGCGGTGACAGACATAAATTATATTAACCAGAGCCATGGAGGAAAATAATAGGTTAAATGGTAGTGGGTTTTAGTTTACAGAGCATCTATGGATTTTTCATACCGAGTCACCACCTCGAAGAATGCTTTTGGTCTAAAAAATAGAAAAGTATCCAATGATTTCTTCACCTAGATGTTCCTAAAAAAACTATTGGTGCGTTCTGCTTTGAAATCTGATGAAAGCATTAATTTCATTTGCTTAAACAATTACAGTTTACTTGAATTATTTTAATCTCTTCATTGTCATTGACATCATTGCTGTCCTTATTCATTTTTTTATTATTGGTTCTAGATTGTTCGACATTTCTTTGCTTATCATTATTATTTTATTTATATCTTAGCTCTACATTGTTCGACCTTTCTTTGTTCATCATTATTGTAGAACTTTAGTTTTTGTTCCGTGACCATATTAGGGGCTCATTCATTTGGTCTTGAATTCTTTACGTATAACCTTTAGGGAGTTTCTTTGCTAGGATGGGAGTGTGAGACTTCTTTGATCATTAGCCAAGCCTCTTGTTTATAGTTTATGTTTATGATTTGTATAACAATAGATTTTTTTTTAAATGAAGGATGCGTAATTAAATGAATATTGATATTTAATGTATAGTTGTCATTATTTTATTTTTTGTTATAATCTTCTATATGTTCTGTGATTTTGTTATTAAAGGTATGAAAATTTTCAAGATTCTTTGTAATTTTGATCTATTTGCAATGTTGTGATGTAGGAGCAATGGTTCAACTTAATTCTTTTTTTTTTATAAGTTCTTGTTGTGGCTTTTATTTTTATGTGTTTTGTATTTGGAACACCTTTTTATTATAACATATGATTTTCTTATAGGCTTGTGTTTGGTGCTATGTATTGGAAAACAACACTTTACATGCTTAACTTATTTGAATAATTTGCTTCATGGATATGTGGTATATTATTCATATTACAAGTAAAAGTTATGATGGTTCTAGCCAATTGTATCATTTGATTTATATATTTTATGCCATGTTTCAATCTATTGATTATAATGTTTATGATGTTATAATCTATTGGATGACAATGTTGTGCTTCAACTATATATATATATATATATATATATATATATATATATATATATATATATATATATATATATATATATATATATATATATATATATATATATATATATATATATATATATATATATATATATATATATGTTCCCTTTACATACGTTGAGTAATTATTGGTACAAGGTTGTTCCTCTACCTTGCTACATAGGCATAAATCATTTTCCCAATAGTAATTATCCATGAGAAAATCATTCCATTTCGTCCAAACTCTATTCTTCTCAATTTGAGGCAATCCATGTTATATTTCACTAGAATTGATCCAAGCATGACTAGAAAGTGATTTCAAAATATGTGATTATCAAAAAAATAATGATAAACTCTTTATTTATCTAAATGGCTCAAAATTGTAGATTTCTTGTATGTAAAACTTGTACAAATTAATTGTTTATTTAATATTTTTATCTATCATGTTAGTATTTGGTGCAATAAAATACTACTTTTTTATATCTAGTGTTCTATTTCAATGAAAATTTGTTAAATAAAATCATGTTAACTAAAATTTTCAAAATACAAATGTGGGGAATAGGTATTTACATTAAATGCAACTATGTTGAATAATTCCAAATGAATGAAGGTAAATTGTTTCTTTTGAGAATTTAAAGTTTTGAGAGTTTAAAATAAACAAAATATAAAAGAAAATAAAAATAAAACATACTAGAAGGAAAATACATACTAGAAGGAAAATAGACTTGAGAATTTTTCATTTTTCAAAGATTTTTCTCTTCAAAATCCTTTCCCTTAGTTTATTTTGAAAGTTTGATTATGGGCATGATTGTGAATTTAAATAGATGGAATTTAAAATCAATTGCATAGGAATTGGAAGGGAAGTAAATTATGTGTGTAGAATTTCCCTCTAATTTAAATTTTAGTAATATGTTTGTGATTTGTTTGTTCAAATTTGAATGAGGTATCTATTCAATTTTCCCTCCTTGTAAATTATTTTGTGATTTGAGAGCACACCTTTTGTGTGATCAAAAGTGTAACACACTTCTATGAACTATTACACTTGAGAGAATCCATGGAAGAGGACATATCAAGAAGCGGCTCATAGCTTCCTAGTTGAAGCAAGTTTAATCCTTCTCATGATGCTCATCAAATTGGCATAGAGGATTAGTGACTTGAATACTCCAAAATAGAAGATTCAAATCTAAGAATGAAGCTACGATGCAAGAGTGCAAACTAGGATGAGAGATTAAGCTAAGATGAATGTAAGAAATTAGTATTCTAGTATAAAGATGCAAGAGCTATACTATTGAGGTAATGCAAGAAAGAAGCTAGATTAATAATGCAAGGTTGAGCTAGAAATGAAGCTAAGCTAAGAATTCAAATAACAAGATTATTCTAAGAATACAAGAGACCTAGAATGGAAGAATGCAATATTACAAGATGCAACAAAGCTAATATTACCAAAATTGCAAGATTAGGACCCTTCAGACAAGGAAGAGCATCCTTGTAAAGGAATTGCCTCAAGAATGGAGGGCTAAGATTATGAGGCAAAAGAATGAGTGGTTGAGATGAAGAGGCAAAAGGAGATGCAAGGTTAGGTAGAAATGAGTGTTGAGGATTAAGAGGCAAAAGGCAAATGTTAGGTATGATAAGACAAAATAGAATTTTTGAAAGCACAAATTTATTTTAATTAATAATTAATCAAGATTAAGTATGCACACATTTGAATGTGTTATTTTAATAAAAGTGTAGAAACTTTATATTAAAAGAAATGTTATAGCAGTTAAATAAATATGCAAGTTCTAAAAATTAGACCATAGTATAAGCTTGATATAAGATTTTTGATTTAATTATGAAAAGCAAATTTTAAGGGTTACTCTGCACAATTATGCCTAGTAAATATGCCTTTGAGATTTAGGATTTGATTTGAGGCAATTTGATTGAAATGGGGGGGGGGGGCTCAAGTTCTACAAGACCAATTTTAGGTGATTGCATTTGCCCCTCTTTGACTAATGTGTGAGTGATTTGGGAACACATTGAGTCAAAGAATGATGATGTCAAGTCAGTTGTTTGAGATCTGACTCCGAACTTGATTGAACAAAGATCAATAAGAAAGATAAGAGTATATAACCTGATATGAAGCGATGAGACTAAATATCTCTCCAAGGAAATTGAGATAGATGACCATCTTAGAGAAAAAACTAGAATGATATGGGTCTTGATGAACTTGATATGCCCCAAGAGACCAAAAAGATGTATGTATGAGTAAACTGATATGAAGCGATGAAAATGCTCTTTCAAAAAGATGTGGAGAATCTCAACTTGATATGAAGCGATGAAGCTGAGATGCCTTGAGCGATGATGTTTTAGTCCTGATTGAATTGATCGAATTCAAATTTGGTTCAATTACTAGATTTGCAAATCAAGAGATTTGATTGATGAAAATATTTTCTATATTTTCATTCTCCCTCGGGATCATAATGGAAATTAGGTACAAGGGCCAAGATTAGCCTCAGAGAATCTAAGAAAAGAAGAAGTAAGTGAGCTAGGAGTGATAGCGTCAGTAGTCAACTGCATTTGACAATGAAATGGTCTCAAAATTTGATTTTGATCCCCAAAATAGGATAAAAAATAAGGATTTGCAATCAAATTCTTTGGCAAAGAGAGAGGAAAGATGAAAAGAAAGCATAGCTTAAGGTAACCATAAATGAAAACCTAAATAAAGCCCTAGAATGAGATATGACCTAAGACATGAGAGTGGCTAAGTCACTGATCTTGTAACCATTAGTTTTCACCATTTGAGCATTTGGGACATCGAAGGTGAGTACAACCTTCACCAGTGCAAGAGTAACCATAAAAATATGAATATGACCCTATAGGATCAGATGTAGGAAACACACATAAGCATTGAGACATGAGCATCAGGATGACTTGAACATGGTTTCCAAGTTAATGTTGTAGGAAAACACCCGTATCAAAGCACAAGATACGAAGATAACCAGGAGTGTCATCATACATGCTACACACAAGAAATAGACATGGAGATAATTCTAACCTCACCTAAGTGTCTGAATAAATAAGGTTGAGGTATGTGTGGCATTCCAATTGTGAAATCACCTTAGGATCATTGAAATCACACCACAAGAAAAAATCAAAGAAAATATTGTTATGCCCCCAATCACGAATCTATAGTCAAGTAGACATCATCAAGAAACCTTAGAAGATATAGCAAGAGAAAATCAATGATAATAGTCAACACATAAGAAAATAGTTTACCATATCTCTAACATTTTCATTTCTCTGAGTTGTAGTGTTGCACTAGGTGTTAAGAAAACACCTTTGTGCTAGTTTCAAAGTGCAAGTGTGTAGTGAATAGTGGAAGATCCGATATGTGTTTAGAAACGTAGTGATGTCCAAATTGGTAGTGTTAAGAAATATTAAAGGATTGGGGTATTGAGAAATGCCAAGTAGTGTCAGCAATAATGTGTGCATCAGGAAGGACTGATAAAATGACTCAAGTTAAGCTCAAGAGAATCAACCAAGTGATAACGCAATGATAGCTTAGATAGGCACACGATTTACCCTAGATGACAAATAAGTATTGATGAAAATACTAAGACAAGTTCCAGCCCATGACAACACAAGGAAACAAAGAGTGATATGGATGCACATAGATAAGAGCTCAGCCACACATTGATAGATGTAAGGTTGATTACAAGTGACACATGTTTACCAAGTTTTCACCACTTGGAGATTATTTTATATTTGCTAGGGTGAACCCACAATAGTGGGTTACACTTTTTTGCTTGAATGGACACTGAACTCTGCATTTTCAAAAAAACTTTTAGATTCAAATGCATATTTTTGTTAAACCATTTACAATCCGAAGATGAAGTAAATTAGAGTCTTTTATGATTTTATTTCTAGATTCTAAATATATCTTTATTTTTATTTTTGAATTGATTTGAATGATTTTTTCTTTTTCCCACAAAAACTGGTATGTTGTTGAAAACGTCATTTTCAAAGAGTTACATTTTTTTCATAGAGCATAACTTTTTTTCTAATATAGATATCAATGTGCTTATTTTGAATTTAGTTTTGTAACATCCATACAAAGGGAATGCAATTGGTTTGACAACATTGTAATGATTATTGCATATTTTATTGACATTTGAAGTTGACTAAACCATAATTTTGACATACCTTGACTACATAACTTATAACTTGTCATGTATTTGTCAAATTTCATTTTAATTTTTTTTCGATAGAAATATAAATTAAACACCTAGGGAATAGATATTTTTTAGAATTTTTTTTCTCACATTTACTATTTTTCCATAAGCATCCAACATAGAGGTAGACATACGATGAAATATCTATGTTTAGTAAAACTAAAAATACAAAGTCATAATAAACTTAATATATATTAACATTATAATCATTGGAAATATTTTTCTAATTAGTAACTTACTACATAGATAGGTTTGTCAAATGGATTCATTTGATCTGCCAAAACATAAATTCAAAGTGATTTTTTGTTAGCATTTTAATAGGTGTGAAGGAGACTCCATTGTAGGTAAGAATGAGAAGGATAGATGTTATATCAAATTTTTTTTTATCTAAGATGGTTTGAGCTAACCGTTTGTAATTAATTACTTTAAATGGAACCTCTTAAGGCTTAAATCATCACATTTGATTAAAAATGTGTTATTCTAGGAAAAATCAGTATGTCTAAAAAAGTGTAACCCACTATTGTGGGTTCATGCGCTACTAAGGCACATGTTTCTAGGTTTTCACCAAAGCACGATTTTTTTCTCATTTTTCTTTTTTCTTTTTTACTTTTTTTAATGTTTTTTGATATTTAATTATTTTGAGGATACATCAAGGTACGTGTTACCATGTTTTCACCAAGATGATCATTTTTTCAAGACTTTATATGCTTTTTAAGATTTTTTAAGGATCACAAATTGTAGTACAAGAAGTAGAATGCTTAGTTGTAGAGTTTTTGTAGGTAAAGAGTGTTGAGAAGCTCTTTGAGAACATCATCATTTGTAGTAGATAGTTGACAAGCTTCAAAACTAGATGATTTAGTAATGATAGAAGGATTTGGCCAATAGTATCGAACCGTTAAGAGTTTTGCAACCAAGGAAAGAATATTCAAGTAAGATCCACAAATACCCTTATAGACCTCTCTAACACTTTGTCAGATTCCTAATGTTCTAGATGACTAGGGAGAGTACCATCTAGACTTCTCTTAAAAAAGTCATTCGCGATGAATAGATACAAGGATGCACTTCTTGGAAGGTAATGATAGATTGGAGAATAGCAGGAGGTATTGGACATAATGATGGTGTAGAAGATTTAGGATTTAAGTGAGACATAGGAAAGAGATGGAATTTGGAGTGTCAACATTGGTTTATCTTTTATATCTAAGTCTTTCAAGAGAGACTTAGGAATCCATGTAGCCTTTGATCATTCTTTACTTTGAGATTCTTTTGATTGTAATTCTTCTATAATGGATTTTGGAATCCATATTTTCTTTTTTTCTTGGAGAACCCTTGTGGTCTCTTGAATATTTATCTTGTCATTGCAATCACATGTTGATTAGATAGGACATGATGATGTTTATATGTAAGTGGATTCTTGTATTTTTTATTATTATGTTGCACATCCAAATTTCTCCAAGAATACTTGATAATTATGGATAAATGAGGCTGATATGATGGGTTTAGATGGAGGGATGGATGGGAGGTGGTTGAGCCACTTAACTCACAAAGAATGAGGGACAAAGGCTCAATAGGTTCAAGTGCAAAGATATCGGTATCATCCTCATCAATCATGAATGAATCAGAGATATTAAGAAAATTATCCACCATAGAGCATTGTCGATCATGAGTTTTCCTATAAGAGTCATAAGAGTTTAGAGAAGTATGATGCAAATCTAACCCATAAGGCCTATCTCGAGAACTAATTCCTCTTCTTGTGACATAAGTGTGTGAATAGGAACTAACTCAATTCTAGACCTTCCTAAATTTGATGAAGCTTTCATAGGATGAGGTCTTATATACCCATGATTTTCATGATTAGCTAAAGCATTTCTTTGATTATGAGTAGATGGCCTAAGAGCCATAATGATGATTTCCACAAAAGGATGAAAAGGATCTTCATCGTCATATTGATATTGAGAATTATAGATTTTTTCTCTTTCAAAATTTGTAGTAGGAGCATATCTATATATGACATCAACTTGAATTTCCTTTGTAGCATCTGGTAATGAGTCCCACTCATATAATTCATATCAATTTGTTTCACTATTATGATATTATTTGATGTAATCAGCTAGAGCGATTGTGGGAGGTAGATCTTCATCACCACTTTCTTCTTTTGCAGGAGGTATATTTTTTAGTAGTAAGAGCTTGTTCAATAGAAATAGCAATAGAGTAGTCTAGAATAGGCATACACTGAGGCATATCCAAGATGTGGGAGACATCATCTAGTTTCCCTCAATCATGATGTACGTGATTAGAGTTAGTGGTATGTTCAACAGTAGTAGGAGTAGTAGTAGTAGTAGTAGTAGTAGTAGTAGTACCATCAGTAATAGTAGGATTTTTCTCATGAGACTGAGTTTGATTAAGATCATTTTTTTGATAGATAAAGCAGCAAGAGGGTGCTGGCCCGAGGAACAAAGGACTAGTAGCACATTAATATCACATTAATGGAACTAGTCAAAGTAGATAGAATAGTATAATAGAATAATCACCAAGTCTAACTCTACCCCTATCAAAAACATAAACCATAGTACTGATCAAAAGGATTAAACTAGAGTACTTAAAATGAATAGTAGCATGTAAAGTATCAGTCATAAGCCACACAGGGCTGAACGAAAAGATATAAAAACTAACATTAACCCCAACTGCAACACAGGGGATCTGAGGGCCAAGCCCAACCAAAATTAACCAACACATGGACACCAAAAATTAGTTCTTTCCACCCAACTGCTTAAACAACAGGGTCCTAGCCCACTCTTCCTGCAGAAACAGGAAAAGATCCTTGTTGTCCTCCTCCGCTTCCAGCCTCCCACCCACCAGCTTATCCCGCACATGATAGAGGATCATAGAAAAAGCGTGCATGACCTTTAGGGAAAATTTGTTTGTCATTATGCATTGGTTCATCAGATCTTGTATATTCTTCTTAATCTTTGCAATATCTTTGTCCAAATTCAAGAACCTCCTTTTGAGGGTGCCTTTAAATTTTTTTTTGTCCTCCAGGGCCTCGATATTGTAATTAGAGGTGGGGGGCTTATCTTGGGGATCATGAGAAGGAATCAGGGGTGGGGTAGGGTTATTGGGGGTTTCCATGGTTTGCTAGAGGTTGGGTAGGGGAGTCTTACCAGTCCCAGGGGGACTGCTAGAGCTACACGTTCATTTTCTTGAGGATCTTATAATGGCATATAAGTATTTCCTTGATAGCCTGGATTAGAATTTTGGATATGTAAGAGCCTTTCATATGTCATTGGTTGTATGTATGCTTCTTCCTCATCATCTGAGTCCTCATAGGGGTGATTTTTGTAGATAGGTTTTTCAAACTTATATTCATGATAGCTAACACTAGTTTTGTCTTTATGATTTCTGAATTCATCATGTTGAGGTTTAAGAAGACCTTTTCCTTTTCCAAGAGGAATTTTTCCATCATATCTCATCTTTTGCGTAAGTTGGTAACCCACACCATATTTTTGAGGTGAAATGTCAGCATGTTTGATCTCTTGTTCAGGTTTTTCTCTCTTGTAGAGTCTTTGTAAGGTAGCACTTTCTTCCATTTCTAGCTCTAGGGGAATTTTAGCTTTAACCATTCAAGTACCTTCATGTATAATAGGTGTTGTTGTAACTATAGGAATGAATGAGAGAGATGATCTACCATAAGATTTTTAAAAGATGGAAAAAATGTCCACTCAATATTCTCCCATACCAGTAGGTTTGACAAGTATTCTTGATAGAGTTTCTTTTTCTTTTGATTATGGATTTTCATAACTTGAGCCTTCTTTGTTCTAAGGAACAATTCATTCTTCTTGTTTATGATTTCTATATATGTATGATGAGTGTGTAGGAATAGTAGTCATATTTTTTCATGAGGGAATTTAATGCATCGATGTTATGTAGTAGGATCTACTTGCATTGCATGAATCGAAGGACGATCCAAAAGTATGTTCTATGCCAAAGGAATATTTAGGACTTGAAAGATGACATCTTTCTGAATAGGACCTACTCAAATAGGTAAGATTAGCATGCCTTTAGAAGAACATTCCTCTTCATCGTCTTCTTTGATGATTATTTTGCGCTAGGGACCAACAACATGCTCTGAGAAACTAAGAGCTTTAACCAAATTGAAAGTGAAGATGTTCAAACCTATGCCTCCATCTAGAAAAACACACTTAACTCTATATTTATGGATAGTGATTTTGAAGCAGGGGCAGGGTAGATACAAGCAGAATCAAGAAAAAATGACTCTGCTTGAATCAACAAACAAGCCCTGCTCAGAGTTACACATGGAAGAAATATGAATACTACATGAAATTAGTGAAAACACAATGTATATGAGACAATCAACTCACAACAATAATAGAGTAATTATATTAAATCTTTCAACATGCCCGACTGTGAGGCTTTCCAAGTTTCGGCCTTATACAAAGAAATTATGTAATCAAAATCTCAGCTTGCATCCTATATTTATCTCCAATGATGTATCTTGATAATCATATCTCTCTACCTACCCTCTACATCAACCCAAGCTCCAAATATATAGCTAGCAAAGCCACAAGTCAGCTAGTCGGGCATTTAATTACATTATAGGTCTAGCCTGGAAGAGTAAACCAAAACTAAAGAAATAATGAAAAAACTTAATGAAAAGTTATATTTAGGTCAACACATGATCCAAGAACATGTCCATAACTTATAAAGATCTAATTCCATCATATGGCACCATGCAAGATGAAAAACTCCACGTTTCACGTGCAAACTGGGTGAAAATTGATACCCGAGAAAAATGGTCATAACTTTAAACTCATAATAAGTTAGGACTTGTGGTCTTAGGTGAAGAAATTAATTTAGGTCCTATTGAAGTCCATAAGCAAGAAAAGGCTGATTCATTAAGGATAAAGAGCTACATGATGCACAATCAACACATAGAATGCAGTAAAATATAGCTCCAACAACAAGGAAAATAGCTATAACTTTTAAACAGTCCATCCAATCCTTATGTGCTCATAGGATAAGGTTCCTAAATAGGTCCTAAACATCATGTATGATTTGTACAACATGAAACCAATAAATGAAATGATTATAATGCAAAAACTAGAAAATAGGAAATGTTTTTTGGTTGATGCAAGATTGCTCAAAGACCCAAGAAGCTCCTACATCAAACACCTAGGGTAAATAAAGAACTGATGTCCACATCAAGCACTACTCATATTCTAACGTAAATCATAAAGATCCAACTCAACTTGTGTAATCCATGAACTGTCTTCAATTGGCTTATCTTTCCACTGAACTAGGTATTCCATGTAGTCTTTTCCTCTTGTACTCTTGCTTACTCTACTATTCAAGATCTTTTCAATGCTCTCATTTTTGTTATTAGGATAATCCAAATCATCTTCTATCTCATCTTTTGATTCAAATTACTCAACGATATCAACAATGTTGAATATAGGTGATATATCCATGTCCTCTGGTAATTCCACTTCATAAGCATTTCCATTGTCAATCTCCTTCTGAATCTTACAAGGTCCAAACCTCTTCATTTTTAGCTTGTTGCAAGTACTAACTAGAAATATATTTTTCTTCAAATGAATCATAACCCCATTTCCAACTTCAAAAGATTTATGTCTCCTTCTCTTATTTTCTCTCTGTTTATATTTCAAATTACTATCCTCCAAATTATTTTTAACTTCATCATAAAAAGTTCTCATGTATACTACAAAATCCTCAGCTTCAACACTTCTTCTGGTCTGAGTAGGTAAATCTCTCAACTTTGTGGTTCCCTTAGGATGAAATCCAATAACAATCTCAAATGGTGTCCTCTTAGTGCTTCTATTCATAGAATTATTATTATATGAAAAATCTTCTTGTGCCAAAACTAAATCCCAATTAGTAGGCTTATCTCCAACTAAACATCTCAACAAGTTTCCTAGACTTCTGTTCACAACTTCAGTCTATCCATTTGTTTGAGGGTGAAATGTAGAACTAAACTTTAATTATGTATTCATATTTTTCCAAAGTGTTCTCCAAAAGTAACTAGTAAACTTAGTATCTATGTTTGAAACAATAGATTTAGGCAAACCATGCAATCTTACCACTTCCTTGAAGAATAATTCAGCTACATGCAATGCATCAGATGTCTTCTTACAAGGTATGAAATGAGCCATCTTAGAAAATTTGTCAACCACTACCAAAATAGAATCATTACCTCTTTGAGCTCTAGGAAATCCAAGAAAAAAGTCCATACTCACATCTTCCCAAGGTCTACTAAGTACATGCAAAGGTGTATACAATCCCAAATTATGACTAGTTCCTTTTTTTGTTTGGAAAATTCTGCAACCTCTAACCATTCTTTGTAAATCTTTGTAAATCTGAGGCCAAAAGTACCTTTCTAAAATCAAATTGACAGTCTTATCAATCCCTAAATGTCCAAAAATTCCACCACTATGTTTCTCCTTTATTATGTTCTCTCTCATAGATCCTCTAGGTATGCACAACTGAACTCCTTTAAACAACATGTCTTCTTGAATGAAATAATCAGCCCACTTGTCATTTACTGTCTGTTCCTTACAAACTTTCCAACATTCTACAAAATCAATGTCAGTCTCGTACAAACACTTCAAATCATCAAAACCAAGTATCTCAACTCTCATATCTGTCAGCAAACTTCTTCTTCGGCTCAAGGCATCGGTAACTTTATTTGACTATCCACTCTTATGCTTCAATGAAAAGGATAAATTCCATGAGAACTCAACTCACTTCATATGTCTCTGATTCAATTTATTGTGACTTCCCAAATACTGCAAAGCTTTATGGTTAGTATACAATACAAAATCTTTAGGCATCAAATAGTGTCTCCATTTCTTCAAATTAATCAGCAACTTTTCTTCCTTCAATCTTTGCAATACTTGTCTGATATGTTCAAGACGTTCTTCCTTACTCTTACTCAATATCAAAATGTCATAAAGATATACAATAAAAAATTTACCCAAGAATCTTTTTATAACTTCATTCATCAGCCTCATGAAAGTACTAGGTGCATTAGTCAAATCAATCTTTTTGAAATAATTTTCTCCACTCAAACTATCCATTATGTAATCCATCCTACACAAAGGAAATCTGTACTTTACTATTATCTTGTTTATAGCTCTAGAATCAATGCACATTCTCCATTCTCCATTATTTTTTGGTGCTAATGCAATAGGTACTACACAAGGAATCAAACTTTCCCTAATCAAACCTCTCTCAAGCAATTCTTGCACTTGTCTATTCAACTCAATCTTTAGATCAAGTGTCAACCTATGTGGTTCTTTATTAGGCAAACTAGCTCCAGATATCAAATCTATACAATGACTTATACTTCTCATAGGTGGTAAACCATCAGGTACATTATTAGAAATGATGTCATAAAATTTAGTCAACAAAGGCTTAACCTCAGGTGCATGTTCTAACTCATTTTGTTTCTCACTTTTCCTTGGAATTAAAACAAAAAAAACATTCTGTTCTTTCATTTCTCTTGCAAAAATTTTACCATCAACCAATCATACTCTGACTGTAGTAGAGTGACCTTCATCAAACTTTTCTACTAAACAAAATAATACTTGTTTCTTCCCATCCATCCAAATAGTATATTGATTCAATCTACTACCATGCAAAGCTTTCCTATCATATTGCAAAGGTCTACCCAAAAGAATATGACAACAATCCATAGGCATAATATCACACAAGACTTCATCATGATATTTCCCAATTTTGAATTTAACAAGGCATTGTTCTCTTACAAGTAGTTTATGCTCCTTATGGATCAAAGCAATATGGTAAGGCTTAGGATGTCTCAATCTCTATAACTGTAATTTGCTAACCAACTCTTTGGATGCCAAATTATCAGAACTTTAGCTATCAATGATTACCTTGCAACATTTATCATCGATCTTACATCTGGTTTTGAACAAACTTTTCCTCAGAATAGGTTCCTCATTAGCTTCTTCATTCCACAAGATCTTTCTTAACATCAAGTTCTCACCATGTTCAGGCTCATTAGACATTTCCTCAACTTCTTCACAAGACAAATTATTTCTTCCATTACCTCCAGTCTTCTTTCCAAAGTTAGTACATTCAAAAGCTCTATGTCCTTCTTCACCACATTTGTAACAAGTACCTTTAAAACAAGATTTCTCTTCTCTTTTCCCATTATTTTTATTCCTAGAGTAACCACTATAGCTACCTCTAGAGTAGTTACCTCTTTTAGTAGGTTCATCTTTCCATCCTTTATCTTGCACTGCATTGCCAGATTTGCTACTTTCTCCATAAGATCTGCCTCTACTTCTCTGAAATCTGCCACCTCTTCCTCTTTATCTTGGTTCATGTCTCTTTGCTAATCTCTCTTCTACCTTCAAAGAAAATTGGTATGCTTCTTCCACACTTTATATCTTTTAACATAACTGATCTCATCTTGAATAGATTTCCTCAAACCATTCAGGTATCTAGCCACTTTCTTAACTTCATCATCCACATGTCAAGATCTGATATCCAATTTGTAAAAATCCTCAATATATTCTTTCAAACTCATGTCCTTTTGTATCAAATTTTGTATTTTTTTCATCAGACTAACTTGGTAGTCAGCTGGAAGAAAATTCTTCATCTTTCCAAGCATCTTCATCCATGTCTTGATCTTTTATTTTCCTCTCTTCTGTCTCTCAGTTTGTAAATGATCCCACCAAAGAGATGCATGTCCTTTCAACATTTTGATTGCTATCTTAACCTTCTTATTATTAGGAGTACCTTCATACTCAAAGTATTTATCCATCTCAGAGATCCAATCTAAAAGTGCACCGGTCTCAAGTCTTCCATCATAGCAAGAAACTTCAACCGCAGGTTTGGAGTTAGCCTTAGACAAAACTCTCAAGAGTCTTTCCTCATCCTGATCAACTTCAGGTTCAGGATTAGGTGCTTGTTCTTCTTCATCACTAAAATCTTCAAGATGTGCTCCTCTTCTATGGTCTGTCTCTATAGCTTCAAGCCTAGTTGCAATCTGCCTCAACATATCCATGATAGCATTATCATTTCCTCTACCACGAACCATCTTGACAATAAGGTTCCAACAAGATCATAACCTTCTACAAGTTATAGGTTAGATCTTAGATCTACCACCCTACAACCAATCCAATAAGGTTCTCCATGATCCAATCCACAAGAAAGAACTCGCTCTGATACCACTTGACGTAGGGGCATGGTAGATACAAGCAAAATCAAGAAGAATTGACTCCACTTGAATCAACAAAAAAGCCCCACTCAAAGTTACAAATGGAATAAATATGAATACCACATGAAATAAATGAAAATACAATGGATATGAGACAAGTAACTAGCAGCAACAATAGAGTAATTATATTAAATCTTTCAACAAGCCCGACTGTGAGGCCTTTTGAGTTTCAGCCTTATACAAAGAAATTATGAAATCGGAATCTCAGCTTGCATCCTATCTTTGTCTCCAATGATTATCTTGATAATAATATCTCTCTACCTACCCTCTACATCAACCTGAGCTCCAAATATATAGCTAGCAAAGCTGCAACTTGGCCAGTTAGGCATTTAATTACATTATAGGTCCAGCCTGGAAGAGTAAACCAAAACTAAAGAAATAATGCACAAAACTTAATGAAAAATTATATTTAGGTCCACATATGATCCAAAAACATGTCCATAAATTAGCAAGATCCATTTCCATCATATGCCACCGTGCAAGATGAAAAACTCCACATTTCGTGTGCAAACTGGCTAAAAATTGATACCCGAGAAAAAGGGTCATAACTTTCAACTCATAATGAATTAGGACTTGTGGTCTTAGGTGAAGATAGTAATTTAGGTCCTCTTGAATTTTTTAAGAGATGAAAGACTGAAGCATTAAGGATCAATGGATACACGATGCATAATTATCACACAAAATGCAGGAAAATACAGCTCCGGTAGCAAGGAAAACAACTATAACTTTGAAATGGTCCATCCAATCCTTATGTGATCATAGGAGAAGGTTCCAAAATAGGTCCTCAATATCATGTAAGCTTTTCACAACATGAAACCAATAAATGCAATGATTATAATGCAAATAACAGAAAATAGGAAATGTTTTCTGGTTGATGCAAGATTTCTCAAAGACCCAAGATGCTCTTGCATCAGAGTTCAATATAGCTAGGATGATTGTGAAGATGACTGAATTTTTTTTTGTCTATTTTAGAGAAATTTAGATAAGAAGGTGAAGCAAGATGACCAACCATGGAGTGGAACTTATCAATGTCTAGGTCCTTAGGTACATTAGCCGCAAGAAGGGCTTGATCAATAATCTCCTAGTGAGCAGGAGAGATTTGCAGTAGCTCAAGTATAGGTATCTAAGCTGAAGTATGCTGAAGTTGGTCAACTGGGTTGTAGTCATGTGAAGTTGATGAGGTATCTAGTTTAGACATTGAGGTTTTTTCTTTCTTAGGAGCAGAGGAGAAAGATGAAG
>BSBK01005759.1:635000-855000 GCA_027943335.1 Chamaecyparis obtusa
GGTAGTGCAATAAATATATAAAAATCACCTTAACTAATGTTTTTATTTATAAGAATTAGTATCATCAATAAATTACTAGTGGGAAAAAATCTAGTTCAAGGAATAAATTAGTGTCATATCTTGAATTGGTAGTAATTTTAGTAACAAATTTTTAGTAAAAGTACTTTACATAATTTCTATCATATATGTAGTTTTACTTTGACCTTAAAAGATTTGATTATTTGAATATTTGAATATTTATTTATAAATAGTTTATGTTATTTCTTTTTTGTAGTGCACAATCCTAATTATGTTTTTCTCCTTTCTAACACACTATCCTAATGGTAGATCATAGAAACATTGAATCAAAAATAGGTGAAATGTTTTAAGTTGAATAATAGAAACAATAGAATCATTAATATCTAAATAATAGTATTTTTGCCTTTCAATAAAATTATATATTTTTTAAATTACAATTTTTTTAAATTTTTTTTTGGCAAAAATGGTCGGAGCCATTGTATTTTTATTAAAAGCTACTTCAGTGAGGCTCATGGAGGAAAGAAGTAGTAAGAAAACCTCCTATCATTGCCAGAATACATTGAAGATACATTAAGAGAGAAACTAAAAAGGCCTGAGCATAACCAAAATTTCCTTTGTCTCCAAAAAATACATGCGAGAATCAATGGGAAGAGGACTAAAAACAACACTACCCAACAAGCCCAGACAGGAGAACTTGAAGCCACAAGGATATGAAGACATCTAAATAGGCCCATAGGGCCCCCAAAAAACCCCACAAAACCTATTACAATTGTGCCCAAAGATCAACCCCTTGGCATGACCAAGCTATGGCATTAACATGAGCATTTACATGCGTGACTTGAAGAAGAAAACTCCACTGAGAATGGGATATAAATATGTGTAGCCATATGATCATTGTTAGCACAGAGGAGAAAACCAGCAGGTGCGCCTGGACTATCTAGAGAGTTGCCAAAAACTTAGATAGTAATGCCCAATTTAAAGGCATCGAACAACTATACTTTTTCCCTATCCATATTGAGCTTCCCCAATGCGAAAAGCTTGTAGTCCACACATTTGATACTTTGAGATGATGACATTTGATTCTATGTATCTTCTCTGCTATGGAAAAGTCATGCTAGACCACTTTAACCACCAAATCCATGAAGGGAATATAGTTGTTTTCACCAGCAAACAAACATTAGATAGACATCCAGGAACAAGGCTTTGTACACCATCAAGGGCTGAAGGATAGACATAGAAGGAGACATCATTTACAATAATTATTGAACTACATCATTCTGTTATACCCTATAATATTAAAATTGAATTGAAAATTTGTTTTTCTTCTTCTCAGAATAGTAATGGCTTGACCAAAAAATGCCCGTATAATGAGAAAAAACCTCTCTCATGAATGAGAGTGCTACATTATTTATTCAGAAAAAACAAAGTAGTGGTGAACGTGCAATGCACATGTTAAAGTTACATGTAAGTAATTTTTGAATGATATAATAAGGCTCCTAGTTATTTGGAAAACTTATAAAATGAATAATAGGTGATATAAGAATAAGGATTGGTTGACTGTAAGACCTCATTTGTTTGTAGGAATTTGACTGGAATTGGGTGTGGGACTTTCGATTTTTCTCAAAATCCATCATTTGGGACTCTATGTTGCAAACCCAGTTTATGCCTTCAAAACCTAGTTTAGGTCCTAAAATGGGTAGCACCATCTTTTGGGCAAATAGGTGGAATTCAAAATGAAATCCAGATTTTAGAAAATTATGAACCCAATTTAATTTTTCCATTGAGTCTGTGATCTTCATGCATTGTGTTAGTCCATTTTCTTGTTTGTGCAAAAATCTTATGAAAATGGCCTGTTCCCTGCAAAGTTTTTGTTAAGTGTCCTATCATGCCTGCAAGCATAGTTTTGATGTGCAAAGTAGATCCCCAAGGTTTTATGTTGTGCACTCTTAGCCCTATGTTCTTCCATGTGTCACCTTGCTCTAGTTTAGATCGCATCTCCTAAATCATAAAATCCAAGGAGATATTCAAGTTTTAAGGTTTGTAGGAAACAGTTTAAGAATATGCCTAAATGTTGAAAACCCACAATGTTTTTGAAAACCCATGATGTTTTTAGTTTTCCTGCTACCTTTTCATCTGCATGAAAACCTTGAATGTTTTCACATCCTTTGTTTTCCTGTGTGTCAATATCAAAAACCCTGGTTGTTTTCAACCTTGGTCTTAACTGCACAAGTGCGATCGGTTGGTGGGACCCAGTTCTTAGTTGTTTGGTGTGGTTAAAGTTCGGACAGAATCAGTGGTTGTCACATGTTCACATGGTGAAGATGCACTATGTTTATCCTTCATGCTTTTGTGATAGCTATTAGATTTTCCTATGTGGGTGTGCCGTGGGTGCAGGTGGGTCTGCGTGTCAGACGGTCCTGAGGTGCTCATTTCTGATTGGTCCATGTGGTGATGAGTCAGAACTTGTCAGCGGGGCTTGTGTTAGAGATTTCAATCTACAGTCGGCATGTGATCACATAGAATATTCTCACCCCATGTGATCATGCACCCACCGTCCAATTGGATGCTGATGGGTTTGTTTGTAGTGGTCCCGCTGGTGGTTATGTGGCATCCTGTGGTTGGCTATTGCATGATCGCATGTCAAAGTTTTCTGACATGTGATCATGCGACCAGTTGACACCTATCCCTGGGCCCATTGGTGATGAAAGTTGGTGGTCCCGCTATCAAGAAAAAGGGGTGAGGTGGCAATCTTGTGGCCTTGTCACATGATCGCAAGAGCCATCTTTCAGCCATAAAATCATGTGACAAGGGTACCACATTGTGCTGGGGCCCGGTGGCAGATGGTGGTGTGGGCATTCCTGATTGGTCAATGTGGCAGTTTCTTGGTGGGGAGCAGTGACATGGTAGAGATGTGGAGGTGTGTCACATGTTCACATAGCCCTTTTTCAGGCTATGAAATCATGTGACCACTGATGGTGTCGTGGTTGCAGAGATGTGAAGTGGGGCCACAGTTTTCAAAGCAATGTTAAGTGCGTGGGCCTGAGAAAAGTAAATGAATCAAATGGTGGTGATATAAAGTTGATCTAAGTTCAAATGATGGCTGTTGATTGTGTCTAGTGCCATGTCATTAGCTATTTCTCTGTAGATTTGAATATCAAAATGATTTTTCAACTGGAGGTACCAAAATTGAATGCTTTAGTGGCTAATTTTGATCTAGTTTGGTGGTGATGGTTGTTGCGATGTGGTCCAGGGGCTTTGTGATAGATGGCGTGATGATTTTGTACCTGGCAGAGTTTTTTTGAGCTCGAGAAGCTTTTTGCAGGTGGTGATTTGTACTGATTTTCATGGCTATCCCTAGTGTTCTGTACTGGCTCACAGATTTTCATGATTGTAGATCTGCCTGAGATCTTCTCTCTCTAGATTGCTTGGTTTCCTACCACTACATTAATTTTTGACTATTTTTGGTTGGTTGGGAAGTTCAAACCCTTACCCTGGTTACCTGTAGCTTGTTGCATCCTATTATTTGGGATTCCAAGGTAACCAGTGATATATATTGCAAAAGTTTTTCTGTAAGAGGGGTTGCATGGTTAAGTTTTCTACCTTGTAAATATTTCTTCTTCTCTACATACAAGGTGTCCCTCTTTCCTCTCTGGCTATGGGAATACAATGAAGTTGTAGCAAATGTCTTATGTATGAGGATTCAATACATTTGTTTTGTTATCAAATTGTCTCCATTTGGGTCTTAGACTTATTGATTGAAGCATCAAGGGTGTTTCAACCTTTCTACTTGCATTTCCAGTGAGTGTCTGCAGTAGAGTTGTTTTTGCAGAAGTAACTAGGTCGAGGACAAGTTTTCAGATGTGTATGGGCTGGGATATCAAAGATATGTCATGCTTGTCTTCCAGTGGATGCTGGTTAATGTATTTCTTGTTTATAGGTCTCTTCTAAGGGAAGGGTTAAAATCTTTTAAATGAGTAATAACACATTTGGGTACACAGGTGGTTTGGGAATGTATGATCTGGTCAGGGTGAATGTGTTGTCTTCTTATTTCATAGCTCTGTTGCAGTGAGGTATTTGACTCTGCTGCCCATTGGATAAGGCACTGGTCTATGGGAGACTAGGGGTATTTCAAGGGACCATTCAACCCAATATTAAAATCATTCAGTGAACCCTCTTTCCATTTCATGTTGTTAGGATAGGCTTCTAGGTTTCAGACTCATTGTATGCAAGTAGGTTATTGCATAAAGTGTGGTTCATTGGGGTACAAGATACCTAAAGGAGTCTGAAAGCTATTCCACAATAATCTATCTACAGGCCTATTGTTTGTTATGAGGTTTCTTGAGTGTGGAGATAAGGCAATACCTGCTTGAGTGAATGTGGAGCTCAAAGAAGAAGGAGGATGCCCTTGGTCATCATCAATTCGCACTTTTTCCCTGTCAGACTTTGGAGTGAAGACTAACCAATTTGTCAATCATGGTGTAAACTTGGCACCGTGTGGGAACAAGTTTAAAAGCCAACAAAATGGTGACTCTGCTGGGGAGATGAAATGATTTTACTAATAAGAGTATCCCAGACTCTTGTTGTATTCAGTTTGGGGAAGAGTCTTATAGGTTTTCCAATTTGAGAATTGCTTTTCAGATTTGCAAGTGTGTTACCTAGATTTTTTGATTGGGTTATATGTGACTTTGTTTTGGAAAATCCTAGAGTATATTGGTGTTTCAAGATAGATCAGTGAAATTTTGTGTCCTTTGAGGAGAGGTGGCAATTCTATGCTAGAAGGAACTTGAATTGTGAAGTTTTGTTGGGACTTCAGTTAGATAAGAAGAAGGCGGCAGCATTTAGCAAGGTGATCCAGGTATTCTCCATTCAATGTATTGCATTTGTATGGTCCTTATCAAATGGTTTTGTCATTAAAGAAAGGACATATAAGCATGAAGTATGTAGGAAAGGTTTAGTTGCGAAACAAGGTTCAATTCAAGTATAGATTTCCTATCATTGGTCTTGAAGATTTTCAAGTAGATGTGCAATAGTTGTAGCCAGTGATGGATGTTCATAGGGTTTCTTTTGTCAGAGGGTATGCACCATTTTGTTATGATGGCATACCCAGTTTCCATAATAAAATCCCTAATGAAATTAGAAAATATCTACCGAAGTTCAATAGGAATCAGTGTCCATGAGCAAGAAAGCATGTGCAAGCTTTTTCTGATTTAATGTGTGATTTTGATGTCTACCATGAGGATTTGTGGATGAGGTTGTTTGTGCAGACTCTTGAGGGAGATGAAAGGGAGTGGTTTTCATTTTTGCCTGTAGCCTCTATTTCTTCATGGGATGTGTTGAGTTCTTGCTTCATTGATTATTTTGATGGCTTGGTAGATGTAAAATTAATGTTGGACAGATTGATGGAAATTCAGATTGAAGAAGATGAGTTGATTCAAAGGTTTAATAGCAGATTCATTAGGACATTAATGGATATCCTTGAGGTTTTTAGGCCACATGATCAGATTCGTTTGGTCATCTATTTGAGTGCATTTGACCAAAAAATGGGTTTCCTACTAAGGGATAAACAACCACTAAGTCTGCATCAGGCTTTTGAGATTGCAATGGATATTGAGTGCAATCTAAAGTATGGAGTTATAAGAAGACATGCCTCTACTAGTTTGCATTTTTAGAGTATGGGGAATGATCAGGAGGAGGGTGAGCAACATTAGCACTCTCATCCCTCTAATTTTTGTATTAATCATAGTGTTGTATGTGAAGGTGAAATGAATTTTGCTGCCAAGGATCTGATTAATGAGAAGCTAGTATCCTTGTCATCCAGTGGTGGTGATGAACATTTTCAGATTATAGAGGATACACATTTCCCTTCGCATGATTTTCGCAAATATAGTGATGATAATTGTGAAGACACTTTGCCACTAATTGATGTTGGTACAGATGTTGAGGGGAATGAATTACTTTCTGATGATATGTCACAGGGTTTCTCTCATATTGGAGAGGATTTTTCTTTGTAGTCTTCTATGCAAGTGGGTGGTAATGATTTTAATTGTTAAGTCTTGGAAGTTGAAGATTTGTGGGGAAATCCATTGAGTGGTGCTTCTGATGATGATGAGATTAACTACAACATTGATTATTCCTATGTTGACAGTAGTGATGGTGAGTCATGTTCTAATTCTGATTCTATTGGAGATATGTATGATGATGGATATAATGACATATATAGTGAGGTTACTAATGTGTTATTTGATGAGGACATTAGTGAAGACCAAATGGAGCTTTGTCTAAATTAAAATGAGAAACAATTCCATGTAGTTTCTAACCCATTATTTGAGCAGTGTGTTCAGAAGATGGAATTTGTTGAGGATTACTCACCTTCTGCATTTAAAGTTTCACATACGATTGATCTGGAGCCTCCCTCACAAATGAGGCCAGTTGAAAGAAAGGTAATGCAAGATGAATGCTGATCTATTGATGTAGATGCATTACATTGGGACAATGTTTTTCTTCTACCACCATGCAGTGAGAATAATGGTGATAATTTAATTCATGATGTTGATCATGTGAATCATCCTTATGAGGATAAAGGTGTGATTTATCAAGAGAAAACAGACTTGATAAACCCGAGTAACTTGATATATGAGCATGTTTCAGTTGCCTTGGCTGAGGTAAGTGAAAGTGAGTATAGTTTCTTTTCTTTTGATATGCAAGAATGCATTAAAGATGAGTTAGATGATTGTAGCCAGGAAGAAAAGGTATCGGTTTCTTGTCCCTTTTCATATATTTCAATCCATGATGATTTTGATGATGCTTGTTTTCCAAATAGTGAGTTTGTGGGGGGACATGTGAAGAAAGGCAGAGGTGATGATAAATTTGTAGTTGGTTTGTGGCTTATTCTTGATAGTGTTTTTTATCATCACATATGTAATAGAGGTTTCAGACTCTTGTTTGATTTTGTGAGAAGAAACCATTTTTTTGATAGAGGAAAGGGATGGCACTCCTTTGGCATCCAAATGTTGCTTGTATATATTCTGTATATCCTGTATAGTGGTGTTAGAGTTTTTGGGTAGGGAGCTAGTCTGTGAAATTTTGGATTAAAAGTGGGGAGAAGGCCTAATTGTTTTGTCTGGGTGTGGTCTACTATTCCCAAAGATATAAATTCTTTCCATGCCTACAGGAGGCATGCATCCTCAGAAAGAGCCACTGTTAGTCCATTTTCCTGTTCATGCAAAAATCTTATGAAAATGGCCTGTTCCCAGCAAAGTTTTTGTTAAGTGTCCTGTCATGCCTACAAGCACAGTTTTGACATTCGAAGTAGATCCCTAAAGTTTTATTTTGTGCACTCTTAGCCCTATGTTCTTCCATGTGTCACCTTGCTCTAGTTTAGATCGCATCTCCTAAATCATAAAATCCAATGAGATTTTCAAGTTTTAAGGTTTGCAGGAAACAGTTTTAGAATATGTCTATGTGTGAAAAATCCACAATATTTTTGAAAACCCATGATGTTTTCGGTTTTCTTTTTGCCTTTTCATTTACATGAAAACCCTCAATGTTTTCACATCCTTT
The DNA here is from genome assembly GCA_027943335.1 of Chamaecyparis obtusa. Lineage (NCBI taxonomy): Eukaryota > Viridiplantae > Streptophyta > Pinopsida > Cupressales > Cupressaceae > Chamaecyparis > Chamaecyparis obtusa. Next base: position 642,579 of record BSBK01005759.1, read on the forward strand.
GTTTGCCTGTGTGTCAATGTCGAAAACCCTTGTTGTTTTTGACCTTGGTCTTAACTGCACAAGTGCGATCAGTTGGTGGGACCCGGCTCTTCTCAGTTGTTTGGTGTGGTTAAAGTTCAGATACAATCGGTGGTTGTTACATGTTCACATGGTGAAGATGCACGGTGTTTATCCTTCATGCTTTTGTGATAGCCATCAGATTTTCCTATGTGGGCATGCGATGGGTCTAGGTGGGTCCTGTATGCACCCAAAAATGGTCGCCTAGACTTTGGGCCCCATTTATTTAATTTATCAATCCTAAATAATTTTTATCAATAATCAATATTTTCAACAATATCAATCTCTTGATCAAATCCTAATTTCGATCATATATTGGATTTTTATCCTATGGGCTAATCATTTATCCTAAGTCTTTATTTGATTAAAAGGAATAATTCCTCCCCTTTTGATTAAATAAAAAGCCCCACTTTTCCTTTTATCCTAAGTTGCACAAATAAAGCATTATTCATATTTTATAAAAGGGAAAAAGCACTTTTTGTCTCATATGGACATAAAGTCAACTCTTATTTTCCTATTGGAGGATATTTGTGCACATGGATTGCTCCTCTTTCAAGCTCCACCACTAATTAAGACTTTTGCCTCTTAATCTCATTGGTCCATTTCACCTCATTTCTTATAAAAGGAGAGCTCTCTCCTCCATTTGCATATACCATGTTTTTATGCTAATGTTATGTTGCAAGTTTTAGGTGCATTTGGAGCTTTTGAGGATTTTGAAGACTTGTTACTTTCATCATCTAGTTCATATTTTCTTTCATAGTTACATGATAATGGCATTCTTAGTATAGATTTTCTTTTATGCAATAGAATAAGATCACATAGTCTAAATAGGAGGCATTGTAATCCATTGCTATTTCCTTTCATAGATTAGTTGCATTGTACTTTTCTTTCATAACTTAGATTGCATTCTCATTGTAGTTGCATTCCATTACATCTTCATAGTGATTCTTGAGGATATTGGCACTCTTGCCCTTGTCCTCACTTGAATCTCTCATTGTGTGGTTGACTAGCAAGGTCACAAGCTTGTAGGTCTAGCTAAGAACAAACACATCATAGTCCCTTGCAACTCCATGCATAGAGAGCTATGAGCCGCTATGTGAGGCCTCATTCTTGAGCAACCTTACATGTAATGGTTAATAGAAGTGCACCTTTTTAGTGTGTACATTTCTGGCACCCACCGTGGGGCAGAGTAGATAGGCTTTGTCCTTTGTTTCTTTGAATTTTCATCATTTTTCGGATTATTTTTTAGAAATTTTACAGTTTCGGTTTTCTGTCTTAGAGTATCACGTGATACTTCTCAGAAATATCGTGTGATATACCTTTGTATAGCGGTGTGACACTTCACGTGGGAGAAGAATCACCCATCAGTACTAAGGTATATCACCTGGTATCGAGTGAAGTATCGCCCGCCCATAGCGCGAAGTATCACCCAGACTAAGGTATATCGTGCGACTATAGGAAACTGTGTCGCGCAATACTGGTGAAGTCTGAGGTATATCGCCTGATCAGATAGAGACTTGCATTTCCAATTTTCTCATCCAAATTTGATCATTTTAGTTTGCTGTTCTATTTTGCTGTGTTTAGATAGGTCTAACTTGCATCTTTTAGCTTAAATCTATCAGTTTATTGCATATTTACATTTGGATTTTGATTTTTGCTAACCTTGTGGGTCTAACAAGTTATGTTTGTAGGTGCTCTCATTGCTTGAAAATTGCTAAAAATGCATGTCAAAGAGGGCTACTAACAGTTTTTGCAGGGCTGCCCAAGCATAAAAACAAAAAAAATTTCTTGCTTGTTTATTTGCTTTCCTTTCAAGTGTGGCATTCACTAATTATGTTAGGAATCTTTAAAACCTTGTGAAAGAGATTTTGAGGTGGTAAGAGAGGTATGCTCTTCACCTTTAGGTGAACCAAAAAATCTTGACCCATCTTAAGGTTTTGGAAGCAAGGGAGTAATTGAACCTCTTTTCTTGGTGTGTTTGGGAGAGATTCTTGAGATAGGGGAGTATGCTCTTCACCCTTGTGGTGAACCAAAAACTTTGAACCTTAAAAGTTGATCTATTCTTTGTTTAGTTTAGGATCCTTTAGCGGGCCTGCTCTTGAGCAATCAAGAGGAACGACTCAAGTGGGGACAACCTTGTCATCATTTTCCTTGGTGGCAAGTGATTCCAACTCACTATAATCTCAAGGCTATCAAGGACACCAAAAACCTTGGTAGACATAACACTTGTCTTTGTTTGATGTGAGTAGCTCATGGGATTACGACCATGGGGAAAACATTGAACAAGAATGCTTAAGGTACTCTTGAGGCCGCAAGGTCTTAGTCCTTTATGAGGAGCAAGAGGGGTGTTGTGAACGGAAATTCTTATTAAGAACCATTAGATAGAAGCCACCTTGTTTAGCCACTTATCTTCTTAGTGCAAGGATTGATCTAAGTGGTTTACCCGGATCACCTTAAGATACTCACCATATGTGTCCCTTTGGTTGTGTCATTTGACATTTCCACGACAAAGCCAACATCTCTTGTGGGTAACCACTTGGTGTGAGGCGAGGGGGCATCAAGTTGTGGGCTAAGTTGGTAAGTATTGAGCCTTGACTTTTTAGGATAGATTTTCTTGAATTGTATTCAGTTGTGTGATACCAGTGCAAACGTTCTTACATACAAACAATCGGTAGCATTCATAGGGTGCTTTTTCAATTCTGATATCACAAGTGTTTGTCTTGGCAAGGTTGCTTTTGCCCTTGTTTCAAGTGTTTGAGACCATGTTTTGATCCCTTACTGTTTGTAAATTTGCCAAAATTCTGCTGATATTGTGACTGAAATCGAAAACATTAACCCTCAGACTGAAAATTTTGACCAAACAGACCCAAAAATGCAAATTTTACATAATTCTGGTCAAGAGTTAAACAAATCTGCAATAGTATCACACACTGTAAAGTGAATTATCGTGCGATACTTCGTGCCTACTAGAAATATCACTTGCTTTGAAGAGAAATATCGCGCGATAGTTCACCCCTGACGGACTATCACCTGACCCACCTAGAGTATATTGCCCGGCAGTACTGAGGTGTATTGCCTGGTGTCATGCAAAGTATCACGCGGTTATAGGTATATCGCCCCAGTAGCCTGGAGTATATCACCTAGTTAATTTCTGCCGTGCTTACATTTTGGTCAGTTTCAGTTGCTGCTAATCAGGTTAGGTCTTAGAGTAGGCTTCTCGCCCTGACATTTGAGACCTGTTTTGACTCTAAATTTCTAGTTTTAGTCCTCTGGGATAGCATCATTTGATTTACGAAATCACTTTGAAATAATTGTCAAGTTAGAAGGTCATTCTTGGTGCCAAGGTTCATCTCTAAGATTGTTAGCTACATTCTTGGAAAATTCTAGTACTCTTATTGTCTAGATCATTTTCATTTAATCTCAATTTCAATTATATTTTGGCCTAGTCCAACCTCCTGATTCAAAAGTGCAAGGGTAGTCACCCTTTGATTTGAAGCACCTCTTTGACAGTGTTGGTAAAGCCCTTTTTTTATTTTCATTTCTCTTTGGACAATAGAGGACTTTAATTATCCTAGTTTGGCATTGACACTTTGAGAGGTCACCTTATCATTGAGAGTACCTTTCTTTCATGTCAGTTATGACAAGGTACAAAGTTAATCAAGGGAAGCGACCCCCTATTGCCTTTAGCCAGTTACCACCTGTCAAGACTCGTCGACAACCTAAGGGAAAAGGACCCCTTTTTGACCAATCTCCTAAGAGTGAATCTGAGGTTTGTTTTAATCTGGGAGCTAATCCTAGTGAAGTGAGCACCTCTTTTATACCACTTTCATCAAGTATGGACATGAGTTACACTTTCACCTGACAACAAAGAGAAGCCATGAATCAAACTCTTGAGGATATTTTTCAACGACATAAAAGAGAGTATGGTGGTTCTTCTCACGCTAGTCCACCTGAGTCACCTCCCAACAACGTGAGGTATTTTGATGCTCACCAATGAGCCGAGAGACACCATAAGTAGGCTCACTTAGATTTAGGGTCACAACACAAAGACCAGAACAATGAATCTAGTGATCACCACATAAACGTAGCCAATGCAATAAGACATTCAAGACAATCCTCCCCACTTAAAGACACCTCTCGATATGCAAATACAAGATTAAGAAGCATTGAGAGAGAGAAACAAGCCTATTTAGATGAACAGGCTGCTAAAAAAGAAAAATTCAAACAACTAGAGGAAGAGGAACGTGCATTGTTGGATATACAGAAAAGAGTCACCCAAGAAGAAGAAGATAGACTCTATGCACAACAACTCCAAAGCTGATTTAACGGGAGGGGAGCCAATAGTGGGACCAACTCACCCCCATCTACCCCTTCACCAAGTCCTAGAAGAAGATCAAGGACACCTTCATGATCCCCAAGTCCTAGAGGGAGAAGGGTTTCAAGATATGACCATCATAGGAGACAGTCATCTCGTAGACATTCAAAGAAACCCTCCCAATGAGCACATCATGGCTCACAACATGGAGGAAGTTATGCTAAATTTGATCATATAGATTTCATGACTATGCAACAAGAACCATCCTTTCAAGCATATGTGGAGCAATATGTGGAACAAAACAAAGATCAATTCTTGGAAAGTCTTATTAACAAAGGTGTGAAAGTTCCATATAATTTTGATGTTCACCAAAAGATCAAGAAACAGAAACCTTCAACTGATGAGGTGATCTTACAAATGTAAAAGGATATAGACAGGATGAAGGCTCCCAAGAGCACATTTCATTTAGACTCCATATGTCCTAACCCCATTGACAAAAGTGTGGTGATGATAGAATTTCCTAAGAAAGTTGAGTTCCCAACATATGACAAATATGATGGCACTGGTGACCCTCACAACCATGTTCGACAGTTCTACATAATGAGCTTTTCCTTTCACCATGAAGACTCCTACTTGATGAGATTATTCCCAAGGAGTTTAAAAGGTCAAGCCATGGAGTGGTTCACCAACCTTTCCCCTCCAGTAAAGACATTTAAAGAACTTGTCCAAATGTTTGTTCATCATTTTTCTTACAACTTATCGAGGTCGGTCACAATGCTTGATTTGTGCAAAATCAAGCAAAATCAAGGGGAATCTTTTGTCACATTTTTACAATGATGGAGGCGATTGTGTTCAAAATACCCAAGGACAATTCCTAAAGAGGAGAGAATTGATATCATTGTGAGCAATCTAATACCAGAACTAAGATATGAAGTCAAGAAAATTCTGTTTAATTCCTTTGATACTATGGTAGAGGTGGCATGTCACATTGAGGATGTCCTAAAAGAACAAGAAATTTTGGCTAAACCAACAAATAACAACAATAGCCAAAATAACAATACTAATGGTAACAAGGACAAAAAGAACTCCTATTGGAACAAAAACAAGCAAGAGGTCAACGACAGAGTTGTTGACTCATCTCAAGTAAAAAATGAAGGAGTTCTTAACCTCTCTCATGCAGTTCAAGCTATGAAGCTGCAAATGTCTTCAACACAAAAAGATAAACCTAAGTATCAAAGGAGATCTAAAATGGAGAAAAGACATTTTACCAAATTGGGAGAATCTTATGCAGATGTTTTTAAGACATTAGTTGCTCATAATTTGGCACACCCACAAGATCTTACAAAACATCGTATACCAGATCCTTTACCTCATTGGTGGGATGCGAAGGCTTTTTGCATTTTCCATAATGGGATTGGACATGACATAGAAAATTATTTTAAACTCAAGCATCTTGTCCAAGACCTTATTGAGAAAGGACAACTACAAGTGGATGGGTTAACCACTAATGTGGATTATAAAGCCTTTAAAGAAACAATAAGAATGGCAAGGTGGCTATCAACTACACCTACACAAATGCGGAGAATGTTATTAACATGCTTGAAGTTGTGGATGATAGTGTCAACATGATGAGAGGGAAAGATCCCTATGGACATAATGTGAACTCAATTCCTATGACTGATGAAAGACCCACTGTGGTGATAAGAGGTCCTCACTCACAAAGAATGCCCCATTCCCTCAATGTTGTCACTAGGGGGTAGGCCCAAGCGCCCATTATCATTAGAGGTCCTAGCACTAGCAAGTCTAAGCAGCCCATGTCCAAAGGTGCTCCTCCCAAATCTGTTGTTGGTCCTGATTCCAATTATAATCTTATTGACCAGCTACAATGTACACCTGCGTAGATATCCATTTTTGAGCTTTTAGAATTGTCTCCTAAGCACAAGCGTGTCCTTGAGGATGCTTTGCAAACATCCAACATCCCTAACAACTTAGATATTGATCAATTCTAGAACATGGTCAACTATTTGGCTAGCCCTCATTACCTCACCTTCTCAGAAGAAGATGACAAATCCATCAATCACCCACATAACTTGGCCTTACACATCGAAGTCATGATTCATAAAACCTGTGTTAGGCGTGTACTGATAGATGGGGGTGTGGGGCTCAATATTTTTACCTTGAGCTTGTTGCTGGCTCTAGGATATTCCAAGAATGTCATTAACACAAGAAAAAGGATCACAATCAAAGCATATGACGAAGCAGAAAGAAGTTCTAAGGGATTGGCCGTTTTGCCTATTTGCATTGGTCCAGTAGAAAAAGATATCTTATTTCAAATTGTTGATGTTGGACCTTTAGCCTACAACATTTTGCTAGGTAGGCCATGGATTCATGAAATACAAGCAGTCCCATCAACATATCACCAGTGTGTTAAGTTTCCCCATAATGGTGTAGAAATTTGCATCCCTGGAGATAGTGCTTTATCAGTTAATAACATTTCTATGGGATCACATGTACCTTTGAATAGGGAAGTTGATAGTCCTAGTAGTTCACTTGAATAATGCAAGCAGAAGTTCAAGACCATAGATCTTGGGATGGGAGATTATAAAATTGATTCTTTTACAAATATGCCAATCTCTCCTAGGTCTTATGGGAGACCATCACCAAGTACGAAACCTTCATCATCGGTAATGACATTATTTGGGAAATTTGTAGAGTCTTTGGTTCCCATTCAGGAAGAGAAAGAAGAAGTTGTTGTAAGGGACTGGATCTATCATGAGGAGAAATACAAACACAACGAGAATTTTGCTCCTTCACCTAAAGCTTATGGGAGAGGGTATACACTGGTTAAAAATATGGGATATCCAAGATATGGTCCCCTTAGTCATAGGTTGGATGCTAAAGCTGAGCCTCTTGATCATGCTCTTTTCAGATGAAAGAATAAGTCCATAATTGGCTTAGGTTTTGAGAATAAGAAGAAGAAAGGTGTCCCTATCCTAGCTGCGATGGACAGTGATAGTGACTCATACTATACGCCTGATCTTTCTAATCAACAAGATGTGTCTGATGATTGGGTGCCCTCAACAAATCTCCTTTGGGGAGATTCCACAGATTTGATACTTGACAATCCTACTATCTCAGCTGCGACGGATAGTGACTGTATGACTGCTAGATCGATAAAGGAAAGTGTTACTGTCCTAGCTACGACGGATCGTACCAATGCTAGCACTAGAGAGGGGGAAACCCTTCCTAACCTTGAGGCTTCTACATCACGAGGCCCAAATGATGACTCAGACACAGACTCCCATGAATATGAATGGGACTCACTTTCAGATGCAATAGTTGATCTAGATGTAGATATTGTCCATGCTTATAGTACCCAACCCGATGCGGCTAATGAGCTTAGTGTAGAACTAGAGGATTGGACTCCTCAAATTGCCTTAGTGGACGATGCTTCATTTGGTAGCATGAGTCCTAATTTGAGTATCTTAGGAGAAGACTTGATGAACTTCGATTATATGGTCACCAGAGATGACACCTTTCGCATAAACAACATTGAACTAGTCATTGACCTACCCCTTGTTCACTTTGACCTAATTGACTGGTCTCAACACCATCAAGAGCCCACATTCCTCACTTTTCAGAATGAATACGAAATTGCTTGCTATCTGAATGCTCTTGAACCCGTGGCTTCTTCCACTAGTGAACCAACAACCAGCATGACAGAGCCTGATATTAAGTACCTCAGTCTAAAAATAAAAGAAAAAAAGAAAAATAGGTCTGATGGTGAAAACCACTTTGTGGTGGTATCAGAACCAAAAATAGTAAAAAGAAATGACGCATCTGAGGGTGAAAACCTCTTTGAGGCACCTAAGGATGGGGTACTTAATAACTTGCCAAGTTATTTTCAGGATAGATCATCAGTATTGATTGAGCCAACAAAGCCAGTCAATTTGAACATAGAAGAAAATCCTCAAATAGTCCATCTTGCTCAGTCTTTATCAGAAGAAGAGACCAAGGCATATGTACGATTTTTACAAAAAAAGAAAATTAATTTTGCATGGACCTATTTAGACATGCCAGGGCTTGACACAAATCTTATCATGCATCAGTTATCCATAGCTCCAGGAGTCAAGCCAGTAAAACAGAGACTCAGAAAAATGCATCCACATGTAGCTCTCCTTGTCAAAGGGGAATTAGAAAAACTTTTGAGAGCTGGATTCATTAGAGCCATTGATTATGCAGAATGGATCTCAAACATAGTGCCAATTTCCAAACATGATGGGTCCATTCATGTATGTACAGATTTCAGAGATTTAAACAAAGCATGCCCAAAGGAAAATTTTCCACTTCCAAACATTGACATGATAGTGGACATGACAACGGGCTATGAGATATATTCTCTAATGAATGGTTTCTCTAGATATAATCAAATTAAAATAGCTCCTGAAGACCAAGAGAAAACAACATTCACATGTGCATGGGGAACCTATTGCTAGAATATCATGCCATTCAGATTAAAGAATGCAGGAGCAACCTACCAAAGAGCTATGACCACTATCTTTCATGATATGATGCACAAAAATATGGAAGATTATGTGGATGATACCCTGGCAAAATCAAGAAAAAGGGACACACATCTTGATGATCTGGAAGTAATTCTAGATCGCATGGAACAGTTTCAACTCAAATTGAATCCAAAGAAGTGCGCATTTGGTGTCACCTCAGGAAAACTTTTAGGATTCATAATATCAGCAAAAGGTATCGAGGTTGACCCCAAAAAGGTCCAAGCAATTCTAGATATGCCACCTCCTTGAAATATCAGCCAAATGAGAAGTCTTCAGGGACGTCTTCAATCGATTAGGAGGTTTATTTCTCAGCTTGCAGATAGAGCACAACCCTTTAACAAGACATTGCATAAGGGTGCTTCTTGTGTTTGGAACAAGGATTGTCAAAAGAGCCTAGATCAAATCAAACAATACTTGGCTAATCCTCCGATCCTGATGCCTCCTATTCCAGGGAAACCATTGATCTTATATATTTCAGCTATAGACACTTCCCTGGGGGCACTATTGGCTCAAACAGATGATACTAGGAAAGAACGGGCCATATACTATATCAGCCGTACTCTAGTCTCCTATGAGATCAATTACAATAATATTGAGAAGTCTTGTCTTGCAGTGGTGTTTGCTTCTCAAAAGTTGCGCCACTACATGCTTGCTCATACCATACATTTGGTTGCCAAAATTGATCCTCTTAAATACTTGCTTAGTAAGGCTTCCCTCATGGGTAGACTTGCTAAATGGATGATGGTCCTAACTGAATTTGACATAGAGTACGTTGAAAGGAAGGCCATAAAAGGGCAAGCTATTGCTGACCAATTAGCTGATTTCCCAATTCAGGATAGTATGCCGGTCCAAGTGGAATTCCCAGAAGAACACATCTTGTATACAACTACTCGCACTTGGACAATGTTCTTTGATGGTTCCCGCATGCAAAATGGATCAGGTGCTGGAGTGTTATTTGTTTCTCCACATGGGTACAATATTCCAAAGTCTTACAAACTATTATTCCCATGTACCAATAATATTGCAAAATATGAAGCTTTAACTAATGGCTTGAGGATGGCTATAGAATGGAACATCACAGAGTTACATGTCTTTGGGGATTCCCAGTTAATCATCAACCAAGTCAATGAAGAGTATCAAATCAAGGATGACAAATTGATACCCTACAAAAAGATGGTTGACTCATTGAAGCGTTACTTTACCTTTGTGACGTTTCAACAGATCCCTAGGATAGAGAACAAGGCTGTAGACACCATGGCCACATTAGCTTCACTTCTTCAGTTGGAGACACATGAATTTAGATTTGAATTCCTGATGGAAGAGCTACACCATCCCATCTTTGACTCATCTGAAAGCCATGTCATTTGTGCCATTATCACACATGAGTCTTCCTGATATGGTGCTATCTATTCATACCTTCGTGATGGCATCATTCCTGACACATTCAATCACTCTAAACGCTGAAACTTCATCCGTAATGCCTCTCACCACACCCTCATCTCTGGTGATTTATATAGGAGGGGTTTAGATGGGATGCTCCTTAGGTTCTTGGAAAAGGAGGAATCCAACCAAGCGTTAGTTGACATCCACGAGGGCATTTGTGGTGGACATTCTAGTGGTCTTTCCATGGCCTGAAGGTTGCTTAGGGTGGGATATTATTGGCCCACAATGCAGATAGACATGGTCACCTTTGCTAAGTCATGTGAAAAATGTCAGAAACATGGCAACCTGATTCATGCTCCAGGTAGGGAGCTGATCCCTTCTGTTTCTCATTGGCCATTTTAGCACTGGGCCTTTGATCTGGTTGGGCAGATTCATCCCAACTCATCAGGTGGACACAAGTTCATTATTACTGCCATTGACTACTTCATAAAATGGGTGGAAGCTGTGCCACTTTCTGTTGCTTCAGGGAGGACCATTTCTTTGTTCATCTTGAATCATATTATTTGCCGATTTGGAGTGCCTTCTGAGATCATTACTGACAATGGAGGTCAATTTAAGAATAAGGACCTAAAGCATCTATGCAAAAAGTTTAAAATCAAGCAACACTGGTCCTCCATCTATTTTCCATAGGGAAACGGACAGGCAGAAGCCTCTAACAAAACCATTCTTAAGATTCTTCATAGGACAGTACACAAGAATGGTAGGGATTGGCACTTACAAATCAATCCAGCACTATGGGCTTACAGAACAAGCATTTGCACACCTACAAGAGCCACTCCTTTTTCTCTTACCTATGGTGCTGAAGCGGTATTGCCTTTAGAAGTCGAGATACCATCACTTAGAGTCTCACTCAAAGGTTTGATTACAAATGAGGATTACCGCACCATGAGGTTACAAGAATTAGAACTTCTAGATGAGAAGCGTAAGGCTTCCTTTGATCACATGAGAGTGTATCAGAAATGTATGTCCAAAGCATTCAATAAGAAGGTTTTCCCTAGAGAATTTCAAATAGGTGATCTCATTTTGCGAGAGAACCCTAAGAACCAATAGAACAAAGAGCAAAAGGGCAAGTTTGAACCTAACTGGCTTGGACCATATGTCATCACAACTGCTTTTGGTACTGGTGCGTATTTACTATCAGATCCTGATGGAGAATAGCTCCCTGATCCCATCAACATTGTGCACCTAAAAAAGTTCTATCCTTGATGCCTGTTTCTGTCTGGGGGCATCCTTTGTACATATCTTATTGATCCTGAAAAAAAATACCAAAAAATTGATATATGATGCTGAAAAAATCCTTAAAAAAGCATAAAATGTCCTGAAATAATACAAAAAAATAAAAAAAGTTCAAAAATCCCAAAAAAGAAAAAAATTAAAAAAGAATCCAAGTGGTGAAAACCTAGAAATAGGAACTACTTGAGGCCTTTGCACCCCTATTTGTTAGCATGCATCCTCAACCCTTAGCCACTTTCCCTCATGCCTTGACCTTATTTGGCTTAGTCTGAAATTGGTCTTTGTCTTTGTCTAGGGGGCATAATTGTTAGCATTGGTATTTTAGGTGCATTTGTCTCTTGGGGCATTTCACAACAGGTGTTTTTCAACACCACCCCAAAAAATGTTTTTCAACACTACCCTTGCGTCGAGTGTTTCTTAACACTTATCAGATGTCTTGCCTATAGTCTAAGTATGATGTGATATTTCTCACTAAGCAGATATGATACTCAGAGTTTGACTCTATGACCAACACACACGCACTTAAACATGCAACTCACTGACGATATGATGACTTTGTTTTTCTTTGTGTGCTATCTATGAGGATTTCTTTGATGAGTGGTCTCTCCCTGAGAAGTTTTCGATGATGCATAGCTAGAAGACTGAGGGTCTGAGAACATGTTTTATTTCTTTATCTACTTGTGGGTATATTTTGTTGATCCTAACTGTCATGAGCATTTATGCTGGTCTTACTTGACACTATGGATTGACAAGGTATTATCCTTGATTGTTTGGTGAGTGCATGCTTTTAGCTATATTGACTTTCATGTGTCTTGATACAAGCATAATCTCACCATAACAAACTTAGGTAATCTCACTGCACTAGTCATCTTGACCTACATGTCTTCGGTGCCTAGGTGAGATTCCCACACTTCTATCTGATAAAGATCATATTCATATCCACATAGTCATGCTAGTGTGCATTATATGATCTTATGACACTACCAATAATTCTCGATGATGATACTTAGATGTCTATAAGCGTTGTGACTTTGCAAGTCAACCACTTTCATAGTAGCTTGCATTTTTAGGGTCATGATAGTCTAGTTTTGCATTTCTTGCATATGGAGAGAGCTCTCCTTTTCATCTTACATGGACCTGTCAGTCGACTATGCTCACCTTTCCTTCTTCTTGATCATGTCTTTCACTCCTTGTCCTTTTCATCTCAAACCTGTTCCTATTCATCACAAGGGGTTAATCATATCATCATATCTGTATCAAAACTGTCATTTTCAAGAAACATGAGTCTATATCATACACATGAGAATTAAACATACATCTATGAGAGAGAACATACATAAGCATATATATAAGTATTTTGAGCAAAATGGCAAGACAATATACATAAACTGATACATCCATCACAAGTAAGACAAATACACATCGAACATCTAGTAATCTCATAAATCTATAACAATGTCATGATATACAATACAATATGAGATCCCAAAATCTAGATCAAAAGTCTCAAGATATGTCCAAAACACCTAAGACCTAACCCTAAGACTCGCTACCACCCTCGTGAGGAGCTCGTGGTGGTGGAGGAGGCATGGCTCTCCTATCGAGTACCACATCTGATACCCCTTCCCTCTAAGAGAATGATGACACTCTCTCACCCTCTGGGAAGGCCTACAAATAGAGTCTGTGATAGTAGGCTACTGTCGCTAACTCCCTTCGGAGCTCTAGTGCATCTGCCTATGCCATTGCCTCATGGCGTCCTATCTCTGCCCTGAGATTGGCTATCTACTGATCTCACTCTGCTCTCAGATCCAGTAGCTGCTGATCTCTCACTGCTATAGTAATCCGAAGCTGTTGTATCTTTCCCTCCTAAGCCTATATCTGGGCTCTTAGATCATCTCCCCCCATAGGCTGATCTTGCTATGCCTCTACCTGCCAGCGAGCTGGTCTCGTCTCATCCTCGGGCATCACCGATCTTTGTCCCTGTGACCATTTTCGGCCACCTGATCTCGACCTCTCTACTCTCTCCATCCTCCTCCCTTTCCCCCTCCCTCCCCTCCGTCCCCTCCATCTCCTCTATCTCCCCCATCATCCCCTCTGTCTCCTCCCTACGCTGGTACCTGTGCATCTGGTACTGTAAACCAAGGGAATGGCACCCTCCGCCACTCTGCTCTGTAGGCTGCATCAGCCCCTGCATCTGCCATATCTGGGAAATACTCCCAGGGCTTGCTCCTGATACCTACTGTCTCTACGATAGCCTGCTGATAGTCCAACATGGGTAGCCACCCATGACCCTCCTCGTCCTTGGCCCTAGCGTATGTCATAGTCTCTGTCGAGACTCGCTGCTACCTCCCAAACTGTCACCATACCTGAGTGATGCAGAATCTCTCAACTATCTCTGCATACCAACCTACCAGTGGCCGAGTGCATAGCATGTAACTCAGCTCATCAGCTACATCTCCCCAAACCTCAACCTCCCTGTATGGCCTCCATGTGAATGAGGCTATCTCATCCAAAATCCACCTGTAGTACGTCACATCCCCAGAATGGGCATGTGATATGAACTTGAGGTACCTATAGATGAAGGGGTACCTCCTCTCCCTCGGCTAAACCCTAGGGTGCACCACAGTGATGTGCTCCCACGCCCACACCTATGCCAGGATGGCACTGCACGCCCATGTCTGACCATCTTTGTAGATGATCTCGTACAACTCATGGTACATCTCTGCCAATATGGTAGGACCCCATGCCATCCGTCGAGGCCTGCCTACCAAATCAACCAATAATCAAGCCCATCCGAGTGGGAATCCCTTCTGACTGTGATCAGTCATCAGGATCTGCGAGATAATGGATGCCACTATACATGGCACTGGGTAGTCTCTGCCAAAATCATCTATCAGCCTCTCCCAGCTGATATGTCTATCCAAAATAGTGACATCCTGGAACATCTCCTGAACCAGTCACCGCCCCTCAGTGGCATCCTAATCATAGTACACCTGTGCCAACAAATGCATCATGTCAGTTTTCATCATATGGAAACATTACTTTTATGATTATATCTTAAAACATGATTATACTCATCGGCTCGCCATGACATGGCACTCGTAAGATCCTATAAATGTCCTCTAAGGTGATTGATGCCTCTCTAGTAGGCAGGTGGAAGGTGTTGTGCTTGCTATGCCATCTCTCGGCAAGAGCAGTCAACAACCCATGATCCGCTCTGATGTATGGGTATCTCAACAGATATCTAAATCCCATCGCTCTGATGTCGGCATTGCCCGGATCATCTAGATTTTAGACACATCTCAATCTCATCACCTTCAGCGCTCTGATGATCAGCGCCGGAAAGACCTCCTGCAAGCCCAAAACCAAGCCAGTTGTTAGCACATATCATGATGGATGTCTAAAAACTCAGTATAAAACATCTCTACAGTGTAACATTGTCTAGACCCATGTCATTTTTGCTCAAAAATGCGTAAAAAATCAAAATTTTAACCTGGGTGATATTCTTTTTTTGGAGAAGTATCGCACGATATTTCTCCTTATAGCAGGGTGATATACCTTATACCGTGCGATACTTCACCCGGTATCGTGCGATCTTTCACCTAGTATCATGCGATACTGGTGCCTTAGGTCGCGCGATACTTTGGGGACCCGCAAAGTATCACGCGACATTTCTCCCCAAAGGGCGCGATACTTCTAAATTATCGCGCGATATTTCACCTAGCAAAAAAATTTTAAAATTTGAAAATTTGAAAAATGTGCTAAAAAAGCTATTAAATGCAAAAAAATGACTCAAAACGCTCAAGTTTTTTGAAAACTTACTGGGGCAGGATAGTGTGGTGGCCGGTTGTGCAACCGGGCATGCTCGAATCAATGCCTGTGGACGGGAACTCTTGCTTGGGCCATTTTCTCTCTCTAAAGCTTTGAAAATTCTCAAATCACTAAAAGATAAATAATTTTTGAAAACACCTTATTTTCAAAACACCTCGAAATTGCGCAAAAATTGTACCCCTAGCTAATTTCGATGTCCTGGATCCATTTTCAAACTTGAAATTAAAATCCGAGGTCATCTTGATAGTCAAAATCACATTTCAAAATCTTCCCTTCTTCTGCGCAGTTGACTGATCTTTTGAGGCCTAATCCTTCAATCTTTGTTGGGGCATCGTCATTTCTTCATTTCCATGTCTTCCAAACTTCTAGTCTTTCATTCGTCTTCATTCCATTCCCTCTTTTTTCATGTTTGACTACATCTTTTCAGTCAGGCTGGGGCATGGTTCATTGCCTAATGGTTAACCTATTGAACTTTACATTCGATTGTGATTTCTTTCTGATTTGATCAAATCTTTATCAATTCGCTATTCTCCTCTCTACCTGATTTCGATTTCAATTCCGAGGGGGCAGTACCTATGGGATTCTCATCCTTGATTGCTTGATTTTCCTGATTCAGACATCTTTTGTGAGCTTTCACTCAAATTTGAGATTCTTATCTCTTACTTTGAATGTGATCCCGAATTGACCTCATGTTCAAAATCCTTTGTCTATGTTTGTCTGGGTGTGATCTCGAATTGACCTCACATCTGAGTTGTTTTGTGATCTCAAATTGATCTCACATTTCAACTTCATTCTTTGACTACATGTGTTCCCAAATTGATCACACATTAGTCAAAGAGGGGCAAATGTATGCACCCAAAAATGGTCGCCTAGACTTTGGGCCCCATTTATTTGATTTATCAATCCTGAATAATTTTTATCAATAATCAATATTTTCAACAATATCAATCTCTTGATCAAATCTTAATTTCGATCATATATTAGATTTTTATCCTATGGGCTAATCATTTATCCTAAGTCTTTATTTGATTAAAAAGAATCATTCCTTCTTTTTTGATTAAATAAAAAGCCCCACTTTTCCTCTTATCCTAAGTTGCACAAATAAAGCATTATTCATATTTTATAAAAGGGAAAAAGCACTTTTTGTCTCATATGGACATAAAGTCAACTCTTATTTTCCTATTGAAAGATATTTGTGCACATGGATTGCTCCTCTTTCAAGCTCCACCGCTAATTAAGACTTTTGCCTCTTAATCTCATTGGTCCATTTCACCTCATTTCTTATAAAAGGAGAGCTCTCTCCTCTATTTACATATACCATGTTTTTATGCTAATGTTATGCTACAGGTTTTAGGTGCATTTGGAGCTTTTGAGGATTTTGAAGACTTGTTGCTTTCATCATCTAGTTCATATTTTCTTTCATAGTTACATGATAATGGCATTCTTAGTATAGATTTCCTTTTATGCAATAGAATAAGCTCACATAGTCTAAATAGGAGGCATTGTAATCCATTGCTATTTCCTTTCATAGATTAGTTGCATTGTACTTTTCTTTCATAACTTAGATTGCATTCTCATTGTAGTTGCATTGCATTGCATCTTTATAGTGATTCTTGAGGATATTGACACTCTTTCCCTTGTCCTCACTTGAATCTCTCATTGTGTGGTTGACTAGCAAAGTCACAAGCTTGTAGCTCTAGCTGAGAGCAAACACATCATAGTCCCTTGCAACTCCATGCATAGAGAGCTATGAGCTGCTATGTGAGGCCTCATTCTTGAGCAACCTTACATGTAATGGTTCATAGAAGTGCACCTTTTTAGTGTGTATAGGTCCGCGTGTCAAACGGTGCTGAGGTCCTAATTTTTTATTGGTCCATGTGGTGATGAGTCAGAACTTGTCAGCAGGGCTTGTGTTATAGATTTCAATCTATGGTCGGCATGTGATTGTATCGAATATTCTCACCCCATGCAATCATGCGCACACCATTTGATTGGATGCCGAAGGGTTTGTTTGCATTGGTCCTGCTAGTGGTTGTGTGGCATCCTGTGGTTGGTTGTCACTGTAATACCCCAAAATTGGCACCTAATGATTTCCATCAATTTTGGTGCATTTCTTCAATTTTTATGTCATCAAAGTCCTATTTCACTAGGCAATTTTCTCTCCTACTTGGCTCTACTTGACTTGATGTCAGTTGCAAAAACCCTAATTTGCAATAATCAAATACTAAAATTAATTCTTAAGTCTCTTTGAGTTTATTAGCTAAATTATCTCTATGATACATTAATTTAATTGTAAAGTCCTATATGCTTTAAATTAAATTAAATAAAACCACCCCCTTTGGCTAATACACATAAAAAAAAATTAATTAATTGCTTGTTATTTGAATGGACACCTTTTCTTGAATTAATAATTTGAGATATTCGAAAGGTCCTCATGTGGCATTTTCCATTCTTTTAATAAAGTAATTCATGCTTATTTGTCCCAAAAGGGATATGAAGGGTTAGGAGTTTCGAATCAAGAAACTCTTCCTCCTCCTCTTGGCTCTTCTATTTATTTGGGCTCTTTTTCTTCATTAGGGAGAGAAATTTTTTAGAGCATCTACACTATAGGCATTTTTTAGTCTCATTTGATTCATTGTTTTCAAAGTTTTTTATTGCATTTATTAGATTAATATCTCATTATTAGTATAATATTTGCATCACATTTTAGACTAAATTTGATTATTTGTTCTTAGTTTAATATCATATTTGTTTCAAGTTCTTAGATTAAGTTGCATCTCATCTTTATTTTCAAGCTCTTAGATTAATTGCATCCTCATTCTTAGATTAAATTGCACTTCATCTTAGATTAATTTCATCTTGATCATCTTTATTGCTTCTTGGAAATCCTCCATTGTTGAATTGGTCTCCCGGCTGTTGGCTCTCGTTCTGAGAGTATTCAAACACCCCATTCACATAGGAGGCAACAGGTCGCCTCACCATGGAATTTGGATTGAGTTCTTCATACTCTCTCTCAAATTATATCAAGTGAATAATTACCATGTTGTGTTGTGCCTGATTTAGAGGTCACATTCAATCACATACATTTTGGCGCCCATCGTGGGATAGAAAAGATCAATTTCTAGCCTCATTCTTGATTGATTTTTCAATTTTAGTGTTAGTTTCAGGCCTTGTACGGTCATGTAAGTTTGGAAAACCTATAATATAGTAATGGATGGATAGAATGATGAATCCTATTTCTCATGATTTTTTTTTAGTTCATTTTTATAAAGAAATGAATAAGCTATGATCATTTTGGTGAAAGTGGGTATTTGCAGATTTGAGATTCTCTAAATATAGTCAGATTGAAATGTCTGGTACAGACAAATTTTGAAGAATAAGGATCTATAATAATCTTCATTGGAAATATATATGAATTATATTTCATTTCCTTTTGGTTTGAGTCATTTTTATGCAGATTTGTGAAAGTTATGGGCATTTGAGTGAAAACTGGTTTTTAACAATCTGCATTGGAGTTGCAGGCAATGATTTTCTCTTAGAAAATGATTTATGAATGGAAAAAATAAATGGCTTAGATATTTGGAAATAATATTCATTAATAGTTACTATGAAATTTCTTTAGTTTCATTTGGATTCTTTTTGAGAAAGATATGTGATTCCCTAGGTAGGGTTTGGTGTTTTAAATCTGATTTATGACAAAAAAATTACAGTCTGAAAATGTTATTGGTTGAGGAACCAAATAGAATCATAAGACCTTGTAATTTTGGAAAATAGTAGTTCTTGATGTTGGATAAAAACTTAATTTTTTCCAAAAATTTTAATATTGTGATTTTATGGGTCAAATAAATCAATCTTTAAAGACTGTCTTGAAGACAACAATGTTACATATCTTATGGTTTGCCATTGATTTGTCTTGATTTTGTACTTTCAGATGTGTGCTAAATGCTGGATTGCAGATCTTTGGACCTAAGGTGAGTTCTTAAAATCTCTATAACATTTGGACTTTGGGATTAAAATTTAACCTCTCATGTGTTTGGCTTGAGTGTTTACATGTTTTTATAGAACACATTTTAATTGATGCTCTTAATGGGAAATGAATGAACATAGATTTTCTTTCATACAAGTTTATGTAAGTAAATGCTTGTGTTTAAACCTTAAGAAATTCTTGATTCCAATATCAAATATCACATTGAGTTATTGAGGGCATGGATTCATTCCTTGTTTATATGAAGAGTTAAATGCACCACTTTGTGGACTCACTTCATGTTTACTTGGAAAGTTAAATATTCCATGATTCAAACCCTTTTGCACTTATGAGTAGTATTGATTAGTAGTCTTAGATTACTTGTGATTGATCTAGATTTTTATCTTGGGTTATTGGACTCTCTCATCTACCGGCCCCTCATTTCACCCCATGGTTGCAAGATCAGCGCCACATTAAAGGGGAGGGGTCTACATAGAAAGAAGCGTTAATTGTTCCACTAGGCAACCCTTTTGTGATTTTTAGAACTCATTAGTTTTCTAAGGTGTGGACTCACTTTGAGTTTGTGTGAAGAGTTAAATATTCCACTTTTGGACTCACTTTGAGTTTGTGTGAGGAGTTAAATGTTCCACTTTTGGACTCACTTTAAGTTTGTGTGAGGAGTTAAATGTTCCACCTTGTGGACTCACTTCACATTCACTTGAAGAGTTAAATGTTCCACTTTTGGACTCACTTCACATTCACTTGAAGAGTTAAATTTTCCACTTTTGGACTCACTTCACATTTACTTGAAGAGTTAAGTGTTCCACCTTTAGTGCTTTAAATACTTTTGATAGAGAATTACTTACTTTTTCATTTCTAGAAGGCCTGCTTGGGGATTTCATCACCTCAAGGGATGACCTTAACTCCCATGTTCTGATGGAGTATAAATATCAGGAGGTGAATCCAAAGACACCTCTCTTGGGAATGAATTATATTTCACTCTTGGCTAAGCCTCAAAGAAATTTATACCTTTGAGAAGTGAAGGAGAAGATTTGGGTTACCGTCTCCCCCTGGCTGTGTGATTTTGAATTTTTCTCATCTACAGATTTGGGCCTCACGTACCTTGTGTATATCAAGGACTCCCTTTAGAAGAGCTATGTATAGCCTTGTAGACAACTTGCTAGGATGTTGTTGTGTTTTAAGTGTCTACTAAAACATTTTCAAGAACATACACAAGTACAGTCCTTATGGAGTATAAATACTAAGTCACTATTCCTATTCATGCGCAAGGTTGCTTTGTCCCTTGCCCATTGCTTGAAGAATGTTTTCTTGAACTCCTTGATTGCTATCTTACATGCTTGATCAATGACATAAATGTAATCCACCTTTTGTCCGTGATCTATTTTTCTATTTTCCTATCATTCATAGTTAGAAACCAATTGTTTCGAGTTAGGAAACGATTGATCTTTTCTTTGAATTGCGTTGTCTCTCATCTATTCATCTTATCTCTTTATGCCTTTTGTACCTTGTGTTGTGATTGTCTTATCTCGGCTGTTCTAGCCATCTCTTTTTGACAATTTGTACCAGGTTCATCTTGCATCTTGGTTGTTCTAGCCATTTATCTCCTTTTCGTTATCATAGAGACAGAGTCTAGCTTTATCCCAAATCTTTTCTTGTTACATATTCATCTATGACTGTCATGACTTGAAGTGGAAAGACTTATCCCTTTCAGAATACTGATCAAGATCAAAGTAAACCTTGTAATCAAGACATAGGTCATCCTGAATTTGTTATGAAATCTAAACTTTGTGAGAGATCCTCACATTCCTCCTCATTCCAAGAGCATTACAATCCATTGTTTCAGATACAGTCTAACTTATTATTTCAAGAATATTATAACCCATTGTTTGAAGACCAGCAAGACTCTAAAGGGTCACTTTCTAAAATCAAACCTATTGATTCTTTTGAACCTATCAACTCTTTCATGATCTCTCAGAATACTACCAACAATATGGGAGATCCATTCCACTTCCCAAGGGGAGATAAATTCAGTGATAGTCATGAGCAATCTCCAAATGACCAAGGTCATGGTCAGTTTCAAAATGACAAGAGTTATGATCAATCCCACAATATTCAATATCAGGTCAACATCCGAGACCTTCACAATTTGAAACAACGACAAGGGGAGCCTCTCCTAACATTTCTCTAGAGATGGAGACAACTATGCATGAAGTATCCGCATGAATTACCCAAGTTTGAAAAGCTTGATATCTTCTTGGACAATCTTGTCCCAAACTTTGGATACCAAGTATAATTATGAGGTCCCCTCACTTTTGACAATATGATTAGGTGGGCTATGAGGATAGAAGCGTTTATGGTCAAGAAGGGAGAATTGACTTTGAACAAAGACAACAAGCAAGGACCTTCTCCCTCGAACAAGGATAAGGATAAGATTGTCAACAAAAACATAGATATTATGAATGATGGTGTTGTTGAGAATATGATGCCAAAACCCTCAAAGTTGGTTTTCAATCTCAGCTCTAACATACAAACAATCAAAGCCACTGAGAAGGCTACAACAAAAGTTCAACTGCCTTCTAGATTTGCTAGAAAAAAACCTTGGATCTCTCACTATGACATGATCATTTCTCCAGGGAGCAAGGATACTCCTAAACCCAAAACTCCCTTTGTCTTGCGAGGCCATACGTCTCCCTCTTATAACTCCACATAGTCTCTAGCTTGTGTGAATGCTATCACTTGATCTCATGCAAAGATTGTTCTCAAAGGTCTCAAACCTTCGACATCCAAACCAAAATTATCTAAATCCCTCACCAAGGAAAACATCCCCAAAGATCTTGATCTTAATTAGTTCCAATCTATGGTGGGTCACCTGACCTCACCTCACTATTTATCCTTTTCCAAAGAGCATGATCATTCATTAAGCCATCCGCATGATGCTCTCCTACACAATGAAGTTATGATAGGTCCCAAGAGTATCCCCCATGTCCTCATTGACAATAGTGCTAGCCTAAATACATGCTCTGCTAAGATGCTTACCCAAGTGACCAATAGCTTTGTTCCCACCAATAGAGAGTCCACTGAGTTCTATGATGCCAAGCTAAAAGAAATAGAAAAGACCCTGAAGATCAAAGATATTGGCATGGGGGAATATCAGTTTGAGTCCATGTTGATAGTAATAGCTCTTCCTCCATCTCTGCATTCCTATGAAGAACCCTCTGAAGAAAAATTTGGTATTAGCTATCAGGGCCATGAGATTGACCAACCTAGCTACAATTTTCATTCATGCAAGGATTCAGATAATGAAGAAGCACAGATTCAGCCTATGACACATGAGAGACCCTTGAATATTCAAAATCTTGATTTAGACTATCAAGAAGAGTCCTATCCACCTTCTCAAGTGCCTCAAGAACATGATCCTGGTCCTCACCAGGAGGATTTTATCCACTTTACAGAACATAATTCTACTACTTTTGACTCTCATGGCACACATCTTGATTGGGAGAAACTACTGGATGATTCCCTTATCTTGGGTATGCCTCAAGGTATGCCTATTCTAGATTGTTCCACCACTTTTGCTATTGAATAGACTCCTACTACTGTTGACTCCAATGATACACATATTGACTAGGAGCAACTACTAGATGCTTCCCTCCTCTTGGGTATGCCTCAAGGTATGCCTATTCTAGATTACTCTGCTACTTCTACTATTGAACAAGACCCTACTGTTAAAGAAACACTTCCTATGTTAGATGACAACAATGAAGAAAGTATGCCTCCGACTATGTCTCTAGCTGAATGGGACTCTATATCAGATGCTACAATGGAAATACTAGTTGATGCTATGCACCTATATGCTAGTCTTAACAACTCAGAAAGAGGAGAAAGTTATGATCCTCCAGATCAAGCTATTGATGATGATCCTTTCCACCCTCCTGTGGAGATCATTCCTATGGCTCCTAGGCCATCTACTCCAAGCTATACTCCTACTGCTCTAGCAAATCATGGGTATGTAAGACCCCATTCTGTTACAGCTTCATAGAATATTGGTAGATCCAGAATTGAAATGGTTCCTATTCATGCACTCTTACCACCTGAAAGGGGACCTGACTCTTGGAATAGACCATCTTGGTTAGGCTCACATAATATTCCTCCAAACCTATCTGACTCTTCTAAGATGACTCACAATCGACAACGCTCTATGGAAGATTACTTTCTTGATCTATTTGATGCATTCATGAATGATGAGGATGATATTGATATATTTTCACTTGAGCCCATCCCATTGACTTTTCTTCCCCCTTCATCTCCCAGAAAAGTGGCTCGTCCACTTCCATCTCCATCTCTCCACCTAAACCAGTCATATAAGCCTTTTTCATCCACAATTCTTGAGTCTTTTGGAAGTAACTTGGATGTGCAACATAAAAACAAAAATAATGAGAATCCACTTATATCTCAAGGCCACCATGTCCCATCTAATTGACATGTGACTCCGAAGAAAGAAAAAAGCAATAGAGGTGTTGAAAAGGCCGCAAAGGTCCTCAAAGAGAAGAAGACAATCAAAAGCCAGAAAATAAATAAAAAATGGATCTCAAAATCCATCTTACAGGCGTTGTCATCAAAAACACCTCAAAGTAAAGAAGAAAAAGTTCAAAAGCTATGTGGATTCCAAAAAAAGGAAAATCAAAGTTTCCATTCAAGCTTCCAAAATTATCATGTTTCCCTCCATTCCATCACCCTTCCCTCTCATACTTCACCCTCTTCACTCCATCTTGCCTTGTCCCAAAGTGCATATCAGCATCTCCTCATTGCTAATGACATGACTAAGAGAAATCTAGAATGTATTCTCCCTAAGCGTTTAGAGCGTGGGAAATCTAATAAAGAGTTAAGATGTCTCCACGAGGATTTTTTTGGGACTCACTTAAGTGATTTTTCCTTGACTATGGATCTCTTGATAGTTGGACACTACTGGTTGGATCTCCTATTACTGCTACAACATTTGGTTCTAATTCTACAACTTCTCAGTTGCCTACTGCTACAAATACTGTGTTCTCAGAGATTCCTACTAAAGGAGAGAAACTCAAAGAGCTCATCAACGCTCTTCATTTGAAGAATTTCTATAGCTGACATTCTTAGTATGCTCATGTACATACTTATTGATCCTAAAAAAATCCTAAAAATTGATATATTGCAAAAAATCTTAAAAATTGTAAAATGTCCTAAAAAAAAAATGATCATCTTAGTGAAAACCTGGCAAATAGGTGCTTTGATGTATCTATTATCCTGGTGAAAACTTGGTAAATAAGCACCTTGATAATATTCAAAAAATATGAAAAGATCAAAAATACAAAAAAATGAGATATTAAAAAAATACAAAAAAAAAGAAAAAAAAAAAAAGAGAAAAGTACAAAAAAAATTGAAAAAGAAAAAAATGTGTCATTGATGAAAACTTGGTAAACAGGTGTCATGGTTGCAAAAATATGATCTCTGCCAAGATGGTGAAAACCTGGTAAACAGGCGCCTCTTATTTTCCTGAAGTAGCATCTTCTCTCGGCGTCGCTTGGCTCTTAGTTTCTTGCTTTAGTTTGCTTTCCAGTTTTAGTTTGCTTCCTTTGTTTCCTGCTTTAGTTTTCTAGCTCATGCCTTGCTTTCAATGTCTTTGAGATTTTTCTCGACTCTTCATAGATTGGAACTGGTTCACACTTGGGGGCACCTTCCTAGTCTAGGGGGCATTATCCTATCACTTTCGGAAACTCTTTTTGAGCATCGATCACCAGTGGTTCTCACTATGTCTGCCTGCTGATGCCTAGCTACTTTTGAGATTTCTCTCCTTGAGAGTCTCTTGTGTATCAGTCGCCATTGGTTCCCACTATGCCTTCCTATTGATACCTAGCTTTTGTTTGATCTCTCTTCTTTAGGATTTCTCCCTTACATCAGTCACCAGTGGTTCTCACTATGTTTGCCTGCTGATGTTTCACTAGTATCTATGAGATTTCTTGCTTTGAGGATCTCTCTCATATCGGTCACTAGTCGTTCTCACTGTGTTTGCCTGCCGATACTTCATTAGCTTCCCAATATTTTTTTTGAGACTTTGTCTCTTGCAATGGTCACCAGTGTTTCTCACTGCATCTGCCTGCTATCGTTATCTCATTGAGACTTCGAACGTTATCTTTCTGAATCAAATTCAATCCACTTGAACATGAACTTAAACTAAAACTAAAACTAAATGTGTGTTCCTTTGAGGCATGTTGAGCTTTGTTTTCTTTGAGTGCTTGTTTGTTTGCTTTGCTTTTTTGCTTTCTATTTGTTGGTTTAGTTCCAATGATCCAAAGAATTTATATAAGAGGGGTGTTTGTCTATAAGAGCCTCCATCTCGTATTGGATGGCCATACATACCTTGACTCCTTTTATATGAACACTTTGGTGAGGTTGGTTCTTCTCCTTGTCTTTTGAGTGACTTCTTTCTACTACTAGTCAAATTATAAACACTCATCTTGTTAAGTGATCGTAAGAGTCACTACGAGCAATCTTTGGAAAAAGAAGGAACTCCTGCATGTTTGGTGTGTCTGTCGCAAGCAACATTCAGGTCATTCTAGCAAATGTGCTTTGATGCTTATGTTAACTTACTAAATTAAAAGGAATAGGTGTTCAGGTCATTTTGGCTTCTTGTGCCTTAATGCTTACACCTCATTCCGAAAAATTTAAGACTTATGTCATATTCATATTCTCATGTTGGGGAGAATTGTATGGCATCTTGAGATTTTCCCGTGCTTAAATGAACTCAATGATGATAAATATGATGAGTCCAACACCCGAGTCTGAAGGATTGCATTTGTTCATCCTAGACCTACATTTAGACTTGCATCTTTCATTCTAGGCTTGCATTTGGAGCGCTTTCTTGTTGCTCTCTTGATTGCTTTCTTCTGGATCTGCTCATCAAAGGTTCTCATCTTTTTTCCCAGTCTCATCTTGGCTGCATCCTTTTTCAGGATCAAAATCAAAATCTGACATCTCTAAGTGGCTCAAAATCATGTTTTAAATATTGGACTCCTTCTGGATTGGATGCTTGTGCAGTCAGCCTTCTAGTGTCATCTTCCTGCCAGATCCTCATCTTTGCATCATGTTCTCAAATCTTTACTTCTTTTCATCAAGTCAACCCTAGTCAAAATTTGGTCAACCATGGTCAACTATGGTCAAACTTGGTCAACAAGACCTCTACTTTGCTCTGATTCACTTCTGCAACTTCGTGAATCTAGTCTAATTGCTTTTGCTCTGCAAACTCTTGTTGTTTATCATCCTTTTAACATGTCATCTTTCAATTTCACTCCTGAGGGGGTATGATGATTACATCATTTGAATCTTGTCAAATCAATTCTTGAATCAGTCTGATCTGAATCATCAGTTTTCATTACTCGGGGCATCTCGATGTCTCACATCTTCTTATCTCATCATCTATCTTTTAGGTATTGGGGAAATCTAACCCTAATCCCTGGGAGTCAAGCTTTGTTTTGGAGATGGCTCTCGAAATCTCTCTTAGACCGTTATTTGGGAAATCTAACCTAGGTCTCAGAGGACTAAGCTTCATATTGGGGAAATCTAACCCTGATTTAGAGATAGTCCTAAATCTACATCTTCATCAACTGGTATTGGGGCAATCTAACCCTAATTCTAGTTCTCTTCTAAGACTGTTGTCTTCGCAATCTAACTTGGACTACGGAAATTCTCATCATCTGTCACTTCAGACTATTCTTTGAATCAACGCACTGTTCGCACATCAATTCAAAGAGGGGCAAATGTAATACCCCAAAATTGGCACCTAATGATTTCCATCAATTTTGGTGCATTTCTTCAATTTCTATGTCATCAAAGTCCTATCTCACTAGGCAATTTTCTCTCCTACTTGGCTCTACTTGACTTGATGTCAGTTGCAAAAACCCTAATTTGCAATAATCAAACACTAAAATTAATTCCTAAGTCTCTTTGACTTTATTAGCTAAATTATCTCTATGATACATTAATTTAATTGTAAAGTCCTATGTGCTTTAAATTAAATTAAATCAAACCACCCCCTTTGGCTAATACACATAAAAAGGAATTAATTAATTGCTTGTTATTTGAATGGACACCTTTTCTTGAATTAATAATTTGAGATATTCAAAAGATCCTCATGTGGCATTTTCCATTCTTTTAATAAAGTAATTCATACTTATTTGTCCCAAAAGGGATATGAAGGGTCAGGAGTTTTGAATCAAGAAACTCTTCCTCCTCCTCTTGGCTCTTCTATTTATTTGGGCTCTTTTTCTTCATTAGGGAGAGAAATTTTTTAGAGCATCTACACTATAGGCATTTCTTAGTCTCATTTGATTCATTGTTTTCAAATCTTTTTATTGCATTTATTAGATTAATATCTCATTATTAGTATAATATTTGCATCACATTTTAGACTAAATTTGATTATTTGTTCTTAGTTTAATATCATATTTTTTTCAAGTTCTTAGATTAAGTTGCATCTCATCTTTATTTTCAAGCTCTTAGATTAATTACATCCTCATTCTTAGATTAAATTGCACTTCATCTTAGATTAATTTCATCTTGCTCATCTTTATTGCTTCTTGGAAATCCTCCATTATTGAATTGGTCTCCCGACTGTTGGCTCTCGTTCTGAGAGTATTCAAACACCCCATTCACATAGGAGGCAACAGGTCACCTCACCATGGAATTTGGATTGAGTTCTTCATACTCTCTCCCAAATTCTATCAAGTGAATAATGACCATGTTGTGTTGTGCCTGATTTAGAGGTCACATTCAGTCACATACAGTCACATGATCGCATGTCAAATTTTTCTGACATGCGATCATGCGACTGGTTGACACCTATCCCTGGGCCCGTTGGTGATGAAAGTTGGTGGTCCCGCTGTCAGGAAAAAGGGGTGAGGTGATAGTCTTGTGGCCTTGTTGTATGATCACAAGGGCCATATTTTGGCCATAGGCTCATGTGACAAGGGTGCCATGTTGTGTTGGGGCCCGGTGGTAGATGGTGGAATGGGCATTCCTGATTGGTCGATGTGGTAGTTTCTTGGTGGGGAGCAGTGACATGATGCTGATGTGGAGGTGTGTCACATGTTTGCATAGCCCTTTTGAGGGCTATGCGATCATGTGACCACTGATGGTGTTGCAGTTACGGAGTTATGAAGTGGGGCCATGGTTTTCAAAGCAATGTTAAGCACTCGAGCCTAAAAAAAGTAAACGAATTGAACAGTGGTGATATAAATTTGATCTGAGTTGAAATGATGGCCATCGATTGTTTCTGGTGCCATGTCATTAGCCATTTCTCTATAGATTTGAATATCAAAATAATTTTTCAACCAGAGGTACCAAAATTGAATGCTTTAGTGGCTGATTTTGATCTGGTTTGGTGGTGATGGCTATTGTGATGTGGTCCAGGGGCTTTGTGATCGATGGTGTGATAATTTTGTACCTAGCAGAGTTTGTTTTTGAGCTCGAGAAGCTTTTTGTAGGTGGTGATTTGTATTGATTTTCATGGCTATCCCTAGTGTTCTGTACTGGCTCACAGATTTTCATGATTGCAGATCTACCTGAGATCTCTCTCTAGATTGCTTGGTTTCCTGCCCCTGCATTAATTTTTGACTATTTCTGGTTGGTTTGGTAGTTGAAACCCTTACCCTGGTTACCCATAGCTTGTTGCATCCTATTGTTTGGGATTCCAAGGTAACCAGTGATATATATTGCAAAAGTTTTTTTGTAAGAGGGGTTGGATGGTTAAGTTTTCTACCTTGTAAATGTTTCTTCTTCTCTATATACAGGGTGTCCCTCTTTCCTCTCTAGCTATGGGAATACAATGAAGTTGTAGCAAATTCTAATGTATGAGGATTGAATACATTTGTTCTGTTATCAGATTGTCTCCATTTGGGTCTTAGACTTATTGATTGAAGCATCAAGGGTGTTTCAACCTTTCTACTTGCATTTCCAGTGAGTGTCTGTAGTAGAGTTGTTTTTGCAGAAGCAACTAGGTCTAGGACTAGTTTTCAGATGTGTATGGGCTGGGATATCAAAGATATGTCATGCTTGTCTTCCAGTGGATGCTGGTTAATGTATTGCTTATTTATAGGTCTCTTCTAAGGGGAGGGTTAAAATCCTTTAAATGAGTAATAACACATTTGGGTACACAGGTGGTTTGGCAATGTATGATCTGGTCAGGGTGAGTGTGTTGTCTTCTTGTTTCATAGCTCTATTGTAGTGAGGTATTTGACTCTGCTGCCCATCAGATAAGGCACTGGTCTATGGGAGACTAGGGGTATTTCAAGGGACCATTCAACCCAATATTAAAATCATTCAGTGAACCCTCTTTCCCTTTCATTTTGTTAGGATAGGCTTCTAGGTTTCAGACTCATTGTATGCAAGTAGGTTATTGCATAAAGTGTGGTTCATTGGGGTATAGGATACCTAAAGGAGTCTGAAAGCAATTCCATAATAATCTATCCATAGGCCTTTTTTTTTGTCATGAGGTGTCTTGAGTGAATGTGGAGCTCAAAGAAGAAGGAGGATGCCCTCGGTCCTCATTAATTCACATTTTTTCCCTATCAGACTTTGGAATGAAGACTAACTAGTTTGTCAATCATAGTGTAAACCTAGCACCATGTGGGAACAAGTTTAAAAGCTAACCAAATGGTGACTCTGGTGGGGAGATGAAATGAGTTTACTAATGAGAGTGTGCCAGAGTCTTGTTGTATTCAGTTTTGGGAAGAGTCTTATAGGTTTTCCAATCTGAGAATTGCTTTTCATATTTGCAAGTGTGTTACCTGGATTTGCTGATTGGGTTATATGTGACTTTGATGTGGAAAAGCCTAGAGTCTTTTGGTGTTTCAAGATAGATCAGTGAAAGTTTGTGTCCTCTGAGGAGATGAGGCCACTCTATGCTAGAAGGAACCTGAATTGTGAAGTTTTGTTGGGACTTCAGTAAGATAAGAAGAAGGCAGCAACATTCGGCAAGGTGATCCATGTATTCTCCATTCGGTGTATTGCATTTGCATGGTCCTTATCGAATGGTTTTGTCATTAAAGAAAGGACATATAAGCATGAAGTATGTAGGAAAGGTTTAGTGACAAAAGAAGGTTCAAATCATGTATAGATTTCCTATCATCGGTCTTGAAGATTTTCAAGTAGATGTGCAATAGTTGTAGCTAGTGATGGATGTTCACAGGGTTTCTTTTGTTAGAGGGTATGCACCATTTTGTTATGATGGCATACCCAGTTTCCCTAATAAAATCCCTAATGAAATTAGAAAATATCTGCCAAAGTTCAATAGGAATCAGTCTCTATGAGCAAGAAATCATGTGCAGACTTTTTTTTATTTAATGTGTGATTTTGATGTCTGCCATGAGGATTTGTGGATGAGGAGACTCTTGAGGGAGATGAAAAGGAGTGGTCTTCATTTTTTCCTATAGCCTCTATTTCTTCATGGGATGTGTTGAGTTCTTGCTTCATTGATTATTTCGATGGCTTGGTAGATGTAAAATTAATGTTGGACAGATTAATGGAAATTCAGATTGAAGAAGATGAGTTGATTCAAAGGTTTAATAGGAGATTCATTAGGACATTAATGGATATCATTGAGGTTATTAGGCCACATGATCAGATTTTTTTGGTCATCTACTTGAGTGCATTTGACCAAAAAATGGGTTTCCTACTAAGGGATAAACAACCACTAAGTCTGCATCAGGCTTTTGAGATTGCAATGGATATTGAGTGCAATCTGAAGTATGGAGTTATAAGAAGACATGCCTCTACTAGGGAATGATCAGGAGGAGGGTGAGCAACATCAGTGCTCTCATCCCTCTAATTGTTGTATTAATCACAGTGTTGTATGTGAAGGTGAAATGAATTTTTCTGCCAAGGATCTGATTAATGAGAAGCTAGTATCCTTGTCATCCAGTGGTGGTGATGAACATTTTCAGATTATAGAGGATACACATTTCCCTTCTCATGATTTTCCCAAATATAGTGATGATAATTGTGAAGACACTTTGATACTAATTGATGTTGGTACAGATCTTGAGGGGAATGAATTACTTTCTGATGATATGTCACAGGGTTTCTCTCATATTGGAGAGGATTTTTCTTTGCAGTCTTCTATGCCAGTGGGTGGTAATGATGCTGATTGTAAAGTCTTGGAAGTTGAAGATTTGTGGGGAAATCCATTGAGTGGTACTTCTGATGATGATGAGATTAACTACAACACTAATTATTCATATGTTGATAGTAGTGATGGTGAGTCATGTTCTAATTCTGATTCTATTGTTTCTTCATCTATTGGAGATATGTATGATAATGGATATAATGACAAATATAGTGAGGTTACTAATGTGTTATTTAATGAGGACATTAGTGAAGACTAGATGGAGCTTTGTCTAAATTACTATGAGAAATAATTTCATGTAGTTTCTAACCCATTATTTGAGCAGTGTGCTCAGAAGATGGAATTTGTTGAGGATTACTCACCTTCTGCACTTAAAGTTTCACATATGGTTGATCTGGAGCCTCCCTCACAAATGAGGCCAGTTGAAAGAAAGGTAATGTAGGATGAATGCTGCTCTGTTGATGAAGATGCATTACATTGGGACAATGTTTTTCTTCTGCCACCATGTAGTGAGAATAATGGTGATAATTTAATTCATGATGTTGATCATGTGAATCATCCTTATGAGGATAAAGGTGTGATTTATCAAGAGAAATCAGACTTGATAAACCCAAGTAACTTGATATATGAGGATGTTTCAGTTGCCTTGGCTTTGGTAAGTGAAAGTGAGTATAGTTTCTTTTCTTTTGATATGCAAAAATGCATTAAAGATGAGCTTGATGATTGCAGCTAGGAAGAAAAGGTATCGGTTTCTTGTCCCCTTTCATATATTTCAATCCATGATGATTTTGATGATGCTTGTGTTCCAAATAGTGAGTTTGTGGGGGGACATGTTTAGGAAGGCATAGGTGATGATAAATTCAGAATTGGTTTGCGGTTTATTCTTGATAGTGTTTTTTATCATCACATATGCAACAGAGGTTTTAGACTCTTGTTTGATTTTGTGAGTAGAAACCAAGTTTTTGATAGAGGAAAGGGATGGCACTCCTTTGGCATCCAGATTTTGCTTGTGTATATTGTGTATATCCTGTATAGTGGTGTTAGAATTTTTGGGTAGGGAGCCAGTATGTGAAATTTTGGATTAAAATTAGGGAGAGGGCCTAATTATTTTGTCTGGGTGTGGTCTACTATTCTTAGAGATCTAAATTCTTTCCATGTCTGTAGGAGGCATGCATCCCTAGAAAGAGCCACTATTAGTCCATTTTCCTATTCGTGCAAATATCTTATGAAAATGGCCTATTCCCTGCAAAGTTTTTGTTAAGTGTCCTGTCATGCCTGCAAGCATAGTTTTGACGTGCGAATTAGATCCCCAAGGTTTTATGTTATGTGCTCTTAGCCCTATGTTCTTCCATGTGTCACCTTGCTCCTATTCAGATCGTATCTCCTAAATCATAAAATTCAAGGAGATATTCAAGTTTTAAGGTCTGCAGGAAATAGTTTCAGAATATGCCTAAGTGTCGAAAACTCACAATGTTCTTGAAAACCCATGATGTTTTTAGTTTTTCTACTACCTTTTTGTTTGCATGAAAACCCTCAATGTTTTCACATCCTTTGTTTGGCTATGTGTCAATGTCAAAAACCTTGGTTGTTTTTGACCTTGGTCTTAACTGCGCAAGTGCGATTGGTTGGTGGGACCTAGTTCTTCCTAGTTGTTTGGTGTGGTTAAAGTTCAGACAGAATCAGTGGTTGTCACATGTTCACATGGTGAAGATGCATGGTGTTTATCCTTCATACTTTTGTGATAGCCATTGGATTTTCCTGTGTGGGTGTGTCGTGTGTCTAGGTGGGTCCGCATCTCAGATGGTGCTGAGTTGCTCATTTCTAATTGGTCCATGTGGTGATGAGTTAGAACTTGTCAGCGGGGCTTATGTTAGAGATTTCAATCTACAGTCGAGATGTGATCGCATGGAATATTCTCACCCCATGCGATCATGCACCCACCATCTAACTAGATGTTGATGGGTTTGTTTGCAGTGGTCCCGCTGGTGGTTATGTGGCATCCTGTGGTTGGCTATCGCATGATCGCATGTCAGAGTTTTTTGACATGTGATCATGCGACCAGTTGACACCTATCCCTGGGCCTGTTGGTGATGAAAGTTGCTGGTCCCACTATCAGGAAAAAGGGGTGAGGTGGTAGTCTTGTGGCCTTGTCACATGATCGCAAGGGCCATCTTTTGGCCATGTGATCATGTGACAAGGGTGCCACGTTGTGCTGGGGCTCGGTGGCAGATGGTGGCATGGGCATTCCTGATTGGTCAATGTGGTAGTTTCTTGGTGGGGAGCATTGACATGGTGCTGATGTGGAGGCATGTTGCATGTTCACATAGCCCTTTTCTGGGCTATGTGATCATGCGACCACTGATGGTGTCACGGTTGCGGACTTGTGAAGTGGGGCCACAGTTTTCAAAGCAACGTTAAGCGCGTGGGATTGAGAAAAGTAAATGAATCGAACGGTGGTGATATAAAGTTGATCCAAGTTCAAATGATGGCTGTCGATTATGTCTGGCACCATGTCATTAGCCATTTCTCTACAGATTTGAATATCAAAATGATTTTTCAACGGGAGGTACCAAAATTGAATGCTTTAGTGGCTGATTTTGATCTGGTTTGGTGGTGATGGTTGTTGCGATGTGGTCCAGAGGCTTTGTGATTGATGGCATGATGATTTTGTACCTGGTAGAGTTTGTTTTTGAGCTCGAGAAGCTTTTTGCAGGTGGTGATTTGTACTAATTTTCATGGCTATCCTTGGTGTTCTATACTGGCTCATAGATTTTCATGATTGTAGATCTGCCTAAGATCTTCTCTCTGGATTGCTTGGTTTCCTGCCCCTGCATTAATTTTTGACTATTTCTGGCTGGTTGGGTAGTTGAAAACCTTACCCTGGTTACCCATAGCTTGGTGCGTCCTATTGTTTGGGATTCCAAGGTAACCAATGATATATATTGTAGAAGTTTTTCTGTAAGAGGGGTTGGATGGTTAAGTTTTTTGCCTTGTAAGTATTTCTTCTTCTCTGCATATAGGGTGTCCCTCTTTCCTCTCTAGCTATGGGAATACAATGAAGTTGTAGCAAATGTCTTATGTAAGAGGATTCAATACATTTGTTCTATTATAAGATTGTCTCCATTTGGGTCTTAGAATTATTGATTGAATCATCAAGGGTGTTTCAACCTTTCTACTAGCATTTCCAATGAGTGTCTGCAGTAGATTTGTTTTTGCAGAAGCAACTAGGTCTAGGACTAGTTTTCAGATGTGTATGGGCTGGGATATCAAAGATATGTCATGCTTGTCTTCCAATGGATGCTGGTTAATGTATTGCTTATTTATAGGTCTCTTCTAAGGGGAGGGTTAAAATTCTTTAAATGAGTAATAACACATTTGGGTACATAGGTGGTTTGGTAATGTATGATCTGGTCAGGGTGAGTGTGTTGTCTTCTTGTTTCATAGCTCTATTATAGTGAGGTATTTGACTCTGCTGCCCATTGGATAAGGCACTGGTCTATGGGAGACTAGGGGTATTTCAAGGGACCATTCAACCCAACATTAAAATCATTCAGTGAACCATCTTTCCCTTTCATGTTGTTAGGATAAGCTTCTAGGTTTCAGACTCATTGTATGCAAGTAGGTTATTGCATAAGGTGTGGTTCATTGGGGTACATGATAACTAAAGGAGTCTGAAAGCTATTCCTCAATAATCTATCTATAGGCCTATTGTTTTTCATGAGGTGTCTTGAGTGTGCAGATAAGGCAATACCCACCTGAGTGAATGTTGAGCTCAAAGAAGAAGGAGGATGCCCTCGGTCCTCATCAATTGGAACTTTTTCCCTATCAGACCTTGGAGTGAAGACTAACCATTTTGTCAATCATATTGTAAACCTAGCACCATGTGGGAACAAGTTTAAAAGCCAACACATTGCAAATTGGATTTTGAAATAGGGTTTGGTCATTTTGTGTCTGCCTCATTTTCATAGGGTTTGGGAAGTACCCCAGCTGCTGCATCATTTTTACAAGTTCTTTGTTGGAGATTTGCATTTGATTTCATCTATTTCATCTACAGACTCAAGGTAAATCTATATTGCACTTGTCTTGCTTGGTGGGGTTGGTAATATTCTCTTTTTCTGCACACACTACATGATTTTTTAATGGATTAAATTGAACTGCACTTGTTCTACACTTATTTTGTGCTCAGTTAAATTGAACTAGTGCATTGTTGAATGGATTGGGGTGTAGATTAAGTATATGATTACCAGTTTAGCTAGAAACATAATTGTTCCCTACTCCCAATTCATGGGTTATGAAATGGAGCCTCTATGTTTCTTTCAATTCTTTTCCATCATTTGGAACTAGATGAGATAAAATTTCAAATTCGAGTATACTTATCATTGTACTTGAGCTCTGAGATGGATTCTCATTTTCTTCTTCCTTGTAGGGTTTCATGAAACCCTAATTCATGATGTAGCTAGTATTTGGCTTGTAGCTACATCATGAACTAGGAAATCATGAAGTATTATATGTAGTCTTGAAGTATTATATGCACTCTTGGTCTTCTTGTGTGCTAAGGAGATTCCCAAGTGTGATGTTCTCCTTGAGGTTGACCCTTGATTATCTTATATGCTTGTTGGTCATTGAGTATTCCTTCTGAGATAAGGTGGCTGTAAACAGTGGATACATAGTGACTATAAGTACTGTTTATGCTCTTCCCATTCTTGTTTTATTCAGTAACTTGTAAGTTTTACCCCTACATATATGATAATTGCATATAAATTGGTAAGTTTTACCCTTGCATATATCACAAGGTAATGTTCATAATTTTGGTGATGTAAACTCATCTTGATACAATTTCTTGTGTCTAGGACCTGTCTCCTACTTTGCATTGTATTGAGTATCTTATGTAAAACTTTGGATGGTATACCCTTTATAATGGCATAAATTGCATTACATGCAAGTTATAAATGTGTATAAACTGAACTAGTGCATTGTTGAATGGATTGGGATGTAGATTAAGTATATGATTAGTGTCGTTAAGGAATAACTTGAGCTTTGAGATGGATTCCCATTTTGTTCTTCCTTGTAGGGTTTCATGAAACCCTAGTTTGTGATGTAGATGACATTTTTCTTGCAGCTACATCACGAACTAGGGTTTCATGAAGTATTATATGCATTCTTGAAGTATTATATGCACTCTTGGTCTTCTTGTGTACCAAGGAGATTCCCAAGCATGATGTTCTCCTTCAGGTTGACCCTTGATTATCTTATATGCTTATTGGTCATTGAGTATTCCTTCTAAGATAAGGTGGCTTTAAACAGTGGATACACAATGACTATAAGTAATTTTTATGCTCTTCCCATTCTTGTTTTGTTTAAGAACTTGTAAGTTTTACCCCTGCATATATGATAATTTCATATAAATTGGTAAGTTTTACCCTTGCATATATCATGAGGTAATGTTCATAAGTTTGGTGATGTAAACTCATCTTGATACAATTTCTTGTGTCCAAGATCTATGTTCCCTACTTTTCATTGTATTGAGTATCTTATGTAAAACTTTGGATGGTATACCCTGTATAATGGCATAAATTGCATTACATGTGAGTTATAAATGTGTATAAACTGAACTAGTGCATTGTTGAATGGATTGGGTTGTAGATTAAGTATATCATTAGTTTCGTTAAGGAATAACTTGAGCTCTGAGATGGATTCCCATTTTGTTCTTCCTTGTAGGGTTTCATGAAACCTTAATTCATGATGTAGCTGGCATTTTTCTTGTAGCTACATCATGAACTAGGGTTTCATGAAGTATTATATGCATTCTTACATTATTATATGCACTCTTGGTAAGTGCTTATTCTGTGAACCCTTTCTTAGGAAACCCTCTTCTAGAACATGCTATTATTACCTCAGATCATTGAATCATGAAGTGTTAGATGGGTCTGCACTACGATTATAACTTTATCACTCTCCATAACATTGAGTATGGTGAGGTATGTGCTGGAATGATTGAATTCCTCATCTCTTACCTTTAATACTTACTAACAAAAGTGTGATAATTACATCTATTCTGGAGTGATTGAATTCCTTATCTCATACCTTTGATACTTACTGACAAAAGTGTGATAATTGAATCATTCTATAGTTCAAATTTTCTCCATTGCATGCTTTAATCATTATGTACAATCAACACACCTAAAGCTCATTAGTGGAAAAATTATTGCATAATTTTGGTTCCCAATTCTATTAACAAATGTCAAAATAAAGTTTATAGATAATGCATCTTGTGAACATTTATAAAAAAACCATATAAAAACCACCACCAACAATTGCATGCATGGAAATCTAAAATCCATCAATGAAATAGAATTAAAACTACAACACATTTTTAATCCAAATCAAATACTACTTCAAGATTCACATGTTTAAAACCATCCATTAACAGAATCAACTTAAGGGTCTTGTTTGTAAATGCTAGCATGTGCAGCCCATTCCAAATTTCAATTAGAGCCAGATAAAGGGGAGTTAGCTTTAGTAGCTATGCCAAGCATCTACCTAACATGACACCTTAAAATTTAAGTGATTAAAACTATCCATTTCTAGAAATCAACTTAAGAATCACTAATTTTGTCTTGGATATGGCCATGTGGATCTAATTCAAAATCCCAAGCAACCTACCTTTGAAGATTCCAAGACCAAATGAGAGAAGATGATATTATGGAGCTTTCAGGGTCCAGCAAGAAATTAGCTTCGATAAATAATAGAAGATAAAGAAAGGTAGAAAAGATCCAAATTTGTTTGTACAAAATTCCCATGTGTAAAATATGTTTTGTCCAGACGTAATAAGTTTTTATAGAACCAATATGCTATTTTTAATGTCCTAAAACTTCCAACTTGCTATGCTATAATCCGAGTCAATAATATTGCAAAGGGAAAGCTGGCATTTTTAATTTAAAAATAAAATAAATTAAAGTAGATATACAGGGAGTTAAGGTCATATTTTTTATTATTACATAACGACAATTCTATAACATTTGCAACTTTTGTGTCACTTGTTGCGCTTATTGAGACTCCTTTGGTTTTTTGTTTTTAGAAGGGAAAAATCAACATTGCAATGATCTCTCTTTATCACTAATGGAAAACTTTGTTGGCATTAAGCAGAATTGCCACTAGTGACAACACTTATTTGCGTTCTCAGTGCAAATTGAGCAAACAGTGCAAACCAAGCAAACAGTGCAAACCGAGCAGACAGTGCAAACCGAGCAGACAGTGCAAACCGAGCAGACAGTGCAAACCAAGCAGACAGTGCAAACCGAGAAAGTTAGTACAAACCGAATAGGACAGTGTAAACCAAGTAACATCATGTCTACCGAGTCACCAGTATTTACCGAGTTCGAAACCTACCGAGTGATCAGTATGAACCGTGCCTTCACTTCTACCGAGTGCATGACGATGCCGAGTAATGCAGTGGACGCCGAGTATCAGAAAGTCACCGAGTTAGTTTGTAGGAATCGTGTAACCATACTTGGGCCGACTTAGTAGCACTTATGTTCATTTTTCAAGCCGACTTTGTAATTGTAATTGTAATTAATTGTTTAAGACTTATAAACAATGTTGTAAAAATGTCAAGATGTATGTAAAAAGAAGAATATATGTGAAAGAGAAAGAAAGGCAGAGATAAGCGAATTACAGAAGGCTTCAGAAGTATAAGGAATAGCAAAGACAAATTCATCATAGAAGGTGATCAGTACATCAGCGAATCTCAATCAGCAATCCAGTTGCAAAGCCAAAGATCTACTGTTTCATTCTAACAGGTGAATCAGTACTAAATCCTTTAACCGGGTAGACTTAACAGTCTTTTGTAAAATCTCTTTACCGAGTGCATACTTCATTGTATGTTTGTAAATCCTTTAACAGGGTGGATTTAGCAATCCTATTGCTCCTAACAGGGCAGATCATCAGAAGTGATCAAATTGTAAGCCTTATCCGGCCAACTTTATTCTGCAGTATTAAAGCTTTGTGGGTTTCATCCCCACCCCAGTTTTACTTTCTTTTGAAAGGTTTCTCGGTAACCAAATCTATGTGTCATTATTGTGAATGCTTTTAAGTTTCATGCTTTCTATATGCAAAAGGTTAAAAGTAAATTACATGTTAAAATTGAAAGAAAATTTGGAGTTACTGATTCACCCCTCCCCTCTCAGTAACTCGGTTAATTCTTGAATATTTCCAACAATTGGTATCAGAGCAGCATTGGTTCTCAAGATAAAGCTTAACTAGCTTGAGCAAAGATCCAGGACAATGGAGGTATTCAAACTGAACAAGGTGATTGAAAATGAAAAGCTAGATCTGGAAATGGCCATAGCTAAACTCAAAGAAGCAAAAGAACACCTTTCCCAATCCCTAAGAAGAAGGAAGGAACTTGCAAATCAGATGAATGATCAGAATTACATTGAAGAAAAGATTGAAGATCTTCTTCCCTCAAATAACTCAGATGAAGCAAACAATGCTGTCAAAGAACTCCTAGAAAAGAATGGGTCTCTGCAGGAAGAAGTGAGAAAATTGAAAAGAGAACAAGAGCTACACTCTACAAGATTCTGTGAAATCTTGGAACAAAGAAACAAGTTGAAAGATGAATTAGATGGAAGAAACATTGAAGTCCAAAATAAAACCCTTCAGCTAGAAAACCTAATTGATCAGATCTCTCATACAAATGAGGAAATTCTGAATCTAAGATCAGAAATAGAAAG
This sequence comes from Chamaecyparis obtusa, assembly GCA_027943335.1. Lineage (NCBI taxonomy): Eukaryota > Viridiplantae > Streptophyta > Pinopsida > Cupressales > Cupressaceae > Chamaecyparis > Chamaecyparis obtusa. The sequence continues at coordinate 682,894 of BSBK01005759.1, forward strand.
CACAAGAGAAGAACTAAGATCTGAAAAGGAAATCAATCTAAGATTGGTGGATGACCTAAACGCTGAAAAACAAATCAATGAAGGAATGCTGAAAAGCCAAGAAGACTTGAATCAGCTGTATGAGTGAAATCTTCATAGGCAAAAAGGAAAAGCAGGACTTGGATACAAAGGAGAAGGCGAATCCTCTAAGCAAGGTACTCAAAGAAATCAAAAACCTACCTGTAATCATTGTGGTAAAATAGGACATACTTCAAATAAATGTTGGAACAATGAAAAAGCAGAATTCAATGGAAAATGTTACAGCTGCAATCAACCTGGTCACAAAGCAAATGAATGTAGGGAAAAACCTAGATTCAGAGGTAATTGTCACAAGTGCAACAAACAAGGTCACAAGGCATCCGAGTGCAGATCCAAGACATTTAATCTAGCAGAACAAATCATGAAAGCAATGTTTGGATGGGACTACAACACCTGGTGTAGATGTCATTACTGTGGAGAATATGGACACATTGGCATGAATTGCATAAAACATCATCTAAGGAAAAGAGATACTACCGTAAGATGCTTCAAATGCACTAAACTCGGTCACATAGCCAGAAACTGCATGAATGCTAGTGAAGTTGAAGATGGAAAGAAGAATGAAGCAACTAAGGTCAGGAAATAGGTGAGACAAAAATGGATTCCTAAAGCTACCAAGCAATCCAGTCCAAGTAATGGAATGGATGGCTCTACCGACTCAAACTAAATTTCCAAGGAAGCACTGGAACTGTATTCTCATAGACCAATCTCAAGCAGTTCCAGAACTGAATTAAAAGAAAGATCTTAATCAGCATGCAAGATGCAGTAAGATCACAAGGAGGTCGGTATCAGTCTTCACCGAGCGAGGTCGGAGTAATATGAATTCTTGAGTTCACCAAGTTGCGAAGTCTTTACCGAGCAATTAATTCTTAGTGGGTGACAGTCTGTTAGAATTCATACCCTAATTTGAAATGAGCATTAATGACAGAGTTGTAAATAAAAGGCAAGTAATCGAACTCATTCTTCACCGTGAATCTTTAGCACTTTGAGAGCAAAAAATTTCAAGAGCAACCCAGCGATTCAATACTTTTGCGAAAGGAATTTTCTGTGAAGCTATCATGGCATCATCCAGCACTTCAGCAAAGAAAGGATCCGATATGTTAGTCCAAGGGGAATGGAAAGCACCAGATTTCAAGATCGTGCCCGCAATTGCAGCAGCCCTAGATCCGAACGGAGCTCAATCTCAAATTCTTCCTAAGGTACTACTTATTAATGATATCCGCAATCATTTTAACTGTTCAATTCATGAAATGGGGAACCTAGAACTAGATATTGTGCGTGAGGAACTGTGTGTGGATGGTATTCTGAAACCCGAGCACAAACATCTGGAAGATAAAGGTTTAGTTCACATTGCACATCTACCTCGAAACTTTCAAGATAAATGGGTTAGATACATTCTCAGCCGTGTTCATGATGGCAAGATTTGGCTTGAGAAACCTATTGAGATCACAAAGAAGATGATTCAACAAGTCACCGGTCTTCCCATGTTGAACAAAGCTAAAACTACCAAAACCCTAGGTCGGACGGAACTAGAGAAGAAAACCCTAGCCGAGTGGGACGGTAGAGGCATGAAAGTTAGCAGCATTACCAATGCTGAACTGAAGTTTGGTACACACATTATTGCCCATAAGATTTACAGTTCTGATTGACAGAATAGTGTATCCTGTGAAGCTATTGACCTAGCATACAAAGTGGTCAAGAATAACTTAACATTTGACCTAGCAGACTTATTGTTAAAGCAGTTTAACAAAAACATGGAAAGCATTAAAACTTCCAAAAACAATCCATGTAAGTTTGGATCCTTACTGGTCTGTCTATTCTTCTATGTTCAGAAATTCTTCCCTTCTAAAGGAAAAGTTGTATGGAGAAAAGATGTGCCAGTCCTCTATGAAATAAATGAATACATCTCAGAAATGGGTGAAAATTTTGAAAGCATCATGGATAATTATTTTGAGTCTTTCAAAGAGAAAATGAATGACAGATTTTGGATTCCACAGAAGTTGGTGGAAGATTACAAAGATGACATCTATTTTATGGTGGATTGTGATAATGTATATATTCAAGCAGTTAAACCGAGGACTGTATATGTAAAACCTCTTCCTTATGAGGTAAACATTGATGAAACCAAGAATATCATTGAAGCTCTTCTTAATCAGCCTGTCAATCCGAAAGCTCCATATTTTGGAACATATGATGAAGCTAAGGTGAGAATTGAACTAAGCATAAAGCTTCCACAGGCGGTAAACAAAGGAAAGAAGAGGATAGCCAAAATGCAAATGATAACCGAGGACAAAGAAGAAAAAGATGAAGAAGAAGAGGAAAAGGATGAGAAAACAGAGGAACCAGAACCTGCAAAGAAGAAAGGAAAGGTATTTATCACTAAGGCACCTAAGCCTCCTACTGCTGTATTTACAAGGAGAAATACAAGAGGTAAGGCAGACAAGGCAGACAAGGCAGATAAAGACATAATATTCAAAAGGCCACCTCTAAACCTTCAAGAAAAGCTCAAACTCTTTAGAGACGGATCAGGATCTGGAGTAAGTAACATAAAATCCTTAAGATATGAAACCAGATCGGAAACAGAACAGAAGGAAATAGAAGATGCTGTTATTGAGAAGATGGGACAGTGGAAATACTCTCCTGAAGAAATTGCCCCACAGGTTCCAGCAGTTCTACTAAATCCAATAAAAATGAGATGGAGCAATGAAAAGAAAACTGTGATAGATATATTTGATCAAACCCTGAGAAAGTTAATGCCGAGCTTGAAAAATGATGAAGTAAAGAAGGAATTAAAAGAAAATGAAAATAAGATGACATTGAAGTTCAATACTTGTTTGATTTTGATCAATAATATTGAATCGGTTGTGAAGGCTGCAAATGCTACATGGAAGAACATATACCACCTTCACCAACCGAGTATTGAAACAGTAATAATAAGAGATATTGAAGATGACAGTGATGAACAAGAAGAAGACACTGAGGTAGATGATACTGTGAGGATAGCAGCAGAAGTCATTGCATCCCTTCCTACCTCTCCAGTGAAAGTTTCTACATCCAGCCCAGAGACACCTTCAAGCATGGTTGTGACAACTTCCACATTTGTCCAATCATCCATAGCAACAACAGAAGAAGCTACCATTTCTTCTACCGAGTTGCAGTCTCCCGCATCATCAAGTTTTCCAGCAGTAAGTTTTCCAATTTTTGAATCTTCAAGTGTAAACATTTTAAGCTCTCCAGTAGAAAGTATGCCAGTATCTATAGCCAGCCCTACTTTATCTACTGTCACTACTACCAAAGCATTAAGTTCAGATAAGCCTAAGGCTCTACCAAGTATAAAATTTTTGGGTAAGAATGTAGTAGAGGATATAGACCTAGATGAAGAGATAGAGATTCCTACATTAGATTTTGCAAATCTATCAGCGGACCAAATGTAAAATATAGGTGAGATCCTCCAAAGGAAAGCAAAACAAAAGAAACTTAAAGAGGAGAGAGACAAGGAGTATCAAATCATCAAGGATGCTAAGGACATTTTGTCTGATGCATTAGGCATTAAAGTAGACTCCTCCCAGCATGTTTTGTTACAATTAGCAGAAGCAGTTGATAAATACAATGAGGATTCATCTGGGACAGAAAAGTTAGTTGAAAGAGCCGAGAAGAGATTCAACAATAAAGTGCTTGAGCACATTGCTCAGCACATAGCTATTAACCAAGTAGAATTGTCTTCAGTTTTGTCAAACACTGAATCTATCTATTCGAATGCTACCTCTCTTTTGGCCAGATTGTGCAATATTGCAGAGTTCACAAAGGATGTTAAGGATAAAATGAATAAAATGGATGAGGATATGAAGATTAGCATACAGAAGCTGCAACTTGAACCAAGTTCAAGCTCTGCTCATCACATGAAAATTTCACACCTATCAAATATGCAGTCTGATCTACTGAAAGAAGACACAAGGATCCGGTCCACACTGCTAGACATCCAACACATGATCCTTCCCATCATGAATACAATGTATAAGCACATTGAACATTCCAAAAAATTGATTCATGACAATCAGTTCTCTATAGTAGATCACATGATTGAACTCTCTGTAGAAGTCCAAATTGCAATACAAACATGTAAGATTCTGCAAGAAAGTTGGGACAGAACCCTGGCACTAATAATGAAGGTACATTCTGATTTTCTATCAAATTTTGGATTCTCTCTGTAAATAACTTGTATATGCACCTTTGGCATTATCGTCAAAAAGGGGGAGATATGTATAGAAGGAGAGATATGTATAGAAGGAGAGATATGTATAGAAGAAGATTTAGAAATAGTTAGCACATTGAAGAGATATGTATAGAAGAAGATTTAGAAACAGTTAGCACATTGAAAGGGGGAGACAATGTATAAAGCCCTATAACAAAGACAAATTTTGAAAAATCAAAATAAAACTCAGAATGATTCGTGTATATAAGTTTTGGCCAATAAGTGTTTTTGTCACTAATGCCAAAGGGGGAGATTGTTGGCATTAAGCAGAATTGCCACTAGTGACAACACTTATTTGCGTTCTCAGTGCAAATCGAGCAAACAGTGCAAACCGAGAAAATAGTGCAAACCGAGCAGACAGTGCAAACCGAGTAGACAGTGCAAACCGAGCAGACAGTGCAAACCGAACAGATAGTGCAAACCGAGCAAGTTAGTACAAACCGAACAGGACAGTGTAAATCGAGTAACATCATGTCTACCGAGTCACCAGTATTTACCGAGTTTGAAACCTACCGAGTGATCAGTATGAACCGTGCCTTCACTTCTACCGAGTGCATGACGATGCTGAGTAATGCAGTGGATGCTGAGTATCAGAAAGTCACCGAGTTAGTTTGTAGGAACCGTGTAGCCATACTTGGGCCGACTTAGTAGCACTTATGTTCATTTGTCAAGCTGACTTTGTAATTGTAATTGTAATTAATTGTTTAAGACTTATAAACAATGTTGTAAAAATGTCAAGATGTATGTAAAAAGAAGAATATATGGGAAAGAGAAAGAAAGGCAGAGATAAGCGAATTACAGAAGGCTTCAGAAGTATAAGGAACAGCAAAGACAAATTCATCACAGAAGGTGATCAGTACATTAGTGAATCTCAATCAGCAATCCAGTTGCAAAGCCAGAGATCTACTGTTTCATTCTAACAGGTGAATCAGTACTAAATCCTTTAACCGGGTAGACTTAACAGTCTTTTGTAAAATATCTTTACCGAGTGCATACTTCATTGTATGTTTGTAAATCCTTTAACAGGGTGGATTTAGCAATCCTATTGCTCCTAACAGGGCAGATCATCAGAAGTGATCAAATTGTAAGCCTTATTCGGCCAACTTTATTCTGCAGTATTAAAGCTTTGTGGGTTTCATCCCCACCCTAGTTTTACTTTCTTTTGAAAGGTTTCTTGGTAACCAAATCTATGTGTCATTATTGTGAATGCTTTGAAGTTTCATGCTTTCTGTATGCAAAAGGTTAAAAGTAAATTACATGTTAAAATTGAAAGAAAATTTGGAGTTACTGATTCACCCCTCCCCTCTCAGTAACTCGGTTAATTCCTGAATATTTCCAACAAACTCATAGGTGAAATTCTAGGTGAAACTTTGAAAATGAATTCAATCTTCTTTGAAATTTAAAATTGAAATAGAAATTGATCTGGTTCAAGTGAAATAATTTCACTCAAAACTCTCTGTTATATAGTTGTAAAGTGGTTTAAGTTCATATTGTTTTGCTTCAAATCTTTCATATGAAACTATTTTTTATGCAAAGATGTAACCTCAGTTAATTCTGTTAGCATGTGCCAAAATTTTCATGACTCTAGCTCTCTTCCCCTAGTCTCTGCAATGTTTTTCATGTCTCCGGCTAAAACCCTTAGCAATTTTTTTTTTAAATCTAGCCGTTGGGTCGTTAAATTTAAAATTGCCCTAGCCCTGTTTTATTTTCGCATTACCTATTTGTGGGTCACTTAAAACCTTTAATCTGCATGTGCCCTTTTTAAAAAAAATACTTCTTTACATGTCGCGCGGTTAGGTTTCATGTGTCGGCAGGTCCCCTTTAATCTTCCCTAAGTTCCCAGCGCCCTGCAAGTTTTAAATTTTCCTAAGTCCTGAGCTTTAATTTTTCCTATGTTTCGGTAGCCTTTATTTTCCCTGGGCCCAGCTCTGACACCATCTCCATCTAACGATGGGTGTATGTTCACAAGCGATGTGTCAGACGCATGAGATCTTAAGACCGCCATTGATCTCATTGGGTGACATTGCCTTTCCTTTTAAGTGGGTCCACATTCTAGGTGTGCCATGTCAGCATTTTCTTATTGGTCCATGGGCAAACAACTCAGCATGTGTCAGTGGGACCTAGTTTCTAGATGTGTCAGTGGGTCCTGATCCTATTAGTGAATCGATGAATGACATATAATCTTATGGGTTTTGTCAGAGGCTTAAGATCTTGCGATGACCATTGATTTTGTTTCCTGTCAGATGGTTGTCAGAGATGGGAGGAGATTCTTGATCTAATGGTGGGCGTGTAATCTGATAGAATCTTGGAAGTCTTTGCGAACTTCAGATGGCTATCGATCTTCCTGATATGGGCCCGATCAAAGTTTCTCAGTCTTTTGGTGGTGGAGTTAAGATTTTAAAGCTTGCGAAGCATGAAGATCAGATGGTCATGACTTAAAGTTGATGGAGATTTAAATTTTGACCACTGATTTGTTGCAAGAACCATAAAGTAGCTATTTATGGTTTTAATAGCTAATTTCGATTGGTTTGGTGGCACTTGCTATTGCAGTGTGGTCTAGGGTGTTGAGTGACCATCTTTAGGGTTTGTATTGCATGGTTTTGTGCTCAAGGCATGTTGCAGGGTTGACATTTAGGTGTTGTTCATGATTCTCAATACCTTCTCAGAGAATTTTTCATGATTGAGGATCATTCCAAGATTTTCTTTCTCCTGGTTGCCTGGGTTTCCACCCCTGTAATAACTTTATGACTGTTTCCAGTTGGTTGGGTGGTTGAAACCCTAACCCTAAGTCATCCGTAGCTTGTTTCATTCTCTTTGAGAATTCCAAGATGACTAGGGAGTATAAGTTACAAAATTTTGACTGAGTAGGGGTTCCAAACTTTCTTTAGTCCCAGCTGGTTGTTGATAGTGTTATACTGATAGAGGAGTAGGATTTTAGGTATTTCCTATCTTTGTGTTGTTTTGATTGTATATCAATCTTGAATATGTTAATGAAAATACTATTGAGTTCCAATCTTGCATTTGTGTATGTCTTCTTGTTTTGGTTCTAAGCTCATATATGTTAATATCACAAAGTGTGTTAGCATATGGTAAAAAAAGAGTATTGTGAAGTCATCTTTGAGTTCCTAACAAAGTTAGGATTAAAGTCTTTTGGGTGGGTTTAGTGAGTTTACAACCAAGTAAGAATCTGATGTCCTTGTGTTTGAGGGAGAGGGGTAATAGGCAAAGCACTTATCCTGAGCCCAAGAGTGTTTGATTCAAGATCTTCAGTTGATGTATGTAATTGGGTGATTCTTTACCCTAGGTTAAGGTAGTGGTCCATCCTCTGAAGGCATTTCATTGTCATCAACTACACACACAAACATTCAAATGATAAAATCTTAAAGCAGTTAGTAAAAAGTATATAGTTGTATATCATTTAGTGATTCCTTTCAAGAAGTGAATTAAGGGTACACCCACCTGAGCAATAAGGCTCAAAGTGTAGGAGGATCTCTCTTGATCCTTGTTAATTGGCCCTTTTCCTTGTAGACTTTGGAGTGGTGATAGAGTCAAAGTTATATTAAAGTTATCCATCAAAGTATAAATCTACAAGTGAAGATCAAAGGGAACCCCCAACAAAATGGTGACTCTATTGGGGAGAAGAATAATGAAGCAGTATATCTGTTAGGACTTCTGGTTGGGACTACATTGTAAAGTCAAAATCTTTTGTTGACCAGATAGATATAAAGGTTGTAAGTGCACTCTTGTTTTCCTGTTGTATTCAGTTAAAAAGATTTCCCATCTAGGTGGGTGGTGACTCAAAAAGGTTAGAACCAATGCTATATATTGTAAATCATGGACAAGAGGAGGAATACTAGGTCCTTTTTCAGAAAGAATCCAGAGGTCACTCTGGAGCAATTGCCTAGATAGGAGAAGAAGAGTTGGATTAGAAGGAATAGTGAGTCTACTAGTGCTCCCATGAGAGAATAAATAAATACTAGAGGTAGAGCACCACATGTTTCCTCAAGTGAGGATGGTTCATAGGATAGAGTTCCTAGATCAGATGGTGGTCGCTCTAAAGATAGATTTTATGATACTCCAAAAGCTATATTTTAGGACAAAGGTCCATTGTCTGCAGGTCAAGATGAACAAGCTAGAGAGATGGGTTTGGAGATTGATTTAGATCTTGATGAGGACAATTTCAGAAGAGAACCCATGAGACCAATGCAAGTCCACTTCCCATATCAAAATCTTTATGATATGGATGTGTCATCAGGTTCTGATGACATTATGGTAGATCCTGATGATTTAAATGCATTAAGGTTGCATTTGGTAGAGCAGGATTCCACACATAAGAGGTTACAAAAGGAGAGAGAGGCTAAAAAGGTGAATGCTCTGATAGAAAGATAGTCTCTCCTTAGAAAGATTAATGAAATGAAGGAGAGAAACAAGATGCTTGCTTCTACTCCTAAAACTTTGCAGCATGATGTCTTTGGTGATCTTGATGCCTTGAGGAGTGAGCAAGAGTGCTTACTGCAAGATTAGGAATTTGATAAGGAGGGCCCTGTGGTTAGACAAGTGCAAAGTTATGTTCCTTTGCCTAAAGATAAAGATGGGCATGAGATCACTAGGCCTGATGTTGCTGCTGGTGAGAAAGGAAAGAAAATGATGGTGGGACATCAAACAAGTAAATCATTGACAATACCCGGGGTCCCACCACCCAATTTAAATAAGGACACAGAAATGGAGAGAAGAAGAAAAGAAGATGAGGACATTGAAAGAGAATTAGAGAAGGCTGAAATTGAAGCTTCCATTGCAGAAAAAAGAAGAAAGATCCAGTTCTTGAAGGCTTCATCAACTAATGCTCTTGGCCCATCTACTACTAAACTAGGTATGCCATCTATGACTACTACTATTCCACTTAGTAATGCTACTAGTTCAATTCCTTCTTCATCTACTAGGATAGGTGCTGATCCTAGGCAATAGTCAAATGCACAAATAAATGTAGATGCTAATGTTGATCCTAGGGTTAACTCTAGTTCAAGTTTTCAAAGAAAACCTATGCAATTAGAAGGCTATAGGAAAATTAGTTTTGATGGAATTCCTGGCTACTGAAATGCTTTTCCAAATGATATTAGAGATAAGGTACCTAAGTTTTCTGGTAATAATGCTATTAGTTGTGAGGATCATCTTAGGTTATTTGTTGATATGCTTAATGATTATGAGGCAGAGCATGAGGATGTGGTCATGAAATTATTTGTTCAATCTCTAATGGAGGATGCTAGAGATTGGTTTAAGAGACTTCCTGATAAATGTATTGATACTTGGGATTCTTTTGAGAGATGTTTTAAAGAGTAGTATGGTGATAGGCCTAATGCTAGTTTCATGTTGAATGAATTCAATACCATAAGGAAAAATCAGAATGAATCTACAGCTGAATTCAACATGAGATTTCATAAGGGTATGCATAAGTTGTTCCAAGTTATGCGGTTAGATGACAATGTCTGTCTGACCACATATTTCAATGCATTTGATGAAAAATGGGATATTTGTTGAGGGAAAAAGAACCAAGAACTCTTAGAGATGCTTTTAGGATTGCTGTCAATATTGAGAACAATATGAAAATATCAGGAAAATTGGGGGGAAAGAGAGATGAGTCAAAGTTGTTTGGGGACAAGAAATACAAAAAGGAAAATGATAAGAATGTTGGAGCTAGGAGGCAAGAGGAAGATAAATTGGATAAGGTGCTTAATGCATTGAAGGATTTGAAGGCACCTACAAATAGGAACATGAGTTCTCCTACCAATGAGAGGCCTTAGTTCAACAACAATTTCAATAAGCAGAATAGATTGCAAAACTACCCCTACAACACATAATGGAAGGATGGAAAACCTATTGTCCCTACTGTAAGAGGAAACAATGATAGAGGTGTCCCTGACCCTCTACAAAAAGTTTCAATAAATGTCATGGAGGACATACCTTGGTGTGTTGCATGCCAGTCCCCTCATTTTGCAGAGCATTATGTGGTTGCACATTCTATGGCTACAAATCAAGATTGTGGAAATGAGGAGATAGATCAAGAAGAACATCAAGATGATGTTGGATGCAACATGGCTTCTTCATATCTAGGATATGAAGATGATTCTGATTTTGATGAAGAGGTAGATGTAAATGTAAAGAGACACAATCAGGCCCTTTTTCATCAAGAAGTTTTTTTTGATAGTGAAGACATTGATAGGAAGACATGTAATATGAACTCTTCTTCCGAGCTAGTAAATTTGAGAAGGCCTTCTAGAGAAGAGATGGATAGGATTACTACAGAAATGATTTCCCAAGTGCAAACTAGAGGCATGGTGGCAAGGAATATAAATAATAAAGCTACAGGAATGTTTATAAAGAGTACTAACTCTGGAGAACCTAATGAGAACAAATCAAAAGGTGATCACATGGTGAAATTCAAGAATGTAAAAGGTAAGAATTGTGAGCCTAAGGGAGTTGGAATTGAAAAGATTTCTAGTGAGATTGAGAGGCTAGTTAACACAATGGCTAAGATTGAAAAAATGAGGGTGGCCAATACACCTAATATGTCAGATAAGCAAAAGGATATTAAGGAAGTGCAGATTGAGATTCCTTCTATTGCTCCTATTGATATGTTATCTATATTATCCCAAATTACAGTTAAGGTTCCATTGTCAGAATTGTTGAGGATCCCTGAACACAAAGATAGAGCTATTGCATGGGTAGGTAATGTTCATAAAAATGATGTTGCATGTAATGGATCTTAGGATAAGGCTTTGAAAGGTGTTGCTGCTCAGGGAATTATGTCTCAAATTCCTCCAATATATTTGGATAGCTCTGTCAATGCTAGCCTTGAAAATATTGATCCATTCTTTTTAAGTGTTCTTGTGAATGGAATGAAGTTGAGAAATTGTATGATTGATATTGGTGCCTCTAATACTATCATGCCTTTCAAAATCATGGAGAAGTTGGGCCTTAAAGTTGATACAGTGCAAGGTAGATGTTGTGCAATGGATCAGAGGGAGGTACCAGTTATTGGGACTATCAATGCAATGCCATATAGGATGGTAGCATATCCAGAGAAAGAGTTAAAAATGAGTGTTTTGGTGGTGGATATCCCTCCTCATTATGGGATGCTGCTATCTAGAAGGTGGAGTGTTTCCATGGGTGGAAGTTTACAGTGTGATCTATCCTATGCCACTTTCAACATTGATGATCAGTTTGTCAAGATTGAACGAGAGCCAAGAGTATGCCACATGATTGAGAGAAATATTGATAATGAAACTACATGTTTTGTGGATACTGATATTAATGCTTTTAGGGCATAGATCCCTATATTTGAAGAGGAACCTATTTTTTCACCTATCTCTGTTGAGGTAAGTGCTAATTCTGTGAAGGGTGATTTGTGGGTAATGTACTTTGATGGTTCAAATTGCAAAGATGGTGTAGGAGTAGGTATTTTACTTATTTCTCCTGATGGAAATACCTACAAATTTTCTTTCACATTGAATTTCTTTTGTACCAACAATATATTAGAATATGAGGCTTTGTTGTTAGGATTGAGGTTGGCACAAATGCATGGTATTAAGTGTTTAAGTGTTGTTGGTGATCTGAGTTGGTGGTGTCCCAAGTCAGGTCAGTATATGCTTCCAAGAACAAGAGGTTGAAACAATATAGGAATGCAGTTTGGGATTTGATTGAATATTTTGATGCCTTCAATATTGAGTGGAAGGATAGGAGTAACAATAAGATGGCTAACTTGTTAGCCAATATTGCAATCAATCCCAATGATATTACATTTTCTAGTATCTCTAAAGTTGAAATTCAGGCTAGGCCTAGCATACTAGATAATATTGAGAATTGGCAAGTTTTCGATGATGATAATGATATCTTGAAGTTTATGGGTTGTGAGGATCAGTATCATGGTTAGGAATTTGATTGTTCAGCCTTGGTTGAGTCAGTAGAAGGAAGGGAGGTTGTCTTTGGCAATGAGGTCATTCAGCTTAGAACTAACAAGGTGCCCAAGGGGCTTGTTGTTTTGGAGATTGTCTTTGATAACCAGGATAGAGTTCAAAAGAATATCATAAGAGAAGATCATGCTGATCTAGAGGAGATAAATCTTAGAACACATGAGGCACCTAAGAAGGTATACATTGGTAGAGATATATCTCAAAAGGTAAAGAAATCCTTGATCGAATTATTGAGAAAATTCAGGCATGTTTTTGCATGGTCATATGATGACCTAAAGGTTTATAGAGAAGATTTGTTTTAGCATATTACTCCATTGAAAGAAGATGCTAAACCTTTCTGGAAAAAACAAAGGCCTATTAATCCCACTTTGGCACCCTAGATGCAAGAAGAGTTAATGAAGATGAGAGATGCTAGAATTATCAAGCCTATAAGGCATTCTTCTTGGGTGTCAAACCTTGTTCCTGTGAGAAAAAAGAATGATGACATAGATGATGAGATGTAGTTGAGAATTGAGGATCTCATTAGGTTGGATGAGACTAGAAGAGAATCAGTTGCAAGGAATGCCAAATTGCAGTTGCAGGTTAAGAATTTATATGATAAGAAGACTATTGACAGAAAGTTTGAACCTGGTGATTTCATGTTAGTTTGGAATGCCAGAATGGAGGATAAGGGGAAACATGGTAAATTTGATCCCATCTAGCTAGGGTCATATCTAATTCATGAGAAATGGGGCCAAGATTCATACATTATCAAAGAATTAAATGGTGATATTCAGGAATTGCCAGTTCATGGACAATTCTTGAAGAAATACTTCAATTAAGGTATTCTGTTTTCCATGAATAGTAGTTATGTTTGTACATTTTGTAAATTCTATAAATAAGCTGCTTGCCCTTGCCCTGTTTTGTCCTGGTCTGTCAGTTTTTGGTCTTGTTGCCTGTTCTGCCTTGCTTGTTCCTTGTTGTTTGCAATTTTTCTAGTGGGATGGTCTACTTTAAACTAGTGATTCTAAATCCTTGCTATGCCTACAGGAGGCATACATCCCTAGACAGAGCCACTGTTAGCATGTGCCAAAATTTTCATGACTCTAGCTCTCTTCCCCTGGTCTCTATAATGTTTTTCATGTCTCCGGCTAAAACCATTGGCAAATTTTTTTTAAAATCTAGCCGTTGGGTCCTTAAATTTAAAATTGCCCTGGCCCTGTTTTATTTTTGCATTACCTTTTTGTGGGTCACTTAAAACCTTTAATCTACATGTGCCTTTTTTTTTAAAAAGACTTCTTTACATGTCGCGTAGTTAGGTTTCATGTGTCGGCAGGTCCCCTTTAATCTTTCCTAAGTTCCCAGTGCCCTGCAAGTTTTAAATTTTCCTAAGTCCTGACCTTTAATTTTTCCTATGTTTCGGTAGCCTTTATTTTCCCTGGGCCTAGCTCTGACACCATCTCCATCTAACAGTGGGTGTATGTTCACAAGCGATGTGTTAGACACATGAGATCTTAAGACCATCATTGATCTCATTGGGTGACATTGCCTTTCCTTTTAAGTGGGTCCACATGGCAGGTGTGCCATGTCAGTGTTTTCTTATTGGTCCATGGGTAAAAAACTTAGCATGTGTCAGTGGGACCTGGTTTCTAGATGTGTTAGTGGGTCTTGATCTTGTCAGTGAATTGACGAACATTGTATAATCTTATGGGTTTTGTCAAAGGCTTAAGATCTTATGACAACTGTTGATTTTGTTTCCTGTCAGATGGTTGTCAAAGATGGGAGGAGATTCTTGATCTAATGGTGGGCATGTAATCTGATAGAATCTTGGAAGTCTTTGCAAACTTTAGATGACCATCGATCTTCCTGATGCGGGCCCGGTCAAAGTTTCTCAGTCTTTTGGCGGTTGAGTTAAGATTTAAAATCCCGCGAAGCATGAAGATCGGATGGTCACGACTTAAAGTTGATGGAGATTTAAATTTCAACTGCCGATTTTCTACAAGCACCATAAAGTAGCCATTTATTTTCAAATTTGAATTTGCAGAGGGTTTCCAGTGACAGGAAGTACTAGAATTTATGGTTTTAACAGCTGATTTTGAATGGTTTGGTGGTGCTTGCTGTTGCAGTGTGGTCCAAGGTGTTGAGTGATCATCTGTAGGGTTTGTACTATGTGGTTTTGTGCTCAAGGCATGTTTTAGGGTTGACATTTAGGTGTTGTTCATGATTCTTAGTACCTTCTCAGAGAATTTTTCATGATTGAGGATCATTCTAGGATTTTCTTTCTCCTGGTTGCCTGGGCTTCCACCCCTGTAATAACTTTATGACCATTTCCAATTGGTTGGGTGGTTGAAACCCTAACCCTAAGTCATTCGTAGCTTGTTGCATTCTCTTTGAGAATTCCAAGATGACTAGGGAGTATAAGTTACAAAATTTTGACTGAGTAGGGGCTCCAAACTTTCTTTGGTCCTAGCTGGTTGTTGATAGTGTTATACTAATAGAGGAGTGGGATTTTGGGTATTTCCTATCTTTATGCTGTTTTGATTGTATATTGATCCTGAATATGTTATTCAAAATACTATTGAGTTCCAATCTTGCATTTGTGTATGTCTTCTTGTTTTAGTTCTAAGCTCATATATGTTAATATCACCAAGTGTGTTAGCATATGGTAAAAAAAGAGTATTGTGAAGTCATCTTTGAGTTTCTAACAAAGTTAGGATTAAAGTCTTTTGGGTGGGTTTAGTGAGTTTACAACCAAGTAAGAATCTGATATCCTTGTGTTTGAGAGAGAGGGGTAATAGGCAAAGCACTTATCCTAAGCCCAAGAGTGTTTGATTCAAGATCTTTAGCTAATGTATGTTATTGGGTGAATCTTTGCCCTAGGTTAAGGCACTGGTCCATCCTTTGGAGGCATTTCATTGTCATCAACCACACACCCAAACATTCAAATGACAAAATCTTAAAGCAGTTAGTAAAGAGTATATAGTTGTATATCATTTAGTGATTCCTTTCAAGAAGTGAATCAAGGGGACACCCGCCTGAGCAATAAGGCTCAAAGTGTAGGAGGATATCTCTTGATCCTTGTTAATTGTCCCTTTTCCTTGTAGACTTTGGAGTGGTGATAGAGTTAAAGTTATATTAAAGTTATCCATCAAAGTATAAATCTACAAGTGAAGATTAAAGGGAACCCCCAACAAATTCTACAAGTCAATTAAACAAACTAACAGTGAAAAATAAGCACAAATGTAGGTTACTAGGAATGTATAAATGTAGGTTACTAGGAATGTAGAGGGAGATTGTGTGTAATAGCAAAGGAGAAATCATTCTATAGCTAATAGGTTATGGATGGTTTTTGAACAATCATCCCATGACCAACTCTATCTAACCATTTTATGTATTCAGTTACCCATGTGTCACAAGACTTTAGGCTAAGATACAAGTCCCTAGTAAGCACCTTTTCCCTCAAAAAAACCTCATTTTATGAAGAGATAAAGCCCATGTCCTACTCAAAAACCTTGTTAGATGTCTGATGGATGACCCACATGGGTATCTATTTCAATTCGACTCTATTTTGTGTCCCTACAGGTCTACATAGAAATAGAGCACTAAAATATTGCTTGTTCCCATCTTTGTCAGTGTACTCTTTATCCATTAGATTATCAAGAAGAATGGAATGATCATAAGGAAGTTCATGTATTGAAGAGATGTCAAAAAATCCAGGCTTGGCATAGGGTTCAAACAATGGAATCTTTTTGGGGTTTGAAATGCTTTTGTCTACCATCCATACCTAGACCACACCCTGAGAAACATTCACTTCATAAGATTTGACATAGGAAGCTCTTGGAATTGTTATTCAAGAGACTTAACAACAATAAATGCACCAAAATCTGGCCATGATGTAAATATCCTGAAATAAAATTTTGCCCAATTTTATTCTGGAGTATTTTATCAAACAGTTTGCTTCATATCTTGATACATTGCTTATATGATGAATCACAGATTGAACATTGATTCTAAAATGTCCTAAAATCACTTTTATTTGTATGTTCCTCCACACCGTTGCCCACAATCTGAGGAACCACAAGATTGCCCATAACTTTGCGCACTCAAGAGAGACAATTAGCTTATACTTCCACAAGGTGTTGAGGGCTATCTTAGGACTCCACAAGGATTTCTTTCTACCACCTATTCCATACAATCCTCCTAAAATTAGTGGGAATGAATGCTTTCATCCATTCTTTAAGGTAATTCTTGTGTTGTTACAAATTTCTTTTATGGATTTTTATCCTTACCATATTATTGGTTGACTGTAGAATTGATGATTGTATCATATTGTATAGGATTGTGTTGGAGCTATTGATGGAACCCATATACTAGTCACCGTTGATGTCGAAATGCAAGGTAAATATTGTGATAGAAAAGGCAACTTGTCACAAAATGTCATGGGTGTGTGCTCCTTCGATCATAAGTTTCAGTACTACCTTGCTAGTTGGGAAGGGTTTGTTGTGGATAATCATGTTCTAGCTTCAGCTTTGTCAAGATAAGATCCTCTTATTGTTCCCCTTGGTAAGCCAAATCATAGTTTAATAAACTCAAGGGTACAATCAATGTTTCACATTTTAATAATATACTTTATTTATGTAGGAAAATGTTTTCTAGTGGATGTTGGATATCCCAATGCACCTAGATTTCTTGTTCCTTATCGGTGTACACACTATCACCTCAAGGAGTTTTCAAGAGAGAATCTAATAAACTCTCAACAAGAGTTGTTCAACCTTCAACACTCCTCTCTTAGAAACTCAATAGAGCATACATTTGGTATCCTCAACCAACATTTTCCATTCCTGAGGCATGCCACATCTTATCCTATCATGACACAAGCCCATATTGTATTAGCATGTTGCATACTACACAACTACATTACGTTAGAGGATGACATTCCATTAGAAATTGTCAGTGAAGAGAAAGATGGTCATTATGGGATAGATGTACCAATGCTGGAGACATATGGGTTGTCTTAGTGTGATAGAGACTAGTGGGCATAGTTTTGAGATGATATAGCAGTAGAATGTGGGAAGAGTATAGATCCCAAGAATAGTTTTTCTTTTATGAGTCAAGACTACATGATGGTTTCCTTTTTCTTATGTTTTTCTCTACAAGTATTGGACTTTTATGGGTCAATGTGTTTTATTTGAGTAAACTGATGGATGAAGATACTTTGATATACATGATGGTTTCCTTTTTCTTCAGTTTCTATCTGGAAGTATTGGAATTTTATGGGTCAATGTGTTTTATTTGAGTAAACTAATGTATGAAGATACTTTGATATACATGATGGTTTCCTTTTTCTTCTATTTCTATGTGGAACTATTGGTCTTTTATGGGTCAATGTTTATACCATTAACAACAATTTGTATACATAGCATTGCATACATAGAATTAATGATGAGCATAGATGAAATTGGTAACATGAGCCAAATATCTCCTCCCTCAAAGAAGATAATGTGGACAAAGGAAATGGAACACAAGTTTCTAGACTTTCTCCTTGAGCAAGTACAACTAGGAAAAAAGTGTGCTGGAGGCTTCAAAAAAGAAGCGTGGTCCACCATTGAGAGGCGATTCAATGTTGATATGAACCTCAATCTATCAAAGGACAACTTAAAAAATAAGCTGAAAACCTAGTAGCTTGCATATAAAGTGATGAAAGAGCCAAGAAATACAAGTGGTTTCACTTGGAATGAGGCAACTCAGTGCATGGATGCTGAGGATAGCATGTGGGATGAGCTTCTGAAGGTGGGGTGATCTCTCTACTATTTTGATGGAAATAATAGTCTTCTTTTAAAGTTAATAATGAAAGAAAAAGAACCTAATCCATTTATTTATGCCAACATGTAGAGAAGAGAGTTCAAAAATGAAAAAGTGTATAAGAGGCAGTCCTTCCAATACTTCAATGAATTGGGTGCAATTGTGGGTAATGACATTGCTGAAGGTAATGCAGCTACGACAGTCCTTGAGACTGAAGAAGGGAACCCTATGGAAGAGCCATTCAATGTGCATGATGAAGAGGATATTGGTTTCAGTATACATCTTGATAGTGTTGCTGATTTGGACGAAGACCCTTATCCTTCCAATCAGTCCACTGCAACTGCAAGTGCTAGAGGAACTCCTACATCATTAGTCACAAGGTTGGGAAAGAGGAGGAAGGCAAGTATGGCTTCTTCCTTGGATGCCATGTGTGAAACAATGAAGAAAATAAAAGAGGGCACGAACAATGTTCACCTTCACAAAATTGATATATTCGATCATGACAATGCTTTAACGGGCGCATATACCGCTCTCAAATCTATCCCTAAATTGAGTTGAGGTGTATTCCTAAGGGTATACAACACCTTCATGGGTGAACGTGAAAGAGCCAAAGGGTTCTTGTTGATGACTAAGGATGAGAGAGTGGACTAGATTGTAGCCACATATGGTGGATTATAGTTATTTTCTACATACTTTATCGAACTTTATAATGAGTGGAAACATTATCATACTTGTTCACATACATTGATACAATTGTGCTTTGGTTGATGATTGTTTATGACTTTTTATGGATGATGATTGTTTATCAAACATAGTTTTTGTTTGTCAAATATATTCTGAGATAATGAAATGTAAATTGGTTTCCTAAAGACCTTGTCACTGCCTGTAAGGGTACAACCATCCAACCTTGTGTATATTTTTATGATGTTGATTCATCTGTGAGAAATGATACTTTTTGATGGATGTTTTAAAGATTATAAGCTTTGATAAAATACAGTAGAATATCTGTTGTTGAGGACTATTGCTCATTGTTGTGACTGCATTGGACTATTTCTCGTTTTGATTGCATTGAATGTTCAAGATGTTGTTATGTTTATCCACTGATTGGATTGTATGCTAGTGGCTATGAACATCAATCACAAAGTATCATTTCTTTTCCAGCTTTCCATTTGTTTCTTAGAAAACAATGGCAAGCTACAAAAGAAAGTATTCTGACTATTCTGAATTTGGGGATATGACAACTTAATTTTGTACTTTTCCCTTCAAGTGCATTCTTTCAAATAGTTGACATACTATTGTGTGATTTTAAATGTGTGTATGCACTATAGTGTTAGACATTAAGTCGTACACTTTGTGTGGAAGTGCTAACTATGCTGTATGGAAAATGTATTTGAACTTATTCATGGAAAGATAGGATGCAACCACAGATCATTAGACCATCTACTAAATAATATAATTTTGATAACACTGTGAAATCCTTATGAATTACACTATTCTGCTAAGTTTCTCATTTATACATTTTGCTAAGTTAAGACACAATCCTTCTTTGAGGTGCTCGGTGATTGCTTTTGTCTCCACCAGGGAAGTTTGGCTTCTATTGAGGTATAATATTATCTTAAGATCATTCTAATAATCTCATATAAATTGTTGTGTCGTAAACCTTGTCAAAGTTTTATTGCTGGTTATTTTCTAGTTATTTATTAGTATGTTTACACTAACCATTGGAATCCGTAGGATTATGAAGCATTATTTGGGATTATGTTTTTTTATAGCAATATCAAAGTAGTTTCAAAATTGATCAGCTTGGGATCATAGTAGTGATACCAAAGATTCTTTATTGGTCTTGTGGGGATAACATAACAAGTGAATTCATCTAGCCATTGCATGGAAAATAATGTAAGTCAATACATTTATCTGAAGTAGCCTTTCAAACAACATTGTAGAAATGAATGATACTGTCCATGAGCCATCTAGCAGGTAGAAGCATAGTTGGAGGTTGTTAGGAGATAATTTATGGTAGGGACTACCCCCCAAACTATGGATGAAGAAAATATGGAGGTAGTTGATAGTGATCATGAGCAACTGACAAAATTTGGGGATATGAGAACTTAATTCTATACTTTTCCCTTCAAATGCATTCTTTCAAATAGTTGACATACTATTGTGTGATTTTAAATGTGTGTATGCACTATAGTGTTAGACATTAAGTTGTACATGCTTTGTGTGCAAGTTTCATATCTCTGCTCAATTACTTAGTACACTCATCATTGCAAAACAAGGGTGATGAAGATTCAGTGAAGCGT
Source organism: Chamaecyparis obtusa (assembly GCA_027943335.1). NCBI lineage: Eukaryota > Viridiplantae > Streptophyta > Pinopsida > Cupressales > Cupressaceae > Chamaecyparis > Chamaecyparis obtusa. The sequence goes on from BSBK01005759.1 coordinate 703,275, forward strand.
AGAACTCTTTGTTAGTTTTGATAGAAAAGATTTGCATAAAATAGAGAACTGAGAACTGAAAGGTCCTTGCAAAGTCATAATCGTTTACCAAAATGTATAAATGAGAAACTTAGCAGAATAGTGTAATTCTAAGTGTTCTTTAGAGTTGGATGGTACACATCTTGGTTCAAACCTTGCATGATTTTCTTGTCATGTTTATTTTTATGCTCTTGGTTCAAACCTTGCATGGGCATACCCCATGTCTTCGATCCAACTATATGAGAATGTGTAATATCTTGGTAGAAGTGTTATATCAAACTCTGAAGCTCCATGGGCATACCTCATGTCTTCGATCCAATTATGAACTCTTGCAGTGATTTTTGTTTGGAATAACTGTTCACTCCTCTTATTAAAATAGAAATTGCACTTACAGTCAATTTAGTTTACTAGTCTTTTGGGAACAACAACATCAATATCATTACTAGAAAACATGATGAATCTATAGCCAATGGTGTTGCAGGAGCCACCTCAAAATCAAAAACCAGTGAGGAATTGCCTAATTGGTTCAGGGCTTTTTTGTGAACTAGCTAGTTGTGGAAATTAGGGGGTTTCCATCCTTCAATCTCCAGTGATATACATGTAGGGTGTCCAATCCATTTGAGTTGAATTAATGGACAAACAAGCATGCCCTCCCTTGACCAATGTTTTCATTAAATGTTCTTTTATAGACGTATCATTGCATTTGTTAGTCTTGTTGCTTTTAACATATTTAAGTGGAATACATGAAGGAGCAGGGAAAACTTTAAGAAACCCCCTCCCTAGAAAAAGTGTAAAATCTTGGCGAATCCTACATTATTTTGGGTAAAACAAAATAATATTGTTGGTGATTTTTTTTAATTTGAAAGGAAAAAATATTATTTGTACTAGTGATTTTTTTTTTATTATATGAAAATTCTATAAAATATTGGTGAATCTTTCATTATTGAAGAAAATCATGATGATAGGAACCTATACCTAGAAATCATCATTATTCCTAACAAGAGATAACCCTAATTTTTGTAACCGTTTGATGATCTGAGATCAATGGCAGGAATTCTATTTCGGGCCAAGGTTTTAAATGACACAAAGATTCCCCTGAAATTCTTTGGAATAGAGACATGTGTCAAATCTATTTCGGGACAAAGTTTTGAAAGCCATAAAGTTTCATTGAAAGTCTCTGGAATAGAGACACATGTCAAATCTATGTACTTAACTCATACTTTAACTTAAATTTTGATTGCATATTGGTGAATATGACCATCGATTAAGACAAGCTTAGGAAATTGTACGTGAAAATATTCAATTTGTTGTGTGGAAAAATTAATTCGATTGGTGAAGTCATCTCTGAAATAAAAATAATTCTATGTAACTATTGGAAATTTGCCTATGCATGGGACCCAATTTTTATAAAGCGCAGGTGACATGGCCACCCCAAAAGTCTAATTTTTTTTCCCAAATTTTGGGTCTCTGATGAGTGAAATTTGCCAATTGGTGAATAATCACCACTAAAGTTATCCCTGTGAAGGAGTACCACATGATGAATGCTTAATTTAATGCATTGTTAAGGTGTAGTCTGAGAACTATCCATTTCTAGTTCTTCAGACATGGTTTTATAAATGTGTTTTGGTAGATGACTGTATTGTTCATGATTCTTTATGTATATACCCTAACCATCTTGTTATTATTGTTGCATTATGAAATTAAGTGGAATAATTCTACTTTGTTCAACATTGTATTTCATCTTGAATTTCTTTTCATTTTTCATTCATTTTTAAAAACCACATGATAGGTACAGAAATAGAAATGGATAGTTCTAAGAGTACACATATAATGATAAATTGAGTCTACACATATGTTGACATTAAAAATGTTTGAAATAGCTTCTGGATTTGATTTTGTAGATATTTTTGGCATCAACATTTCTGATCACACTCTGTGATCATTCATCAGGATGGAAGACAACAAAATGATTGAAAGAAAAGTCCATAACTTTGGTCTATTGCAATCATTTTGGTCTCTTTCATCTTGATGATGGATCACAGAGTGTGATCCAAAACTATCTACATAATCGAATCCAGAAGCTATTTCAAACATTGATGCCAAAAATATCCACATATGTTGATAAAAAAATGAGGTATCTGATGATTGTTTACTATTCATGTTTGTAAACGATCAATATTTCTGATGGTACTCCTTGGTGTATTCCATTTAAAAATCAACAAGTTTTAGTTTTTCTATCATGTTTACTTTGTAGATGTAGGATTGACCATCTAACAATACAGAAAGTAATGGGAAGAATGAGCAGGATATGAGATGGTTGCTCATCGAATGTGGGGCATAAGGGTGTAGAGCGTGGATTTTCTTTTGTTTTCTTATTTAACAGTGTGTTTTCACACCACCATTCAGTTCATGGATATTGTTCTTCCCCATCTTCTATTTGATGCTATAGTTGTGTCATTATATTTTTTGTATAAATTCGTATTATCAATATAAATGAAACTTTTCCAATTTGTACTGATAGAATATAGTCACGTTTATATATGAATGAACAAAAATAGTATGAATGAACAAAAAATTGTTTGATACAGTGGTGATGGCTATGATAAATGTCCCTATGTGTGACTATGGTGATGGAGCGTGCTGTGTGTTGAGGACGTCACACACATACACTAATCCAGAGCATAAATTTTGGACTTGCATAAATAAGAAAAAGGTTGTTAATTGCACAATATTTAAATGTTTACAAATAATAAATATTAGTCATTATAGCGAGACTAACTTAGATTTATATTGTAGGATGGTGGTGGATGTGACTAATTTCAGTGGGCCGATGGCACCCCAATGCTGTCTATATCATCTGCACCTTCTACACATATACCTGTTGTGGATGCCGAGTGCAAGTCTTGCGAAGCATTCAAGAAAACTATTGCAAAAGTGGAGGCTACCTATAAAGCCGAAATCATGTTTTTACAATGTTTACTTTGTGCAACAATCGCACTATTTTCTTGGGTCATTATGCAGAAATAGATATATATGTGGACTATACGACTTATTTATATTTTGATGTGATATAGAGAAATGGTATAATTATTTTCTTATTATAATATTGTTAAAGATAATGTATAAAATTATTTAAAAAAGTTTACTATTTACAATATTGAAAAAAAATTTAAATTTTGTTTATGATTTACTATATAAAAATATAAATCAATTAAAAAAATATAAATAAAAAATGGACAAAATAAATAAAATATTAAATTAAAACATTATATAATAATTTAAAAAACTTAAATTTTTGTTGTCAAATTCTAATTCCAATTCAAAATGTAGAACCAAACACAGAAAATGGATAATGTAATTTCAATTCCAATTTGAAATTGCAAACCAAACACAGAAGTAGGAATTTATCAATTCTAATTCCAATTTAAAAAATGGAAACCAAATGCAGAAGATGGATTAACTAGTCATCTTCCTGATCAACCAAACAGTCCAAACTATCTTCCGAATACACAAAACCGGAATTTCAAAACCTGATTTTGAGATAATCAGGTTTTGACTCAAATTCCAATTCTGCAAATAAACGGGACCTAAGGGACATTTTCATTGGAGTGGAAGAAGATATTTGCAATATATTAGTGATTTCATTTCAGATTACTTAGAATGATATAATGAGGCTCCTAGTTAATTGGAAAAATTATAAAATGAATAATAGGTGTTAGAGGAATGATGATTGGTTGACTGCAAGGGACACTTTCATTGGAGTGGAAGAAGATATTTGCAATAAATTAGTGTTTTTGTTTCAAGATGGCAATATTAAAATAGTTGAAAGGTTACATGCAAAGTAGATGTTTTTGTTTCCAGTAAACTCCAAAACATTGTTTATTGTAAAAGGTAATTTGAAATGATGATTGTTTTTTGTATGATGGAATCATAACCAAATTTGTTTGGGAAATAGATTTATATATACCTCTGCCTTTTGTATTTTAGCATAGTGACCTATGAAATCAATTTATATATACACATAGCTCTTTACAGCTATAACATTTAATAATCTAAAAAATTAAATATATTTTGGCCAGTCATTGCTTTCCCTTTTCAATAAAAAGAATAGTTATATAATGAATGTACTCTGAATATATCCTTTGTACATTACATTTAACGTATCTAAAGTTTACCGCATGAAAAAATCTGGCGTTGAATGTCCGTAAGGACATGTATAGTCTTCTGAGAACCATCTTACGAAAAAGAATTAAGGACATAACAAGAGTTTAGATTTCATTGATTTTACTGATCCATGTTCCATAATTCATCAGTGGAAAATTCTCTATTGGACAACGCCTCTGGTGAGGGAGTGTTATGTAGAGAGTAACCCACTTCACTATTTCTATACAATTCACAACTAAAAATCTCCCCTAAGAAGTTGTAAGCTAAACTGGTTGAATATTCTTCCTCCGCAAAAGATGCCCCAAATTGTACACCATCCAGATCATCAGCATTTTGTGCTTCATGTGGAACCAAATTTGGTTGAAACAAACTAATGGCAGTATGCTTTTCTTCTTTGGTCTTCTCAGTTGCTCTTTCAAGATCAATTGGAGCTTCAGATGAGCTTGAGGTCAACGAAGAACGAGTTTGACTCCTACAACGTACTTTGCTTTCACCATTTTTTTGTAATTGAAACTTTTTCTTCAGATGGGTTTTCCAATAATTCTTGATTCCGTTGTCTGTCCTGCCTAGTAAACTCTGTGCAATCCGAGACCATCTAAACAAGAAAAATCATACATAGAAAATGTTCAGTTTTTGTTTATCCAATATCATACAAAATAAAGTAGAAAAACCAATATAATGACCTAAATTTATACTTGTTTCCCCAACGAGCATGGAGATCAACAATTAACCATTCTTCCTCGGGAGTTATGTTGGTGTGATTGAGATCAGGACTAAGGTATTTTACCAATCTCAGCCTGCAGCTCCTACCACTTCTCTTAAGCCCTGCTTCATTTTCAGACAAATTATATATATTTTCCTACAGATGGGTATTTGAGAGTTTGGGTAAACTAAACATGCCTGATGCCTTGGCTAAAACATCCCAACGCCCTTCACCATTAAAGGTATATATATGAAATGAGTTGAATATCCTCCTCAAAGGTCCAGGGCCCTCTCTTTTGTTCGCTTTTCTTCAAATGGCCAGCACTTTTGTCGGCCATTATACTTGATTCTCTGAATATTACACCAAAGTTAAACCTAAATTATTAATAATATTCAAAATTGATGCATTATAGCATCCTATTACACCTCTGAACAAACCTAAAACTAAAAGATATATGTTTAAGGAGACCAAATAATTCAAGTTAAATTCAATATCGATGAAAATGTCCATAATTCACTCTAGAGTAGATAGTTTTCCAAAAGATTTTATCAGACTAAACAGGAGCCCCAAAATTTAAAGTTTGGTTTGTCGATTCCCATTGCCAAATATCATATAAATAGAGATGGCTAATGGTTATCACCTCACAAACATTTACTCCTTTTCCATTTGTTTATTTAATCATGGTAAGCGAATGTAGGATTAGTAGTTAATTTATTTCAAAACAATTTCTGCCCAATCGAGTGAAGCCACATGTTGGGTTAGAAAGCTACAAATAGAAATAGCAATGTCAGACTCGCGACATGTTTTCTTTCCATTAATGGTCCTACTATTTTGAACATATTATTTTTGATAGTTTTTTACATACCCATAATTGTTTTTGCAGAGGCCATGGTATGAAAGATTTGGAAGGCCGACTAACAAGTTCATGAAAGTGACAGAAACAGTTTGTTTAGAGCTTTAAAATCTGCATTGATGGAGGAAGACTTTCACATAAAATGCTAGAGATAATAAAATAGAGTATTGACACTCAGAGATTTATAATAAAAATATTTATATTAATGTCAAATTTTAGATTTACAGAGCTGCCAGTATGCTTGCATTATCGCATATTTTACTTGCAAAGACAGAGGTATATAATCTGCATACATCACTAAGAAAACATTCCCTTTTCTTACAAAATTTTCTGGACATGAAAATTCTAGAAATACCTGGAGAATGTCTGAACGAATGAAGAGTCAAAGAAAAAATATAAAATAAAAATACATTTAATATGGTAGATGGCGGATGAAAAATGAGTCGGGTTGCATGATCGCATAAACAAAATAATGGTTATGCAATCATGTGAAAAGTGAAAAAGAGAGCGGCCCACATAGTTAGAGAGGTCAGAAAAATAAAATAGTATTATATGTGGTGGTTGGTAGAAGAAAGTGGGTTGTTCGCATAATCGCAAGGCTGGAAAGAATGCCTTGCGATTATGTGACAAGGCATTGAGAGAAGGTAGTGGTAGGTGGGGAAGGTCAACGCAGGTGCAGGGAAGATTAATGAAGGTGCCCTACTGGCACCCATGTCCGCCAATACTCCCCCTTAATCTTCATTGTTATGTATGTCCGCAATGCCGATTTCTTCCTGAAGATGTTGAAAAATGTTCTTTGCCAGTGGTTTTGTGAAAATGTCAGCTAGATGTTCATTTGACCTGTAGAACTCAAGATGAATGTCACCATTGTTTACCAATTCTCTAATAAAGTGATATCTGGTATCAATATGTTTACTTCATTTATGAAATACGTGATTTTTAGATAAGGCTATTGCTAAATTGTTATCACAATAGATCTTCGTAGCTTCTGCTTGATGATGTCCCAAATCTGAAAGTACTCTCCTCAACCAAACTACTTGACAAGATGCTAATGTGGCTACTACATACTCTGCTTCAGCTGATGAGAGAGTAACAATTGATTGTTTCTTTGATGCCCAAGAGATAGCACCGGAACCTAGATGAAAAATGTATCTGGAAGTGCTTTTTCTATCATCCATGCTACCTCCCCAATCACTGTCTGTATATCCAATCAGTTTGTAATCATCTGAAGAAGTATACAAAATTCCAAAATTCTTTGTTCCAGCTATGTATCTCAAAATTCTTTTTCCAGCTTTCCAATGTGACTCTTTTGGTTTCTCCATGAATCTAGAAATAAGGCTAAGACCAAACATGATATCCGGTATTATGGCAGTTAAATACATGAGGCTGCCCACTAATATTTTAAATAAAGTTGCATCTACACATGGACCGTGATCATCCTTGCTAAGCTTCAAACCCAATGCAACCGGTGTAGGGGCTGGATTCACTTTTGTCATCTTAAATCTTTTCAACAATTCACTAGCATACTTGCTTTGACATATGAAGATTCCTTGATCATTTTGACTTACCTCCATGCCAAGAAAGTATCTCATGAGGCCTAAATTAGTCATATCAAATTCCTTTTTCATGGCTGCTTTGAATGTATTGGTTTGCATATTTCTTGTGAATATCAAATTATCTTCATATAAATAGACTATCAATATTTCTTCTTCATCATTAACTTTGATATACAAAGTAGGTTCATTACCACACTTGTTAAAGCCATTATTCACAAAATAAGAATCTATCCTACTGTACCAAGCTCTAGGAGCTTGTTTAAAACCATATAATGCCTTTTTCAATCTGCATACTTTATGTTCTTCTCCCAAAACTTCATAACTAGGTGGTTGACTTACATATACTTCTTCTTCCAAAATACTATTTAAGAATGCTGATTTGACATCCATTTGATAAACTTTCCATTTTTTTTGAGCTGTAATAGATAGGACCATTCTTATTGTATCCAATCTTGCTATGAGTGCAAATGTTTCATTGAAATCTATACCTAGCTTTTGTGTTAAACCTTTTGCCACTAGTCTTGCCTTGTGCTTTGCTACTTTACCATCAACATTATACTTTGTCTTATAAATCCATTTAACTCCAATCAGATCCTTGCCTTTAGGAAGTTCTACTAGATCCCATGTTTCATTCTTTTCTATTGACTAAATTTCTTCATCCATGGCTACAATCCATTTGTCTTCTTTTATGGCTTCTTCAAAATAAGTTGGATCAGCTTGTGTTAACAATGAAAAATCACAACAAAAATCAGCATTTTCATCTTCTTGAGTTTCATCATAAATATCTCTAAGGCTTCTTGTCTTCTTTGATGTGTTTATGGACCTAGACCTTAAAGATGCAAGTGTAGGATCAAAATATTCACTGTTGTTATTATTTGTTGTAGTGGGATTTGGAGTGCTAGGTGCTCTTGATGGTGTTGTAGGAGCATTTACTTGTATAGGAGGATTTGCAACCTGATTTTCATCTTCTTCATTCTCTTGTAGGACATTAGGTGTACTTGAATTTATTTTGTCTATTCTTCCATCCCATGCCTCTTCTTCAACAAATTCAACATCACAGCTTACTATTAGCTTCTTTGTAATGGGATTGTATAGCTTATATGCCTTTGAATGTTCATTATATCCCACAAATATACATTTCTCTCCTTTGTCATCTAATTTTCTTCTCAAATCTTGAGGTATCAATGAGTATGCCACATATCCAAAAACTCTTAAATGTGATATGTTATGTTTTCTTTTGCTACAAGCTTCTTCTGGTGTTTATTTATCACTACTTTTGTTGGACACCTATTCAAAATATATACCGAACATGCAACTACTTCATCCCCATATTCATTTGGTAAGTGTTTAGCTTTTATCATGCTACATGCCATTTCCATGATTGTTCTATCTTCTCTCTGCTACTCCATTTTGTTGAGGTGTATACCTTGCTGTAAATTATTTGTTTATGCCATTTACTTTGCAAAAATTTTGAAATTCAGTTGAGAAATACTCTCTACCTTGATCGGGTCTCAATGTTTTAATAGAATATCCACTTTCTTTTTCAACTTTTGCCTTGAACTCCTTGAAAATAGCAAACATATCAGATTTATGCTTCAAGAAATAAACCCATACTTTTCTACTGAAATCATTAATGAACGTTATGAAATAAAGTTTTCCACTAATGGAAGGTGTTTGCATAGGTCCACAAATGTCAGAATGTACTATTTCTAATGCCTTTTTTGCTCTATATGACTCCCCAACTGGAAATGATTTCCTATGTTGCTTTGCCAATATGCAGCACTCACATGTGGTTTTAAGTGGCTCTATTTGTGGCAACCCATATACCATTTTCTTCTTGTATAACAGCTGTAATCCTTTGAAGTTTAAGTGCCCAAATCTCAAATGCCATAGCCAAGATTCATTTTTGTATGAGGCTTTAAAGGCTATTTCAGCAACCTTTTGTAAACCTTGTGTCTCTATCATTAATCCACTTTGAATTTTTAATGGGAACATCCTATTCTTTGTCATTTCAACTCTTGCAATCAGCCTATTGCTTGGTTTCTTGTCTAAGATCACACATTCACCATTCTCAAAATATATTCTATAACCTTTTTATACCAATTGCCCAATACTTATAAGGTTGTGTTGTAATTCAGGAACATAGTATACATCTGAAATATGTTTATCTTCACCTTGTTTTATTTTTATGTTAATTGACCCTTTGCCCATAACTGAAACTCTTTGATCATTTCCCAATTTAACTTCTGATTTTACTGAATCATCTATTGTTGAAAACATCTCCTTCTTACAACTCATGGGGTTACTACACCCACTATCTAAAAACCATAGTTCTTTAGAAATTTCTTATGCTACATTGCATGCTATCAATATTGTGTCTTGTTCACTAGTGTTTGACTGATTTTCATTTGTGAAATGTGCCTTTTTCTTATTCAAATCATATTGCTTTTTCCTACATTCTGATGCATAATGCCCAAATTTGCTACAATAATGACATTAGATGTTAGATTTATCATACCTTTCTCCTTGATGATGGCTTTGAGAGTGACTTCTCCCCCTTCCTCTTGTTGATGTAGAATGGGCATTTGGGCTTGATGGTGGTCTTCTAATTTCAAATTGTGTTTTTTCTCTTCCTCCTCTTGATGAAAAATGTCCTCTACCTCTGTTGTTGTTTGATCTCCCTCTTGACTTGCCAAATGAGAGCTAAGTCTTGAATGCATTCTCAAATGATGATGACCCTGTTCGGTTCAATCTTTGCTCATGGACTAAAAGTGATCCCATTAATTCATCTACTGATAACTGAGAAAGATCTTTAGCCTCTTGAATGGCTATTACTACATCATCAAATTTAGCAGGCAGACTTCTAAGTATTTTTTCAATAATCTTTTGATCTTCAATAGTGTCTCCATAGGTCCTTAATTGATTTACTATAAACATTGCTTGAGTGAAAAAAGCATCTATTGAATCTGAGTCTTTCATTTGTAAATTTTCAAAATCCCTTCTAAGTATCTACAATTTTGCCATTATTACCTTGCCTATGCCTTGGTATGCTATTTGCAAACTGTCCCATGCTTGTTTTGATCTTGTGGCAGCTGCAACCTTTGGAAAGATTGATTCTTCCATTGCTTGTTGAATGAAAAATAGTGCCTTTGCATCCTTCTTCTTATTTTCCTTCAATAAATCTTTATCAACTTGTGAAAGGGCTTGATATGCTTGTTGGTCTGGTGGTTCAGGAACCCCATTTTCCACTAAATCCCAAACATCTTGAGAATGAAAGAGAGTCTTCATTTTTATGCTCCAATAATCATAATTTTTGCCATTAAAAATTGGAATCTGAGGCTGAGAAATACTCCCACTGGTTCCTACCATGGTTTACCAGTAATACTTTTTTTTCTTTTTATAAACCCTTTTCTTTCTTTGCTCACCTCCTTAGATCTTCAATTGTTCTATGATTTACTCTTTAGCTAGAATGAAATTTTTCCAAGAAATAATACCCAGATCCTTTTTGTGCTTCAATCTCCAGCAAACCTTTTTTTTTCTTCAATAACCGTGCTCTGATACCAATTTGATGGAGGAAGACTTTCACATAAAATGCTAGAGATAATAAAATAGAGTAAAAATAGAGTATTGACACTCAGAGATTTATAATAAAACTATTTATATTAATGTCAAATTTTAGATTTACAGAGTTGCCAGTATGCTCACATTGTCACATATTTTACTTGCAAAGATAGAGGTATATAATCTGCTTACATCACTAAGAAAACATTCCCTTTTCTTACAAAATTTTCTGCACATGAAACTTCTAGAAATACCTAGAGAATGTCTGAACGAATGAAGAGTCAAAGAAAAAATATAAAATAAAAATACATTTAATATGGTAGATGGTGGATGAAAAATGAGTCAGGTCACATGATCACATAAACAAAATAATGGTTATGCAATCATGTGAAAAGTGAAAAAGAGAGGGGCCCACGCAGTTAGAGAGGTCAGAAAAATAAAATACTATTATATGCGGTGGTTGGCAAAAGAAAGTGGGTTGTTCGCATAATCACAAGGCTGGAAAGAATGCCTTGCGATTATGTGACAAGGCATTGAGAGAAGGTAGTGGTAGGTGGGGAAGGTCAACACAAGTGTAGGGAAGATTAATGAAGGTGCCCTGCTGGCACCCACGTCAACCAATACGCGTTGCCAGAAATTATTTATATGAACCAGAGGCATGGAGGCAAACTATAGGTTAAATCTAAGTGGGTTTTAGATCTGTGAAAACCTGTAGATTTTTCATACCCAGTCACTGCGTGTAAAGTACTTTTGGTTTTTGAAAAAGGGAAAAGCACAATGATTCCTTTACCTAGATAGCCCTCAAAATATTGTCAGTGCGCTCTACTTCCAAGATAGATGTGATCATTAATTCCATTTCTTTATTACAATCAATAAACCATTGTAGTCTACTGAATAATTTCAATATATTTTATTACAATCATCAAATCACTGTAGTCTACTAAATAATTTCAATATATTCTTTTCTATTGACATCACTGCTGACCTTAGGTTTTTTCTTTATTGCCTTTAGATTGCTGGACATTTCTTTGTTTACTATTATTCCTTATGTACATCTTAGCTCTAGATTGTTTGACTTTCTGTATTATTCTATTTTTAGTTTTAAGCGTGCATAGTTTATTATCTTTTCTACATTGAATGTATAAATCATTGATTTCTTTTGGTTCAATCAGAACAAATAGGACATCTTTTACAAACATAATTAAAGACTGGAATCTAATTCAATCCAGTACAATGTCCTCCTTTTAGCAAACGATAATAATCCTTGTATTCAAAGTTTATCTCACTTATTCTAGTGTTAAAAATATTGATGGTTTACGAGTCAAATATTATCACCAATTAATCATTATATATGTATAAAGTTCTAATCATTCTACAAATAGTATCTTTTGAAAGCTAATTTGTGACGTGTCAATTCAATTAGTTCAAAGGATGACGCCCATTATTGGTACACAAGAGTGCCTACATTTTAAAAACAATACAAGCTATGTGCAATATTGGTAGATAATTATGTTTTAATACCAAAGGTACTTGAAAAGAAATTCATTTTAATTTTAATGTTATATTTGATGAGTAATAGATATATCTCTCATAAAATTAAATTAATATAAAGAAATAAAATTAAATTAATATAAAGAAATAAAATGTCTATTAAAGAAAATAAAATTCTAATCTAAACTATTTATAATGAAATCATTTTAATATTATGTTAGATTGAAGTAAAATGTTAGAAAATGTTTAATTCTTGAATAGATTTAGAGAATGTGATTGAATTTCATTTTTTATTTTTTTTTAGAGTAGTTTATGATTGAAAAAACAAAATGGTTAGGATCATTAAAACAAACATATATTTCATCCATGTGTAACATCAAGAATGGATTAATTACATCATCTAAAGTTAAATTTTCTATGATCATATTAGGTTGTAGTTTATTTGGTGTTCAATTTTTAACCTCTAGCGCATTAGCTAAAATGAGATCAATGAGGTGACATGAAACACCTTGGTGAATTTCCTTGCTCGAATGGTTTTATGAGACTTCTTTGACACTCTAGGAGCACATTTTTTGTTCTTTATATTCATAATTTGTATGATAAAAAGTAAGGTTTTTGAATAAGGGATTTGTGCTCAAATAAATATTCATACTCTACATGTGGTGGAGAATCTTTTGATTCTCTTAAAATTATTTTGTATGGTCTATAATTATGCTATTAAATACAATAGAATCTTCTAGAGTCTATATATTTTTTATTAGATATGTAATCTTAGATCCTAATTTAAATTATTTCATTTGTAATTTGACATATAATAATTGGACGTTGAAATAGAGATAGGATTATACTAGCAATTTTAATCAAGATAATGTTACCAAGCTGGGAAATCTAATAGTATTTGGGTTATAACTATACCATGGAAGCTAAATTAAGGAAAGAGTTAGGTAAAGTTCCAATCATTCTACAAATAGTATATTTTGATAATTAAATTGTGACATGTCAATTCAATTAGTACAAAGGATGATTTCCATTATTGGTTCACAAGAGTAACTCCATTTTGAAAATAATGCAAGTTCTGATTACAAGAAAATAGGTTTTGAAGGGACCCGAAACCCTTTACAACTTAAGTTTCAATAGATCAAAAATATAAAGCATAGATAACAAAAAATACCAACAACAACAAACTGCCCAAACTAGGGGCAACAAAGCTACTAAAACAGCAAAAGACCAGCCAAAAAGACAACAAAGACAACAAAAACACTAGCAGGAGCACCAGGTTTAGCATCCACATGTAGATTCCCAACTTTATCATCTAGTGTTTTCTCCATCTTGGCCTGGATGTTATCCATCCCGCCAATAACACTTTTCAGTTCATCCAGATTGTTCTTGATCTTAGGAGAATTCTTCTTTCCATGGGTCTGAAAACTAGGGCCACCAATGTCTAGCAGATGAGCCATCTTACCCTCAGTATCATCCTCAAAAGCATTATCCAGTAAATTAACCAGAGCTTTAAGGTTAGTACTAGACACCTTCATACTATCCTTACTACATTGGAGAATGTTGATAATAGTATTGTCAATTTTATCCACTCTTTCCATCAGGTCAGCAGGAGAATTAGAAGCCCTCTCTTTGAGAAGAGAATCCACCTTCTCTTGGTGGATGTCATTGTTAGCTTCAAGCTTTCTACATTTTAAATGGAGCCTTTTAATTTCATGAAAGCACCACTTACTGAATCTGAAAGAATACAGGGCCTGGGCTTTGGCAATCTGCAAAACACTAGTAGTCACCTCTTCTCTGTCATTGAAGTCTTTGAAAATGAGCTTGATGGTGGACTCTCTAGCCTTACACTCACTAGACTCCTCACTACCCTCCTAATTTTTGTCCTTAGAGTCTTGAGATATAGGCATGTCATGCCTCATACCTTCAACATAATCACCCAGAATGGGAACCCCCTCTTTATTAAAGTCCAAATCATTCTTCTGATTCTCCACATACTTGATGGCTTTGTCAACCAGGTCTTCAATGCTATGAGAATTATGCCCCCCTGTGGTTTCAGAAATAGCCTCACCCAAATCTTTACCTTTGTCCTCAGTAGTAGTCTTCTGGGTTTTATTATTAGGGTCCTTAGCTTCAGCAATGACATTATCATCATTGCTAGTGGTAGTATCCTTCTCCTTATTGCATAGAGGTTCAGTCTCATCTCCCGGTCTCTAAGATTCATTCATACTTTGCATATTAGCATCATTATTCATCAGTCTCTTCCTCACCCTTGCTAGGGATTTTCTTCTCCTGGGCAATGTTAGAGTCCCTTTCCTCAAAGTCCTCTGTTTCTAAACTCTTAGAGTAAGCCCCCTCCTTAGTAGCATCTAAACAAGTTTTCTTCGAGCTACTGCCCAAATTGTCCTCCGCCTTCTGCTTGATCAACCCGGCCTTAGGATTAGGGCTCATCTTACTCTTACTAGAAGAGGGAGTAGATTTGGGGGTAGGAATGGTATTCTTCATATGCTCATAAATTAACAAAATCAAACCCTCATGCTTGACAACCTTCTTAGGAGACCCCTTATGCTCATTTATGCTTTTAACTAGAGAGGTGTACAGATAGAAAGGAATGTTAATGGTGTCCTTGTACTTGAAGTGGTTAAGGAACATGAAGTGATGGGAGTGAGCATGAGTGAAGCGGCCATCAAGGGTAAAGTACTCCATCACAACTTGCAGAACATGGCATCAAATCTCCTTGATCTTGATAGGTTCCATGTAGCCATTAACCTTGCCTTCCATAAAGGTAGCCTTCTCTTTCACAGATTTCAAGAATTTCTTAGCCGCACCCTCTGAAATCTTTTGGTCCCTATAAAACTTTTGACCATCATTGGGAATCCCCGTGACATGAGCAATAAGCTCTACAATAATCTCCAACTTCCTCCCTTCAATGGTGATAGTATTGTCTCTCCATCCTTCAACAAATTTTTGAGTCACCTGCTTATCAAAACCATGTAGCTTTTCCAGATAAGGGGTCACTCCTCCTTTTTTCAATTTGCACCAGACCATCACCATGTCAAGTTCCTAAAGTTTGGTGCAGTTGTCTGGTTCTTCACACTTCAGATCACCCCCCATGATCACAAAGTTTAGGAAAGCCAAGCAATCAAAAATATTAGAGCCGAGATTATCAGAATCGCAATCCTTGTTAAACAAGTTGCTATAGTGTAGAGCCTATAAAATGTGCGAACTATTAATAATAATGTTACTTCAAAATATGTTCCATGCTTTCTCATAATTACCATCAAACTTTGTATAGCTTAGATGAGTCTCATTAATGATTTCCAATCTTCCCTTGTTTGTGATGGATTTTGTCATAATAAATATGATATTTAGTTTCCTCCCTAATATTATCCTCACTGTCCTAGGTGATGACCTCAGCAGCCTTAACCCCTATGTTAGCCAAGCTGTCTGCCATGACATTACCCTCACGGTACACATGGGTTATGTTAATCCCCGTACACTTAGCAATGATATCTTTTGCTTGAGATATAATGTTATCAATTGTCCAGGATGGAGGAGATTTACCATTAAGGAAATTAATGATGTTTAATGAATTGTCTTCCACCCATATTTTTTTATAATTGAGTTATGTAATACAAGTTATGTAATACACTAGAAAAGGCAATCAGTCAGAGCCCTGTTTTGATCTGAGTTAACAATTCTAGGGATAGAATCCAATAATTGTTCTTGACAATCTCTATCCAAAGCTCCATCTGCCGAAAGAAGAGAAGAAAAATGGTTAACAATAGTTGTCTTTATATCATCTTCTTTATGAATCTCAGCCCTATCCACAACAATTTTAGCTATTTGGTTGGTAGCCTTGTGTTTGAGAGTAGTAAGGTGGAAAAACTTAGTGTTTCTATCTCTTTCCTTAAGCCAAACTACCCTAGATCTCTGACACCAGTAGGTCTCCTCTTTAGAGATTAGATTGTAGTAGTTGACAAGAGCCTTTTGTTCCTCAGACTTAAGAGAATCTAAAAGGCCTTGAGTTTGAATAATGTCTTGAATAGCAGCAAGGTCAGCTTTAGCTTTATTCTTCTATTTAAAGATGTCACCAAAAACACCTTTGTTCCATAATTTAACTTTTTCCTTTAGGTTTCTAATTTTTCTGGTGACTTTGAACATAACACAATAATACAAGTTATGTAATACACAATAATTGTATATAATTATATTTTTATACTATATGAACTTGAAGAAAATTTTCACTTTAATGTTATATGTGAAGAGGAGTAATAGACATGCCTCTATTAAAGAAAAGTAAAATTATAATCAACTATTTAAAATGAAATTATGTTACTATTATGTTGAATAAATGTTAGATTGAAGTAAAATGTTAGAAAATTTTTAACTCTTGAATAGAGTTAGTGGATGTAATTGAAATTTTTTTTTCTTAGAACACTTTATGATTGAAAAAAAATACAAGGACATGACCATTAAAACAAACACATCTTTCATTCATATGTAATATAAAGAATATATTAATGACATGATCAAACTTAATTTTTCAATGACCATATTATACTGTAATATATTTGTTATTGAATTATTATCCTCTACTATATTAGCTAAAATGAGGTTAATGAGGTGTTATGAAACACATCAGGGAATTTCCTTACTTAGATGGTGGTATGGGATTTCTTTGGTGTTCTACAAGAACCTTTTTGTTGTTTATATTTATAATTTGTGTGATCTAATAAGTAAGGTTTTTTAATATAGAATTTTTCCTCTAATGAGTATTCATACTATGTAGGTTGGCTTTTCTTTTAACTCTCTTTAAATTATTTTTTTATGATCTTTGATTATGCCATTAATTACAAAATATTCTTCTCGAGTCTACATAATTTTTGTAAGATAAGTAATCCTAGTTTCTCATTTAAATTATTTCACATTTAATTTGATGAATATTAATTGGACATTAAAATGAAGATAGGATTCTAATAGCAATTTTAATCAAGATAATGTTACCAAGGTGGAAAGTCTAGCAAAATTTAGGGTCAACTTACACCATGAAATCTAAATCAAGGAAATAGACAGGTAAAGGTTGGGTTAGTTAAATTTTATAAGGGAATTTTTCAAAATTAAAACAAAAAGGAACACATTTATGAATAAGGCTGATTTGAGTATAAGGAAATTGTGAAATAAAGTATCTTCTCCTTCCTTTTTTATCAAAAATATTTGTCATATGGATCTATAATGAAGCATACTTACTAAAGTCAAATTATAATAAAAACTATAACACAAATATCTCAAGAAGATACAATATTTTCAAGGGTTATACTTTTAATGGAGACTCCTTATTTTCTCTATGTTCTTTTTGAAGATGCATATCCAAATATAGGCATAAGATATTGAAAAATAGAGAGAAAAATGAGTCAACAAGCATGAAGAGAAACTATGAAGAGAATGTAGATGACCAAAATGAGGATCTAGAAAAGGGTTTAAACATTATTAATTGAATCTAGGTTTTAGTGGGTAATGGAATTAGTCGGTACACTCCAAGGGTTGTAGTTTTTAACACCTCAATAGAACTCTTCATGTCTATAGATTTACATGATGAGTGTACATTACTTAGACATCTTTGTGGTACACATGCATCCTAGACATCTAGGTTGTGTGGAAAGGGTTTTGAGTGGTCCTAGCAAGTTTAGATGAATGGATGCAATGGAAAAAGTGGAATTTCATATTTAGAATAAGTCAGGGATGTTGCATAATGGTAAATTACAGAAGGGTGCAAAAATCCAACATTATATTTTCCCCCACTTTCATGATCATATCATGACAATAGATGCAAGATAAAGTAAAGAGAACTTAGCTAACTTACCTAAGGGATTCTCATCCACATAGGGATTTTCACAATGAAGAAGCTCTAAATTTTTGTTAAGTTTCATTGAATATGTGAGCTACATACAATCATTCTAGTTTGTATGGGTGGAAACTTGTCTTATGATAAATACCCATATAGTAGGGAAATTTCGATAGTATTATGATGTAAATAGTAAGATCTAGATAGTAATAATATAGGGTGGATTTAGATTATCTACTAATGTGAGTAGAAAGAGCTATATAGTCACATGATAGGGTGGCTTAGACATACATTGATATTTGTAGAAAAGTCTATATGGAGACATGATAGGGTGACTTAGATCATGCCCACAAGCATAGAAGAAGATATGTAGGTGTATAATAGGGTGATGATTAAGTAGCATTGGTATGCATAGAAAATGCTAGATAGGTGTATAATAGGGAAATATTTGATAAGATACTAGATTTCCCCCACAAATATAGATAAATAAATGAAAAAAATTGAATACTTCATGAAAAATCTATGATGTAGAGACAACATGATAAATAGATAATTAAAGAGTCACATAGAATAGATGTACTAGTTCCCCCTTAGGATGTGTTTTTTTATTCACAAGGGAGTATGATTCATTCTAAAGAGAGAAAGTGGCATTATGACATGTCAACATATGATATATTTCTCTGGAATGTGACTTTTAATGGGTGACACATGATTTCCACACCATATAATCAATGATATGGAGATATAATGAATTGGCATCAAAATCTATAAAATTGTTGTTAATCCTCTCAATAAGTATTTCATCACAACCAATTATAGCTCAAATATGAAGGATAACACACAAAGACAAAGAAAGACAAAGATTTAGGACAATGTGGAAGGGAAGCGTAAATTAAACCAATAGTTTACATCATCACTAAATGTCAAAAACTAAGATACCACAAATAGAAGTATAAGAAAAAATATAGAAGAAGGTGTACAATAGATAGTTAACATCATTCTTCCAAGTACCAATAGACTACAAGAGTCAACCACAAGGGAACACCATTAAAATATAAGCACTAGAGAACATATGAAAACATGTTGTAGTCTAAATATGTAGAAGGGTATACTACCTTCATTGGTCATCCACCAAGAAATTATTGTCCTCTGAATATTGATCATATGGGTAGAGAGGTTGAGATTATAATGGTACATGTACAATGTCATACAAGATAGATTTCCTACCAATAGATCTCGAGTTAAGAATGAGTAGACTCAACATTCTCATTCACAATCTCCAATGAAATGAGTGAGAGGGATCACGTGAAGACTAAGATTTACATCAATTTTTTCTTAATTGAGTAAAAAAAACAATCCTCTTAGATTACAACTAACCTATGGTGAGACACAAATATATATGAGACCCTTCAAACCCTGACAAAATGGGTGGAGAAGAACTTGAGAGAAGCCAGAGATTCTTGCACTGCAAGGATTAAAATGGAAGGAGGATCCATAAAATTAGACATTTTATGATGAAACTAAAATATAGGGCCATGTTTGAAATTCATCTTAAAGGATCAAGGAAAACCCCTCCAGTGCATTTTAGTGGCCATAGTGACACCACAAAACCTATAGTGAAAACGTTAGCATGTGCCAAGTGGAAAAAATTGCATTAAATACCATCTTGGTATGGAGTGTGAAGTGGTATAGTTAAATGTGAAACATTTAGAAAGGAGGTGATGAGGAAGGCTATTTCCAAAGAAAGATAAAGAGTTGCACCAACTTGGCATGATTCCCAAATATCACTCATAGTGCAGTGAGAAGTGAGATGGGTGAGGTTGTAGGGTGAATGGCTAGAGTAGCTAATATGGGAGCTGGAGTAGGAATAGGAGTGGAAGTGGTAGACATGAACACATAAGATTTAATTTCCACTGGTTAAGTGTCATAATGTTATAGAGCCCTCTTTTAATGATGACCCTTACACTCACATACATGTTAGTTCTAACATAAATGTGGGGTAGCCTAAGAAAAATGTGAGGGTCTAGTGGTATAATTAACCATATGAGAGGTAATTGATGGAAATATTAGAAAATAATAGGGCTATTAATGCAGTAGGAGGTGACACTTCTATAACAACCAATAGCTTAGTCATAGGAAAACTTCCTGTTTCAACCGTATGGGTAGAAAGAGGAATTGAGGACACCCTTAGATATTGAGGGGTGGGTGCTAAGGGAGAGAGTTTAGTCTTAGGATATATATTAGGTCCTTAAAATAAATGGCAGAGTGAGGCATGTCTAAAATGATCATGATGAGGAAAGGTAGGTATACCTTGGGATTAGGAAACATGGGTACCTTTTCTTCATTTCCACTAGATTTGGATATGGGAATAGAAGACACTATGAAAGGTTTAGAAACTTGGGGTAGATGAGGAGGATTTCCATTGGGGAAATAATTTTTGTAGGCCACTTATGAAGAAGGGATAGATTATGAGGCATGTTGAGCCTCATTAGAGGGTTGGATATGAGGTGAAATGATAGGCACTACAGATTTGAAGTTTAATTTGATGACCTTACACTTCTGATCAGAATATAACAAAGAATCTTTCCCAAAATGTAGGGGCCTCTAGAGTAGGCCAAAAATGATCAAGGAGAAAGACCCAACTTGAAACTAAAGGATGATAACTAGTGTTGTGGATTTTGTGGATGGTTCTCTTGTGTAGTTCAACTTCAATCCTTTATGCATTTATCCTAGCCATATGATACCTATCTTGACTGTAAAGAGGTAAAATTTAAAAAAAGCCAAGAAGAATGCCTTTTTTATACCTAAATTTCCAAGGTGGTAAATGCAAAGAGGGAAGTGATAGCCCATCATGCATCTTAATGGTGGAATAACACTCATCATGTATCATTTGATTTAAATAATTCATGAAGAGGACCTCCTTAGTGATATGATATCTTGACACATAGGGTTAACCAAGAAACCTCTAACACATACTCAATTGATTAGTGCTAGGATATAGAGGGGAGAGGGATTTTTTCTATATACCTCATCTAGAGGGGTGAAAGTGATATTTGTATTAGGGAGCCTGTCAAATATTGGTGAGATAGGAGTGATCATCACAATATTAATATAGGCACTTTCACTTAATGTAGGGGAGATAATAGAGGAGCAACCAAGTCTAATGAATGTAGTAAAAAATAATTCTAGTGTAAATTTATCGTTCACTATTTTCCCTATCTATGTACTTAATCTCCTTTTTTTCTTTTATTTACTCTAATGGCACCACTATGTATGTATTCTTAGACTAGATATTGAGTACATACACAATTCTTAGTGTTACGACTAGACACACAATGGTACTAATATAACTTTGACACATTATATCATCAAGGGTATGCATGATTGTCAAGAAGGAGCCAAATTTTAATAAGAGCTACTAAATTTTCTTTCCACAACCTATGAAGAATAATCACATGGGAAACATACAAATTTTTAAATATTCAACTCTATTGTAGTACACTTGGAAATTAATTCCACTTGGAGGGCTCTAGAAGTGTCATTACACTAGCCACAATAGCCTTGTTCATTTTGGATGCACCATAGGAAGGCTGATGCAATGTAGAAAATGAAGAGATACGGCCAAAGGATCGCCTTATTCTCTAGCCACCTTGTAGAGTAATACATAGCGAAAACAACAACAACACAGAGAACAATGCCAAGGAGAGAAGGAACACAAACACTTTATTGATATATCAAAATTTTAGTATACATGCCCAACTGTGAGGCCTTCTGGATTACAACCAATAGGATTTATGAGAATCCATACTTAGCCTCTCCCTTATATCTAACTTCTTCTACCCACTATTGATGCTCGTTACCTACATATAAGAATCCTTATTTATACTTGCCAAAATGACATACATAAGGGTCTAGATTATTAAAAAGTAGAAGGACAACCAAAAAATGGTCTTCACACCTCCCAAGACAAGATCCCAATCATTAAATTCATGACCCAAATTAAATACATAAGTTGGCTCCAACCAAGAATCAAAATAGAGGAAAACTTGGTCAAAGAGGAACCTAGCATTAGCAAACAATATGTTTAGATGACACAGGAAGGAATGCTTGACCAACACTAAACAACTTGGTACACACAAGATTACTCAACCAACATTGAACATCTTGGCATATAGGAACACTCAACAATTACTGTAGCTTGACAATAACTGGCAGAATGAACAAAAGAGCAGGATAGCAAAGAAACCCAAGATGCTCCTACATTAGACAACCAAGGTTGAAAGAAATGATTCTCTAGTATCATTGAGATGTCACAACCCAAGATGAATCCAACTCAGATTGGAAAATCCATGTAGCATCTTGCACTGGTCTATTCTTCCACTTCAACAAATATTCAAAGTAATCTTTTCATCTTGTGGTTTTATCAATCCTTTGATCAAATGTCTATTCAACTTCATCAACATGCTTTTTAGGATAATCATCTAATATAAATCCTTCATCATCTAACTCGTGATACTTATGCAAATCATAAATATTGAATATAGTAGATATATTAATGTCATTAGGTAACTCAACTTCATAAGCATTACCACTATCAAATTTCTTCAAAATTCTATAAGGACCAAACTTCTTCATTTTCATCTTATTGTATGTTCCAACAAGAAATCTTCCCTTCTTCAAGTGAAAAGGCAACTCCAGCCCTGTTGGTGTTGAATTCAACCCCCATAGTCTAAAAAAGTGGTCAGAATTAGTGGGAGCTAGAAAGGTGGGAAACTTTCCTTCTTCTGAAGAACTGGTTAAGGCATGCCTTCAGGAAGGAGAAGTTGCTATTTTTGTACCAGATTCTTTGGTGGATCAATCGGTATTGAGTATGGAGCTCTCGTTGGTCGGTAAGTTTCTGGGTCCTCATCCTAATATTGAGACGATTAGGTCTTTTGTTAAGAAAAAATGGGCATTGAAAGGCCATATTGATATTGAGGCCCTTCCAAAAGGCTTTCTCTCCTTTTCTTTCTCCAATAAGGAAGATTAGGACTATGTGTTGTGTGGAGGACCCTGGATGTTTGGTATAATGATTGTGGCTTTTCACAAATGGGTTCCCAACTGGGACTACTCTGATAATTTTTTTATGGCTACCCCTATTTGGGTTAGGTTTCCTGGGCTTCCCTTTGAATATTGGAACAAGGTGGTTTTTAAGGGTTTAGCTTCCTCGTTTGGAGGGGAATTCATCTTTGTTGATCCTATGATGGCTGCCAAGTCTAGACTTGTTTTTTCTGGGATTTGTGTTAATATTGGTCAGTTTGATAATCTCCCCTCAATGATTAATATCAACTCCAAACTGGGTCTGTGGAAACGGGAGGTGAGTTTTGAGTCACTCCTATTTTCCTATTTTGTGTGTCACAAAATGGGTCATTGGGAAAAGAACTACCCAAAGAAAACCCCTAAGGCTTCTTTGCCCATGGACTCGGATCCTAAAAAGGTGACTCGTCAAGTCTGGAAGGAAGTGAAGTCTTTGGAAGGTGACGATATTATCAAAAAAGGAAGATTTGGTTGAGAAAGAGGATTATAATACTATCCCAGTTTTGGAAGAAGGGGAAATGGTAGAACTGGCTTCCCATATTTTAGATTTTGTTGCTACCTCCTCCAAGGAAGCTGTCGCTACCAAGGGTAAACTTTCTGCTCCAGTTTTTGCTAATTCTTCTAAGAATCCCTTGGGTGTTCAATTTTCTGGACATGATTTTTTTCCTATGGTGATGCTGGTTCATATTTTGGGAAATATAAATGATGACTCTCAGAGTGGATCCTTGGTTGATAGAGTCCTTGTTGAAGAAGTTAAATCTAATGAAGATGACTCATCTTCTATTCCTGATACTCTTTTAGGGAGTAGTGATGAAGATCTTGCTGCTGGAGATGAGCCCTCTGTAGATCAAAATAAGGAACCTTGGACTATTCAAAAGGAGAAGAAACAAAAAAAGAAGGAGAATAAACTTGTCACACCTATTTCCAAGGGAGTCACTACTAGAAGTAAAATAGATTGGGGATCAAAGGGTTTAAAGGAGGATGCTGGATCTTAGAAAAAAACCCAAGAAAGATATACTAACAAAGAGATTAGAGAAAGATAAAGTAAGAAGGATATTGTGGATGGTAAGAAACTTACTATCTAGGGAGTCTGCACTCCGGTCAAGAAATGAAGTTCATCTCATGGAATATAAGAGGGTTGAATGCCCCTCATAAAAAAGACATTCTCAGGAATCTGGTAAGAGACCATAAACCTGACATTATTTTTGTTCAAGGATCTAAGATGGGGATAAGGTGGAAAAAATTAGAATTTTTAAAAATAATGGGGTGGTTGGCTTTAGCTATGAAGGGGCTTCAGGAGGGATTGCTATTTTATAGAATTAGAGTCATGTTAGGGGGACTATGATTATGGAAAATCTAAACTTCCTTAGCATTAACTTTGGTCATGTTAAGCTGTATTTTGAATGGGTTGCTACTACCATTATGCCCCCAACTCTAAAGTTGGTAGATCTTAATTCTGGAAAAAAGTTGAAAATCATAGAAACTCCTTCCAGGATCTTCCCTAGTTGATTATTGGTGACTTCAATTGTCCTTTGAGAGATAACGAGAAGTTTGGTGGGGTGGATAATCAGAGTCAACTTGATGGCAGAGTGGAGCTTATGGAATTTATCAATAATCAAGTTCTTTTTGACATGTAGCTTTAGGGGGTCAATTAAACATGGTTGAATAGAAGGATTGGTAAAGATCTCATCCAAGTGAGGCTGGACCATGTGCTGATCATTGGGTGCTAGCTCAAAAGCTTTGGTTGTTCCTTGTCATCTCTTTCAAAGATTGGTTCTAATCACTTCTCGATTTGTTTTAGTGCTAATCTAATTACTGCGAAGGGTCACCCACCCTTTTGAAAAGATGTGGATCGATCATCAGGATCTTGAAAAAAATATTAAAGATTGGTGGAATGTCAATATTCAGTGTACTGCTATGTTTAGAGTGGTTAAAAAACTCCTTAGTGTTAAAAAGAATGTCAAGTTGTGGAGCAAAGAAGCTTTTGGTGACATTTTTAAATCTAAAACTCATCTGAAAAGGGACCTCGACATTATTCAAGATATCATTCAACATTCTAGGATGACTTTGGAGCTTAGGGATAAGGAGGAGAGTATCCTTGCCAAAACTCATAATATTATTTCCAAGGAGGAAGAATATTTGAGATAGAGAACTAGGTTAATTTGGCTTAAAGCGAGGGACAAGAATACAAGATTTTTTCACTTGTCTACCTCTAAACATAGAGCTACTAATAGAATCTCCAAACTTAAAGTGGAGGATGGGGAAGTCACCAATGATAAAGATATATCTGAAGCCATGGTTGACTTCTTTTCTTCTCTATTATCTAAAGATATGAATCTTCATTTGGGAAATCAAGATACTCTTCTTGATTCCATTCCTACCATTGTTAATGATACAACCAATAAAGCTCTTACTATTATCCATTCTATGGATGAAGTCAAGTCTATTGTCTTTTCTTTTGAAGGTGATAAGTCCCTGGGTTTGGATGGGTTCCCTATGTTCTTCTTTCAAAAATTATGGCATATCATTGGTGTGGATATCTACAATGCCATTAAATAATTATTTGTAGCTAGATCTTTATTAAAAGAGATTAATGCTACCTTTATTGCTCTAATTCCTAAGAAGCTTGGAGTTGATTCAATGGATTCCTTCAAACTGATTAGCTTGTGCAACTCTATGTACAAAATTTTATCTAAAGTCTTAACCTCTCATTTGTTGGCTTTTCTTCCTCCGATTATTTCTCCTCAGCAAAGTGGTTTTGTTCCTGGCAGGAAGATCCTTAATTTGATTATGAAGGTTCATGACATTATTCACTCCACTCAGGTCTCTCTTAACCCTAGTTTTCTCCTGAAATTGGATCTTTCTAAGGCTTATGATTGGTTTAATTGGGAATTGTTGATCAAGGTGTTGGGATCTTTTGGCTTTGGTGACAACTTCCTCAAATTGATTTACCAGCTTATTAGTACTTCTATTACTTCTATCATGGCTAATGGATCTCCCTCTAGATTTTTCAAACCTTCCAGGGGGCTTTGGAAGGGAGATCCTCTATCTCCTATCTTGTTTTTTATCATGGCAGAATTTTTGGGGTGTTATCTCTAGCATTTAGTCTCCACCGGTTTGTTCAAAGGTTTGTCCCCTTCTTCGGCCTCTAGACCTTGTTCTCATGAACAATTTGTGGATGAAACTATCATCATGGGATTTTATTCTATCCTGGAAGCTTAGGCTATTAAACAAGATCTTACTACTTATTCCTTACGTTCTAGCCAATCCATTAACTGGGATAAGATCTCTTTGCTTTTTTATCAAAACTCTCGAGGATAGGCATTATAGAATTACTAGAATTATAGGGTGCATAATTAATACTTTTCCCACTACCTATCTTGGCCTTCCTCTTGGTCTCAAACCTCCAGATTCCTTTTGGGCTGGTATTGTCGATAGATTTAATAGAAAATTGGTAGGTTGGAAAGGTGCATTACTTAGAAAAGTAGGTAAACTTTAGCTCTTAAAGACCTCTTTGCAGAGCCTCCCTATTTATGCTCTTAGTCTTTTTAAATTTCCTAGTAAACATGCTGATATTATTGAAAAAATCCAAAGAAATTTCTTGTGGTCGAGAGTGGAAGATAAAAAGAGATTGGCTCTGGTGGCCTGGGACAAGGTTTGTACCCCTAAAAAGTGTGGGGGGGGGCTAGGTATTTTCCCTCTCAGAGTTACCAATATGGCACTTTTGGCTAAATAGACTTGGAGGATTTTGGGGGAAAAAAGAGAATGGAATGAAATTATCCATAAAAACTATCTCTTCTCTTTTTCCCACATCTCTAAATTTTGGAAAATGGTTCTGTAGACACCTAAAAATCCTTTAGAAAATAAATTATTTTTATTTTCTGAAAAATCCCTGATGACATCATCATTTATTAATTAATTATTTATTTAATTAATTAATTTATTTTTATGTCATTAAATCCCTTTATCTTAATTAAAAATATTTAATTAAGAAATCCCTCCCAAAAATGTTTAAATCTTATTTAAACATTAATCCCCTATTTATTAATTATTTTAATTAATAAATTGACCAAAAATCCCCCAAAAAATAATGAATTTATTTTTTGACCAAAACTTGGCCAATTTTCTTAAGACCACTAACCTCTTCCAAAATCTTCTAATCCCTTCTTAATTTCGATTAAAAGGCTAATCCCACCTTTTCTAACCCTAATCTCAACTCAAAATATTTAATTAAGATTAAATATTTAATTTTCATATTTATTGAAAATATTTCAATAAATATTCCCATAACTTAAGCTTTTGGAATGAATAACTTTTATTCCATAAAACCAATGAGAATTCTAGACTCTTCTAGAATCTTCTCAACCCAACCTCTTCACCCATCCTAATCCTAAAATCCCCTAATCCTAATCCTAATCCTCCCCCTAACCTTGTCACATTCCCTAAACAAGGTTAGCCAACTCCTAAGCTTGACCCAAAGTCAACAAACTTCTAGAGGCTTCTCTTACATGCATTAAGTGCATTTAAAGCCTCCTTATCCCTCTTACATGCATTTATGATGCATTTAAGAAGCCCCTCACCCCTTTCTTACACCCTTTGACCTTAGGCACATTTCCCAAATTGTGCACATTCCTCCCATCTTTCAACCCAATGCCCTTGTGACACTTGTCACAAGGAGGTGGCCTTGAACTAGCACAATCCATGTGCTCCTCTTTGAATGAATCTTGGCCTCTCTTAAGGATTTTGATCCTAGCCACTCATTCATCTTCCCAAAAGTCTATAAATAGTCCTCATTTCCAAGAGCAAAATATCCATTCACCTTTCATTTTATGCATTGTTATCATGTCCATTTAGCTCTAGACTTAGCATAAGCAATACTAATTGTTAGTTTCTTTTTATCATCTTCAAGCTTTCTTAAAGAACATCATAGCTTAGCAATAATGGATTAACATAGTTTCTTTTATTGTTTTGCATAGCATATAGCATCATATCACACCTATATTTGGTCTAAAATCAATCTTAGTATGCATTAGAATATGCTCCAAGTGCTTAGAGAGCACACCCACATCCCTCTAATTGAAGCGAATCAAACATTTGCTCTATAGCACTTGTTTTTTTAGCAACAATCTTGAGGTGGCTTTGGTTTTGTTTTCATGTCTTATGCTATTTTTTTAGTTCATGAATATGTTAGATTAGTCTAATGTTTGAATGTTTCAGCCTTTCAAGACAGGTAACAGGTTCAAAATCATAGTCTACATTCTGGCACGCCCGGTGGGACCCACTTCACGGGTTCTTTGCAAACATTCTGATGGGTTTTAGACCATTTTCAGATTTTTCAAGCTTATAGGTGGACGGAGCACTTCGATCCCTTCTTCTTCTTCTTGTCTATATTCTTCTTCCTCTTCTTGTCTATATTCTTCTTCTATTCCATCTCCTTCTTTTTCTTCTTCTAGCAAGGAGGTCATGGCCTTTTTTTTTCAAAAATAATAATAATATCCATAAGGAAGAAAAATCATACACACCTTATTTTAGTGCTTAAAATGAACCCCCAAATCATTCTTGAATGCATTAAGGACTAAAATTTGCAAAATTTGTTCTAACAAACAAAACAAAAAAATTAATCAAGGCATTTGCATCCTTGCAACATCAAGGATTTTTAACAATGCATTCATGCAAAGTAGGAATGATCATATCTTTTTGGGCATAAAAAGAACATCAAATCTGCATTCAAACGAGTCAAAACAAAATCTTGAATGAAGCTAAAAGGAAGAACTTAGGTCCTAAGTGTCATTGTCAATTTGAAAATCAAACTCAATCTTGAATGCACTAAAAGGAACAAACAACTCTATTCCCTCATCTGTTTCAGTTTTCAAAGCAAGCAAGCCAAATTCAATCTTGAGTGATCTAAGGGACAAAACAAAGCTTTTTCAAAGTTCTTAAATCAACTCGCTAATCAAATCTTGAATGCACAAAAGGAAATAACTTGCAAACGTTCAATTCATTTACATTTTGAGGAAAGGAACAAATCAAAATCTAATCACGAGTATCTTCATTTCAAAGTTCAAACATCACTTAATCAAATTTGGGAAAATGAACAAAATCTGCTTGATGTGCATGTAGGAGTTTTTCAATTCTTGCATAATCCTTGTTAGAGTAAGCAACGTGGAACATTTGAACTTGGACAAGTTCACTTGTTCTACTTTTAGCGAGGCCTGTCCAAGGAGAAGCACTTCCTCCTCGGAGAACGACCTCAAACCGGTATCCCCCCTGGCCGGTATACAAATAAGTGAATACCAAAAGAATCACTTACATCTCCTAATCGCCGGGCGTTCGTGCCAAACACGTGACTGGGGATGGTAAACATTCCTCTCCCCCAGCATAATTGGCAAGGCTCTTAAGTGAGTCATGGATGATCAGCATAACTGGGTATGGAGACACCACGGAATCATTAGCAACCTGATAAAATAGAGGCTACCCTATCTACATCTGAAAGTATCAAAATCCTTGTGCAAGGACCGATTCCAAGGGGTTTACCGGGTCGCCTCAAGATTACTCACCATTTGTATTCCCTTCTAGGGGATACCAAGCTGTGGGCAAGCGATTTTGATACTCACCTTCCTTAGGTAGATCTGTTTGAAGTGCTTGACAGTCAAAGACTTCGTGAAAACACTTGTTGAAACATACACTTTCAAAGCTTTGTCAGAGTCAGTTGTCTTTGTTTGTATCCCGCAGGGTTGCTTTGCCCCTTGTGGAGATTGCTTTGACTTTAACTTTTGCCATTGGAAACCTTTGCCTCAAAATCAGAAGCCTCTTTTCCAAAGTGATGCCCAGCAAGAGCAAACATCCTAAAGCGAAGTTGCCCAAATCCCAAGCCTATCAAGAGCGAAAAGTTACCAAGAAGAAACTCAAGACCTATCAATCCATTATCCAAGCAACCCAAGCAGAAGAAAAGTCTCAAGCCAGACTTGAGAACATTGCCCATAACGCCCGCATCAAACAGTTCGCCTTCCATTTCCGAGTTAACCATCACTTTGTCAACCTTGAGCCAGAAGATTAGCCAATCCTTATTCATGTCTTGTTCCATCTTCAGATCTTGAAATCTTGTCTCCAACATGCCTTGCATCTTAGTTTCATCCTAGGTTCACCCTTTGCATCAGCATTAAAACCTTAGTTGCATTTCAGAACATCATAAAGTTGCATTTGCATTCATCTTCCTACCAGCATTCTAGAAACAATCCTTGTCATTTGCATTATCCCTTTAGATAGAGCATTGTCCCTTCACCCTTCAAATACCTTTTCCACCAGCATCCCCCCATCAGCTTTCCATATCTTTCCGGCAGATCCATCATCCTTTGTTCCAAATCCAGAGATCCACCAACACTTAGTGTTTACCCTTTTGAGTTGTTCCTATCCCATATCCAAGATCAGAGACCATCATCCTCTTTTTGACACAACGTGTTGTCATAAAGAAATCAAACCTTGTCCTTGCATAGCCATCATCTCGAGCAAGAGATTGGAGTGTATTGATAAGAAACTTGTTGATCGAAGATCATCAGTCTATCTTAGGTTGACCCCATTATATCTCTGATCCTCCATTTGGGAAAAATAGCAGCTCATTTGTTGACCACTCAGTAATCTTTCACCAGCTCTCCACCAGTAACCTATCTTTCCTCCACCTAATCTTGACCCAAATCAGAGCATCCCACCAATCCTCCATCATCACCAAGCTCTTTTACCAATTTGCCACCATCTCTCACCAATCTTCCACCATCCTTGATCCAAATCCGAGCAGTTCATCCATCCTTGCATTGCATTCTAGAAAGTCATCATCTTTAGAAGTTCATCAACTTTGCATCCATCAACATCTTTTAGCCAAACATCTTGCATCCATTTAGCACTTGCATCTCCATTCCTGTTGAGACCAGATCTCGGAAAAGAAGAAGCATGAATCTTTATCCACCAACAACCTCATCCGATCCCAAACTTTTCACCAACGCCATGATGACCTATAATCCTCACATCCAAGCCAGTAACCCATGTGAAGATCCAAACATCCCTTCATCCCCCTTGGCAAACCAAGCATTTGTAAATCCTCCAGAAAGCCCATCAGCAACCAATTCCCTTATAGCACAACATCAGCAAAGCACGTTTGTTCACTACCTACCAGAAAATACCTCCATCCCACCATCTCTCTATCCACGCATCCCCATCAAAACTATCCAAGTTCTAGCACAAGCGTATTCTCCATTTGTCCAATCATTTCTCGATCCTATCATGCAAACACCCCAAGAGCTTTCCACCACTCCCCTTTTCTTGCAAGGAAGCCTCGCCAGTCCCGCAACACAAGCTGCAGTACCATCCGCTCCATCTCATACCCCTTTTGCTTCATCATCTGCTATGGCTGCCCAAGCCCAAATCCAAACCCAAAGTCAGCTTCCACCTCTCACACAAGCTTTTACACCACCACCATTCACAAGTCAAGCAATGCCTTTCACCATCAAAGGAGCATCGTCACCCTTCACCCCCCAAGCACCCGTACCTTCTTCTTTGGGGTTAGTGCAATCGCTCCCCATTCCAACCTCATCTTTCTCTTGGGTGTTTCCTTCATTTTCCTCCTCACAAGCATCCGCTCAACCACAACCTCAACAAGCTCCTCTCTCTCAACCATCATTCGTGTCCCAAGCTCCTATTGCTCCTACCATTTCATCATCCACTGCAGTGCACCCTAACACAAGCTCTCAATGGGGCCTTACGCAAGAAGAAATGAAGGCATGGGGGATCCCATCGCAATCCCCTACATCTATGGTTGCAAGTCAACAAACCGCCTTCACCCAAGCAGCACAGCAGCAACTACCCCAAGCACCGCCGGCTTCAAGCTATTCATCCCAAATCCCAAATACCTTCCAGCAAGTTCCACCACCTCAACAACCAACTTTCCCCAGCTATCTTACCCCATCACCCTTTGCTTCTAGCTTCCCCACATCTGTTCCACCTCTAAGTAACGCAGGCATGCACCCAGCTTATATCAGCCAAACCCAAAGCCAACCTCAGCAACTACCACCATCATACCGGCAAGCAGCATCATTCCAACAGCCTCCCCCACAGCAACCACATGTCCCCTTTTAGCAAACACCCATCATTCCTCAACAACAGCAAGTCTCTTGCTATCAACCTCAGCAACAAATCCCTATCATCCCCCAGCAACAACAAGTTCCCACCCATCAGTTACAACAGGAAGTTCCAAATGTCCAATATCAGCAAGTAGTCCCACAACAACCGCCAGTTCAACAACAGCAAGTAGCCCAACAACATCAAGCGGTTCCATATCATTTACCACAATATCCCCCTATGCCACACTAGCAATATCCCCAGCAACCATTGCCCCAGAATCAGTTCCAACCCATTTATCCACAGCAAGCGCTATATCCAGTTCCACAGCTTCCATCACAAGCAGAAGTCCCAGTTCCCTCGCCACTCAATGCTGAGTGGGAAGTAATGAAAAATGCTCTAAAGGAGCTACAAAGTGGAACAGAGAATAAAACATACAAATTCGAAGAGGTGTGCTCATATCCCTTCGATCGGTCCATAGCAACTATCCCTTTCCCCAAGCATTTTGAGATGCCCAAGTTCGACAAGTATCGGGGGAAAGGAGATCCAGTAAACCATATCAAAGAGTTCTACATGGCATGCCAAGAAGTAGCTTACAGTGATAACTATCTCCTGCGCCTGTTTCCCAAAAGCTTGGGAGGAACTGCTGTTGAGTGGTTTTACAAAATACCACATGGGACAATAAAAACCTTTGCTGAACTCTCTGAGAAGTTCATCACACACTATGCCCATAATGTGGAGAATGAGTTGTCCTTGCTAGACCTATGCAACTCAAAGCAGAAAGACGGAGAAAGCCTTGTAGAATACTTGCAAAGATGGCAGAATCTTACAACTAGGTTATCATATCAGCCGCCAGAGAAGCATCTAACAAAGATCTTCATTGATAACCTGCATCCAAAGCTATCCCATCACATATGAATGAACTGTCTCCAGACATATCAAGACATCAAGAGCAAAGGCATAGGCATCGAGAAAGCTCTCCTAGACGAAGGCACTATTTGTCACTTCAAGGATGATTCCAAGAATAAACCCAACAATGATAAATCCCGTTACTGGAATCGTAACAAGAATGTTGTTACAGATGGAGCCACTGACACTAAAAATGTACAATTCGTTGTGGCTAGTCCTACACCAGCTCAAACATACCAACCGCCACAAGCGCCCATCTATTAGCAACCCCCAGCTCCTGCATATCAAGCACCTATTTATGAGCAGCCTCCTCAAGCTCATCAACCACCCGTGCAATAGTATCAGCAGCAATACCAACAGCAACAGCCAGCACGTCAGGGCAATCCTATTAACGCAGTTAACGTTGCCCCAAGGCAGAACAAACCCAACAATCAGAACAATCCAAAGAGGACTTTCACACCTTTGGGTGAGCCTCTGGATCAGATCTTTTATCGGCTAGCCAAGGCAAATATGATCACATATCCATCCATCCCACAGAAGGATGACAACGCACCAAAGTCTGATTGGTATAAAGAACATGAATACTGTGATTACCATTGTGTGAAGGGGCACACAACATTGAAGTGTATGCGGCTTAAGAACTACATCCAGGATCTCATTGATTGCAAGGAGATCCAGGTCGATGCACCAGCTCAAGCTTCACCTAACGCTGGTTTGCAAATATATCAAAATGTGTTCCCTCAACATGATACCGGGAAGAATCAAGCTAACGCCAATCAGCCCCAAAATCGTGGCAAAGGCAAGCAAGAAGATCACACAGCGGCCTACATCAACTATGACAAGTATGTCGGATGCATAACTCAAGTTGAGCCCATCCAAGATGAGCCCACCATCAATACCATCCACGTCAGAGGGCCGGATCGACAATGTGCTGCAACTACCCGCAATGGTAGGATAACTGTTGCCGGTGCTCCTCCGAGATCAGCTGCTCCTCCAAGGCCAACATCTACTGCATCCACAGCACAGTCTAACACCAGGCCAGCATCAAATGCACGCGCAACACAGCATAATGCACCAAGAGCACAATACAATATCATAGAGCATCTTGGGAACATGCCAGCCCAAATATCTATCTTGGATTTGCTCCGCACATCACCCATCCATCAGGAGATCCTGGACAAAGCTCTAAAAGAAGGTCATGTCCCCACGGACATTAACACAACTCAGTTTGAAACTCTTGTGGGACACCTATCTGCAGCATGTGCCTTATCCTTCAAAGAATCTGATATACCAGATGTCGCTCCTGACCATACTCTCCCTCTCCGCATTGCTGTCATGGTCAGAGATTTCGCCATCAAACGAGTTCTAGTGGATAATGGCTCAGCCCTCAACTTGTGCACATTAAAATTCATCAAGAAGATCGGGTTCACGGAGGCCAACATACAGCATGAGCAAATCACTATCAAAGCATATGATAACTTGGAGCGTACCTCTGAAGGTACTATAACTTTGCCTATCCAGCTAGGCCCAGCAACGCAAGATACTCTCTGCCACGTTGTTGATCTTGACCTACCGTTCAATATCCTCCTTGGTCATCCATGGATCCATTCCATTAAGGCCGTACCATCTACTTACCATCAGTGCATCAAGTTTCCACATCAAGGCACTGAGGTTACCATCCACGCTGACCCTAACCCCTTCGCATACTGCCTTGCGATGGAAACATCTTTCCCTCATTCTACTCATTGTCCTGGAACCGATATTGGTACTTCTATTGCTAGCTCATCCCGATCCCATCGCGATCTAGAGACCATCCTCTCTTCCACCTTATCATCCATCAAGATCAATAACCAGGGTTGTGGCGAATACAGCCTCAGTGATGCATTTGCTGTAGGAGCTCTTCCACGTGATCCACATACTCAAGTGCGCCCAAGTTGTCAAAACAAGCCTGTTGAAGAACATTATAAGCTCAAGCAAATCGGAAACATGACTTTTGAGTCTCATGGTACCATCAACAGCAAAGAAATGGATCCAGATATTAACAAATGGTTATACAAAGATCCCCCATCACGTGACACACAACTTCTTGAGTACTTCAAAGAGAAATATCCAATCCCCTACAAAAATGTCACAGAACACTATAACTATCAAGGTGGTGGTCTAGGACCACAAGAGGATGGAAACTTATTTCCTATCATACCATCCCAGAATCCAGAATAGCAAGGACTTGGCTTTAATACCTCTCGCCTGCTTGAACAAGAGCCCAATACCACAACTGAGGGCACTAACATGACCAACGTGAACTTTTCAAATAGCCAGGATGACCTTGTGGAAATCGAAGACATCCCCGAAGAGAAAGACATCCGATCCTATGATGATATCTTTGCCGACGACACCCTCCTGGGGACTTCTGTTCTCCAACAACTCTCCATTAACCTCATAGATCTTCCCCTCACAAACCCCGACCTCATAGATTGGGACCAACCAAGCATTGCACACATCGATGAGTTCCAAAGCGCACAAGCACTCCTAGAATTCATGGGGGCATCAGGTCCAGCAAGCAATCAAGATCCAACATCAACCTCTGTCTATCAGCTTCACCCAGAAGGATATTTTGGGGAAGAGGCAAGCTTTAGTCGCAAAAATGATAAAGCAAAAGAACATCATGATTCTTTATGTGAAAACCCTTCTGGGGCACATTCTGACTCCAAAACAGTAAAAATAAAGGGCGTATCTTCTAGTGAAAACTTGGCAATTCAAGCGCTAGAAGATGAAGCCTTGCCTCTTCCCCCTATCCAAGATTATAGACCAGAGCAGTCGCCAATCATCATAGAGGAGACCAAGCCAATCAACTTGGGAACAAAAGAATGTCAAGGATCACCTACATTGTAGTCAACCTAACAGAAGGAGAAGAAATCGCTCTCAGTGCCTTGCTCAAAGAATCAGTTATCAACTTTGCATGGTCATACGCCCACATGCCTGGGCTTGATCCTAATCTTGTCGTTCATCATCTAGCAGTGGATCCTAATGTCAAGCCAGTGAAGCAAAAGCTAAGGAAAATGCATCCAAAGGTAGCATTGCTCGTCAAAGCAGAGCTTGAGAAGCTCCTTCAAGCAAAAATCATCAGAGCAATTGACTACTCAGAATGGATCTCTAACATGGTGCCAGTCACAAAGCCTTCTGGCGACATCAGAATCTGTACTGATTTCAGGGACTTGAACAAGGCATGCCCTAAGGATGATTTCCCATTGCCAAACATAGACATGCTTGTAGACCTCACAGCGGGTCACGAAATGCTATCACTCATGGATGCCTTTTTTGGTTACAACCAGATTCATATAGCAGAAGCAGATCAACATAAAACAGCATTCACAACCCCATGGGGTACCTTCTGCTACAATATGATGCCCTTTGGGCTAAAGAATGCAGGAGCAACATATCAGCGAGCAATGACAGCGATCTTCCATGACATGATCCACAAGATCCTTGAAGACTATGTGGATGATATCCTTGCAAAATCCAAAACAAGGGATGAACACCTCAACATCTTAGAGCGTGTGTTTGATCGTCTGAATCATTATGGCTTAAAGCTTAATCCAAAGAAATGTGTCTTTGGTGTTACATCTGGAAAGCTCCTAGGTTTCATAGTATCACGACGAGGCATAGAGATAGACCCCAAGAAGGTCAAAGAAATAACAGAGATGCCTCCACCAAGAACACTCAAATAGCTCAGAAGCCTACAAGGAAAGCTTCAATCAGTGCGTCGGTTCATTTCTCAGTTAGCAGACAAGTGCCAACCTTTTACGCATCTCCTATGCAAAGACACAAGCTTCAAATGGGATCCCATATGTCAAAGAAGCTTTGATAAGATCAAGGAGTATCTTGCCAATTCTCCAATCCTGGTACCACCAATTCCAGGACGCCCTCTCATACTCTACATCTCGGCAACCACTACAGCACTGGGGGCACTCTTAGCTCAGCATGATGATGACAACAAGGAGAGAGCCATCTATTACATCAGTCGCACTCTTGTCGGATATGAGCTTAATTATTCACCTATGGAAAAAGCATGCCTTGCAGTGGTCTTTACCACTCAAAAGCTTAGACATTACATGCTCAGTCACACAATCAAGCTCATTTCAAAGGTGGACCCCCTCAAATATCTACTATCAAAGACAACTCTCACAGGCCGTATGGCAAAATGGGTCATGATACTCAGTGAGTTTGACATCCAGTATATTGATCGCAAAGCAATCAAAGGGCAAGTCATTGCCGATCAACTAGCAGAAGCACCACTGGTGGATGCCTATCCACTAATCATGGAATTCCCTGATGAACACTTATGCATGATTGAAGAGCAGCCCATGTGGAAACTATACTTTGATGGCTCTTACACATCACATGGATCAGGGGCAGGAATCCTATTCGTCACACCTCAAGGTGACTACATCCCAAAATCATTCAAATTGGGATTCCCATGTACCAACAACATTGCAGAATATGAGGCACTCATCTTAGGTCTCAGAACAGCCATTCAGTGGAATATCATAGAATTACAAGTATTTGGAGATTCACAGCTGATTATCAAACAAGTCCTAGATGAATATCAAACAAAGGATGACAAGTTGCTACCTTACAAAGAGCTGGTGGACAAACTGCAAGAGCATTTCCTACATCTATAGTTCACACAGATCCCAAGACTTCAGAACAAAGCAGCGGATGCAATGGCAACCATTGGATCCTTGTTAGAAATCCCACGCGACGCATCACAATATGAATTCCTAGTCGAGCAACTACATACGCCAGCTTATGAGAACGTTGATGCAGAAATGGTATGTGTCTTGGTTGGTCCCCAATCCCCATGGTACCACGACATCCATGCATATCTAAAAAATGGTATCATATCTCCCCATCTCACCAATAACCAATGCCAAAACCTTATTCGCAGAGCTTCCCGCTACACTCTTGTAGCCAACACCCTATATCGTCGTGGGTATCACAATGTCCTATCTAGATGTTTAGATTCAAACGAGGCCGTCCTGGCCTTACAAGAAGTTCACGCTGGAATTTGCGGTGCCCACACGAGTGGCATGGTTCTAGCAAAGCAGCTGCTTAGAGTTGGATATTATTGGCCAACAATGGAACATGATGCATGTGATTTTGTCAAGAAATGTCTCCCATGTCAACAGCATGCCAATTTGATACATGCACCAGCACAGGATCTACAGCCTATTGCACCACCGTGGCCTTTTTCATGTTGGGGCCTCGACCTCATTGGCTTGATCACCCCCCTCTCTTCGGATGGACACAAGTATATCATAACAGCCACAGAGTACTTTACCAAATGGGTTGAAGCGATTCCGCTCACCCTTACTACTGGCATCCAAAT
Organism: Chamaecyparis obtusa; assembly: GCA_027943335.1. Lineage (NCBI taxonomy): Eukaryota > Viridiplantae > Streptophyta > Pinopsida > Cupressales > Cupressaceae > Chamaecyparis > Chamaecyparis obtusa. Next base: position 741,945 of record BSBK01005759.1, read on the forward strand.
ATCCAAGTTCATCCTCTACCATATCATTTGCCGCTTCGGCATACCATCTACCATCTTCACAGACCATGGCACACCTTTTGAAAACCAGCATGTGGATGATCTATGTGCCAGACTCCACATCCATCACCGTTTCTCCAGTCCATATTTCCCTCAAGGAAATGGCCAAGCTGAGGCAACTAACAAAACTATCTTGAAAATCCTCAAGAAGGTTGTCAATGATTCTGGTCGTGACTGGCACCTCCAAATCAATCCCGCCCTTTGGGCCTACCGCACTTCTTATCACACTCCCATAGGCACCACCCCATACTCCCTTGTATATGGTGCTGAAGCTGTTCTACCGATCGAGGTTGAGCTCCCCTCATTGCGAGTCTCCATGAAGAACTACACCACTGATGAAGATTATCGTGTAGCCCGTCTCACACAGCTAGACCTGTTAGATGAAAAGAGACAGCAAGCATATGATCACCTGGTGGCATACCAAAATCGACTCAAAAGGAGTTATAACAAAAAGGTCCATCCTAGACAATTCCAGGTCGGTGACATGGTCCTTAAAGAAAATCAGAAGGTCCTAGCAAATAGAGAAAAGAAAGGCAAGTTTGAGCCTACTTGGTTGGGTCCCTATATTGTCACCGCATCCTTCGGCTCGGGAGCCTATCAGCTATCAACACCAGAAGGTGAGCCCTTGAATGATCCTATCAACATCATCCATCTGAAGAGGTTCTATGCCTGAACCTGATCCTGCATATATTAGAAAATCCAAAAACATTCAAAAAAGCAAAAAAAAGCAAAAAAGAAAAGAGAAAGAGAAAATGATCGTCCAAACGGTGAAAACTTGGCAATTCAAGCGCCTTGGACAAGTATGTTGGTGAAAACCTGGTAAACAGGCACCAACATAGTAAACTGGGCTTTTTATCTATTCAGTTGTCCTTTCAGCTACCGTCCTCATCCTCCATCCATAACAGACCTCCCAGCAATTCCATCTCCCCTATCTTCCAAGCATTCGGCTTCCATCTTCCTCCAACCCATCTGCAATCCATATCCTATTCCAAAGCTTTGTACCATATCTTGTACCATATCCTTATCCCTTTCCTATACAGCACAATCCTTTCTGTAAATATCCTTCTTGTCTCTGTCCTAGTGAGAGTCCCACCGAGTGTGATCTTCCTATCCCCAATCCTGAGCTTCTGTACATATCCCTTGTGCATATCGTTCCTCCTTGTTGTACATAACCTTTGTCCATCCTGCAGCAGCATTTGATCAAATATCTTGTCCCATCCCCAGCCTCAGAAAATTTGTAGTCCCACTCAAGCCTTGTGCTTCAGCAACATCAATTGATGACTTATCCTTGCTCATCCTGATTATTCCTTGAACTTCAGCTTTTTGCCAGCGAACAACTACACTTATTCTCTCACCAACCCATGGGTCCTTGAGGATATATCGTTCCTCCTGTCTGACCTAATCTTCCATCCTGGTCCTTGAGGATATATCTCCTCCTGTCCAACCAATCTTCCCACCATCAATCACATCAAATCTCTCTCCTTGGCAAAGGATGTCTTTTTGGAGTTTTCATTTTGACCTTGGATTTTGTCCTTTGGGTCTTGTTAATCTTTTACAGCCTCTCATTGTTCTCTACTCAACGTCACCACGATCCTTTATATCATGGTGTGCTGCGAATGAGGATAATCTGGGGCAAGGTCTTTTGATCTTTTGCTTCTGCCTGTGAGTCAGTCGTGTGTTTGTGGTTTCTTCAGCATCATTTCCACCATGCCTCCTTCGGGTTTCATGTGCGATGCTGGGGAAACCCTGCGTGTCTTTTTCACGTCAGTCCTATGCAACACTGGTGACAAGGCCTCGTGATCCCGGTATCCTTGGCAGGTCTCTAGCATTGCTATATTAAACTAGGTTGTGCTCTCCACATTTGCACTTGGAGCTTCCCCATCTCCCCTGCATCCTGCATCATATAGATTAATCTTGCATCCTCATGTAGCTGCATCCTGCATTTTGCATTCCATCTCATCTTGCATTCACTCATCTTTGCTCTTGGAAGCTTGGTTATTTATCTCCCCTTCTTCCTAGGTCCTTCCTTCTCTGTTTCCTTTCGAGAAAATTTCACAATGTTTGCTCCTTGCGTTATTTTCTCGAGGGGGCACAATCCCTTATTCCTCTAAATTCTAGCCTTGGGCATCTTATTTTCTTGTCTTTGACGCCATGCCACTTGCGACATCGCATCAAAGAGGGGCAAAATGTAGACACCTAAAAATCCTTTAGAAAATAAATTATTTTTATTTTCTGAAAAATCCCTGATGACATCATCATTTATTAATTAATTATTTATTTAATTAATTAATTTATTTTTATGTCATTAAATCCCTTTATCTTAATTAAAAATATTTAATTAAGAAATCCCTCCCAAAAATGTTTAAATCTTATTTAAACATTAATCCCCTATTTATTAATTATTTTAATTAATAAATTGACCAAAAATCCCCCAAAAAATAATGAATTTATTTTTTGACCAAAACTTGGCCAATTTTCTTAAGACCACTAACCTCTTCCAAAATCTTCTAATCCCTTCTTAATTTCGATTAAAAGGCTAATCCCACCTTTTCTAACCCTAATCTCAACTCAAAATATTTAATTAAGATTAAATATTTAATTTTCATATTTATTGAAAATATTTCAATAAATATTCCCATAACTTAAGCTTTTGGAATGAATAACTTTTATTCCATAAAACCAATGAGAATTCTAGACTCTTCTAGAATCTTCTCAACCCAACCTCTTCACCCATCCTAATCCTAAAATCCCCTAATCCTAATCCTAATCCTCCCCCTAACCTTGTCACATTCCCTAAACAAGGTTAGCCAACTCCTAAGCTTGACCCAAAGTCAACAAACTTCTAGAGGCTTCTCTTACATGCATTAAGTGCATTTAAAGCCTCCTTATCCCTCTTACATGCATTTATGATGCATTTAAGAAGCCCCTCACCCCTTTCTTACACCCTTTGACCTTAGGCACATTTCCCAAATTGTGCACATTCCTCCCATCTTTCAACCCAATGCCCTTGTGACACTTGTCACAAGGAGGTGGCCTTGAACTAGCACAATCCATGTGCTCCTCTTTGAATGAATCTTGGCCTCTCTTAAGGATTTTGATCCTAGCCACTCATTCATCTTCCCAAAAGTCTATAAATAGTCCTCATTTCCAAGAGCAAAATATCCATTCACCTTTCATTTTATGCATTGTTATCATGTCCATTTAGCTCTAGACTTAGCATAAGCAATACTAATTGTTAGTTTCTTTTTATCATCTTCAAGCTTTCTTAAAGAACATCATAGCTTAGCAATAATGGATTAACATAGTTTCTTTTATTGTTTTGCATAGCATATAGCATCATATCACACCTATATTTGGTCTAAAATCAATCTTAGTATGCATTAGAATATGCTCCAAGTGCTTAGAGAGCACACCCACATCCCTCTAATTGAAGCGAATCAAACATTTGCTCTATAGCACTTGTTTTTTTAGCAACAATCTTGAGGTGGCTTTGGTTTTGTTTTCATGTCTTATGCTATTTTTTTAGTTCATGAATATGTTAGATTAGTCTAATGTTTGAATGTTTCAGCCTTTCAAGACAGGTAACAGGTTCAAAATCATAGTCTACAGGTTCTAAAAGTGAAAGGCTCTTTTATTTGGAGCAGTATTCAAAATGCTAAGGAGGCAGCCTTTAAAGGGGATAAGTGGTATCTTGGCAATGGTAGAAGGATCAGGTTTTGGGATGATTGCTAGCTCAAAGACTGTCCCCTTAGCTTTGTCTCTACTTTTCAACCTTTCATTAACCTTTGCAGTTAGAGATTTGGATCAAGGGTTAGGGACTATTGGAGAAATGGCTCGTGGACTGACCTTTCCTTAATGGATGAAACTTAAGCCTTTGATGCTGGATCTGATGATCTGGAAGGTCAAGTCATCTAGAGAAGATGAGCTTTTTTGGGGTATTCTTCCTTCTAGTATCTTCACTATGGCCTCTTGTTCTGAGCTCTTGCTGAAGCAGTTGAATCCTCTCCCTTTCTGAGCTTAGGTGTGGGATAAAAGTTTAATTCGAAAAATTAATATTTTTTTCTAGCTAGTTTTGCAAAATAAAATTCTTTCTATAGACAACCTCCAGAAATGTGGCATGATTTTGAGTAATAGATTTTTTTTGTGTAAAAAAGTTGAGGAGTTGGTCTTCCATCTCACCATTGATTTCTGCTTTGCTTGGCAAGTTTGGTGTCTTTTGTTACAATGCTGGCAGATTAACTAGTTTTTTCCCAACAATATGGAGAATTTTTGTATGCAGTGGAGAAAAGTAGAGGTCTCCATGGATTAGTAGTTGTGGAACCTTATTGCTTCCCATGTGATATGGACATTATGGAGAGAACACAATGACATAATATTTAGGAATATTGAACTCCCGCCTATGATGATTGTTGAGAAGATTAAGAGAAGTATCAAGGAAAACTACAGATCGTCGATTGGTAGGAAGATGGACTTCAATGCTGGTCTTGTCAGTGTTGGGCCCACTAATAAAAACTCAATTCAAAGGGAGAATGCCATCTAGATTTCTCCTCCCCATGGATGGATAAAAATAAACTTCAGTGGTGCTATGAAGGGCAACCCAGGCCTGGTGGGTTATGTTGGTCTCATTCATGATGACATGGCCAATTGCCTTGCTGCTATGGCGATGCCCATTGGGGTGCAAAGAAACCATGTGGTGGAAGCCATGGCCCTTCTACAAACTCTTAAAATTATTAAGAAGAATATGGCTCAAAATTTTTGGATTAAAGGAGATTCAATGAATATATTAAGGTGTATTAATGAAATGAAAAAACCATCATGGTCCATTAAGGAAATTATCGAGGAAGCCAGGGTAATTATTAGGTCTTTTAAACAAGTTATTATCTCTCATGTTTACTAGGAAGTGAATTGTACCACTGATGAGTTGGAAAATTTTGTGGTGAAATCTAAGGACATCATGATCTAGCATGGTTGTAGCAATCTCATTGTCGATATGAAAGCCAAGCTAGCTTTTGACAAGTTTCAAAGAAAAAGGGTGGATTAGGTGTATCTCAAGAAGTTATCATGATTAGACACATCTTAGTGAAATAGGGTAATATGATTACAGAAAGTGGTGCCTTTCCCAAGATTACTAATTACAGACATGAGTTAACCTTTGTTAATTTCAAAGTTTCCTTTTCTTTCAACATTTGGTTTCTCTCTGCTTATGATACTATTATTGCTAGCTTCAAGATCATGGGTGGTGGGCTTAATCGTAGAGAACCGAAGGACTGTGAAATGGAAAAAAATGCTAGAGGTTTGGGAAATTCTCACAAAGGGGGGTTTTAATACCTATATGGAAAGGTTGCATGGGACTAAAGATAGTGCTATGAAGATGTTCGTAGAATCTTGGAAAAATAGGGAAGTCACTATAGCTAGTCTCACTGTGAACATAACTGAGGAACTCATTGCTGAGGTGTTCGGGCTTAGCCTCAAGGGCATCAAATTTTACAAAGACAAGAAATTTTTTCAAAAGGCCATCTAGTGCTTCCCCAAAAGCAAGGATGAAGGAAAAAGTTTGGTGACAGATTCAAGTGGGTGCTATGATGTTGCTGCATTCAAGGAAATCTGGGTGATGGTTATGATGGCGATCATGAAATATGTTACCCTGGATAGTAGGTTTAAATATGCCCATTCCTACCATTTTGTGTTGCTATGTCATTTCCGTCATAAGATTAGGGTGTCTTTTCCTTACTATATCCTTCAGTCCCTCTGCCTTAGTATTTCCTAGCATAGGAAGAAGGAGAAGAAACCCATTCTACATGAAGGGCTTTTTCTTCTCATTGTAGAACATATTAAGAAGACTGCTAGCTCTATCCCTATCATTTCTTCACCCAAAACCTTTGGCTTGGCTAAGAAACATATTGGGGAGATGGTTGTTAAAGAGGAGAGTCCCTCAAGAAAAAAATTAAGAAAGGATAAGGATGCCTGTATGGAAATTGATACCATTGCTGATAGTGTGGTTGGTTATGAGGACATGACTGATTCAACCAAGGAAGATAGTGATGCTTCAACTTTAGTTTTGAATACAACTTCTAGGGATAATGATAACATGGAAGAGGAGGCTACTGGCACTATGGAGGTGGGGAATACCTCTGGTATCAAGAATAATAATGTGGATGATAAGAATGAGGAGGATGTTGGCAGTCAACAAGTGCCCATCTTGGTGAAGTATGATAGTTCTGAAGATCATGACATGCTCATCTCCCCTAAGCTGGAGGTGATTATGGAGGTTCATTCAAATATTTATAAGGATTCCATGGACGTGGAGAAGATTCCCTCTGATGCAGAGATGACTTCTCCTAGTGTGGAGAAAGTGAATGTCACTGTCAATTCTCAGAACATTCCCTTTATTAAAACTGTGGATATGTAGGAATGGAATGTTCAACTATTCAAAGAAGACATGGATGAAAAAATCAACCCTCCTTTGGGGTTCTCTAGATTGCAAAGGCTACTTCCATGTATTCATTTTGTTTATTGAAATGGGTATTTCAGGAAATAAAGAACTTGAATTTAAAATGTCATTCCATTTCTGCTAAGCTGGATTCCTTGTAGGAAAGGCTGGAGTGTGGTTTGATCACTATGAAAGGAAACATGAATAATGATAGGGACAAGAAGGTATAGGAAATGCAGGCTAGAATGTATACACTAGAGAATGCCATGAAGAAACACATGCAGGATAATAATATGTTCATGGGTTTTTCCATGGACTGCTTTCTGACCATCAAAGAGGAGTTGGATGCTGGCTCCCCTAGAAAGAAACCTAAGGAGGATAATGAGGAGATGGAAGACGAGGGTCCAAGTAAATGTACTAGGTCTATGAAAAGGAGAAAGATCCAAGAAAGAATCTAGGAGCTTTCCAACTTCAATGCTGCTATAAAGAAGATCTTTGAGGTGAAGCAGGAAGTAGATGAAACTCGTAAAGATTTTTCTTAGTGCCCTAGGTTCTTGGTGCTAGCCTTTTCTTTTTGGTTCTTCCTGGTAGTTTTTTTTTTTTGGTGTTTGGTTTTAGGGTCTTTCCTATTGGTTTTGGTTCTGGTAGAGTGGGTCTTAGTCCTGTTTCTCTTTAGTATACTTAAATGCTAAAAATACTCTATCTTGTACGAGGTTTCGGGTCCCCTTTAAACCCTATTTTTTCTTGCAATAAAAAACATCACCTCATCACCAACTTAAAAAATATGATGTCTCCTAGACTTTTCAACATTTTCCTTATACTTCATATTATTTTGTTCCTACTTTGACTTCACTTCCTTATGTAAAGACTTCAAAAAATCAGAAAATATTTCTCCTTCTTCACTTCTCTTTTCTTCACCAAAAATATCCCTCAAATATAATACTCCTCTAGGTTGCATTCCAGTAACAATCTCAAAAGGTGTTTTTCTTGTATTCCTATTCATAGAATTATTATATGCAAACTCATCTTATGCTAATAACATATCCCAATTACTCGGATTATCTCCAACTAAACATCTGAACAAATTACCCGAGCTTCTATTCACAACCTCTGTGTGTCTAGCTATCTATGGATAGAATGTAGAACTAAACCTCAACTCAGTGTCCATCTTATTCCAAAAAGTCATCCAAAAATAACCAATAAACTTGCTATCTTGGTCAGAGATAATACTCCTAGGTAATCCATGCAATCTAGCATTCTCTTTGAAGAAAATCTCAGCAACATGCACAACATCTGTGTTGGAAATTTAGTTGGGAAAAGTGATACTGAGAGGGGGGGTGAATCAAATATCACCTATTAATCCATTTTAGCATTACAGAAAAACTTTGCATAGCATTAACAAAACTTCATCAATGTAATGGAACTAATACTCTAAACATCATTCAAGAAAGTACTCATAACACAATAGGTTTGGTTACCTAGAAACCCTTGAAAGGTAAAACTGGGGTGGGGATGACACCCAAAAATCTTCACTACTACAGTATAAAGTTTTCCTGTTAGGGATAAAAATTTGATCACAAAATATGATCTACCCTATGAGGGTTCTACCCTATTAAGAGCTAAAATACTTATACAATCTACCTTGCAAAAGGATTTAAAACTTACAACTAAGTAAGCACTTGGTTAAGAGATTACATAAGGTTTGTTAAGAGATATACCTTGATGCACTTGTTAGAATGTCTCAGTACCTGATCCTTCAGTCTAAACTATATGCTAATTATAGATCTTCTCCTTCCAGCATTTGATTTGATCTTATCTATCAAGTTTATCTATGTTTTTTCCTTTACTGCTTTCCTCTGTTACACTCGGTCACTAAACTCAATCATAATGCTCCATTGGTTTGAATGTATTCTCTGCTCATCCATTTTATTCCATTTGTATCATCTCACACACACATTAGGGTTTAGATCTTCTCCTTATATAGACAACTGATCTTCTCCAAGATTTAAGATCTACGATTCAGATTTACTCTTTTTGCCACTTAAGCCTTCATAATTCTGATTGGCTCCAAGTATTGCATTGGGATCAATGATTGTAAAATAGGAGCATAATTACCTATGTGATTTCCTCAACAAATAAAATACATAACAAGAATGTCAGCCAAAATGTTTTACCTTGGTGGTTATGCCATATCAAACTCATATGTCAATTCCAGCTAACTTGGCAATTGATGTCTCTGGTACTCGACATTCACTATACTTGGCATTCGCTAATATATCTGTCGCTTGGTATAAACTACTTAACATAGCTTGGAAAAAACTAACTCAACTAATACAAAAGTACTTAGTGACCATTGGTTTACTCCACAGTGACTACTGCTCGTTAAATATACATTACATGTCTCGGCCTATACATGATGACTCGGTTGTAGTGATAACCGACCAACATTGCCTAGATAATGACTAAGTGTAGGACACTAATAGACAACAAAACTATAGGGATCTACAATCTCCCCCTTTGACATTAGTGACAAAAACACTTTGTCATGACATTATAATTATATTTACAAGGGTACTTAGTATTAGCAGAATAGTCCCCCTAAGATATATATATATACAAAACTGAGTATTCTTATTCTGTTACCTCACTTTGTGCCTAGATATGTCATTTAATTTCCCCCTTGTTTTTGGCACTCTTCATTTCTTTGGGAGTAGGAATCATGAATTATTTCTCTAGAAATGGTTTATGAAGCATCATAACCATATGTAATGCAGATTCCCATCCTGATGTAGCAAATTTTAGAACCTTTGATTGTCCTTCTAGCTCGGTAGCTATATTGACTAGGCTCTCGGCTCTAGAAAGATGAGGATATTTCTGTGTTAAGTCCTTATCCTTTTCTAACTCTCTTTGAATGGTCTCCAAATGAGGTTTCAACATTATTTTCATAGAGAGTAGATGAGCCCTTATTTTACCATCATTAGCCATCAACTTGGCTATCCTTCCTTGTGAATGTAGAAGCTTGGCATAATGTTTTGAACTGGAACTTGCATCCAAGCTCAAGGATTGTTCAGTAGACTTTATTTCTTGTTGTAGTTTGTATACCAGCTCCTAGTTATCCTTCATAAATTATTCTAGAGCACATAGTTTGGTATACACATATTGTGCATTCACTACCACTTCTTTGAAATTGGTTATTAGAGTAGAGAGTTCTACCCATTTTACTACAATCTCGATAGATACCATGTTCAATACCTTTGTTTCAAACTTCCTTTCTGACCACTACAACAATTTATAATTTGCTTCTCTTTCTTCATAAGTCACTTTCTTGACTATATGGACAATTTGTTCTAGTATGGGGTCAGAGTTATTTACATCATACATTTCAAAAGAATCAATAAATATTTCTTTTATCTCATGTAAAACTTTCTTTTGTTGATGTTCTCTTCTAAGTTCTTCTTGCCTTCTTTTCCTCTTTAGTAGATCTTGCAATATCTACATCTGCTCATATGATAAGTTATTTGAATCCCATTTCAGAATTACAATAACTTTGTCAATTACTACCTCCGGTGAAGAAAATTTCACCTTCTTTTTCAGTGCCTTCTTCTTTGGTGTACTCCCACTCGACATCTATACAAGAGCTTGTATTGCCTCTTGTTCCTTAGGCTCTTGGATATCAATATCTTTGTCCTTCTCTTCTTTTCCCTTATCCTCCACATGAGGACTTACATTCTCTAATGCAGACTGCTCTCCTTTGTCTTTTTGTGACTCCTCAACATATGTAGACTAATGTGTAGTTGCCGATGGATCATGTTCCTCAGTAGTGCTCATACCGGATAACATGTCAACTGTAACAAATTCAATTTTGGTAGGGGTTGTCTTGATAGTTGATGTATCATCAATATTTGGATAATCTATTACTTGTAAGAGTATAGTATTATTTTCTGGCAAAGATGTGTCTTTTGCTTCCTCAGCTTGTATGTCTACCTCGGTCAATACCTGACTCTTTACTGAGTTATCCTCTGTGATGTCAACAATACTTAATCCAGATAAATTTTGACATTTTTCCTCTTTGGGAGCTACTTTCTCCTAAATAGGTGGCTCAATTATATCTTGTACATTATTTAGCTCAACACCCTTAGATGTGCTAGCCTCTTGATGTGCATCCTTGTCAATTAGAAAACCAAAAATTATCTTCCAAGTCTTTATACTTTCCTGTACAACATCCTCAACCTTGTGTTGAAGGATAGACTAAGCTCTAAGTTTAGGAACGAACTTGTTCCTGTATTGTTCTACAACTTGCTAAATACTGACAGAGGGTAGATCTGGTGAAAGTTGAGCAAGTGTACTCTCCCTTATCTGCTTCTCATTCACTAGAGAAAAATCCCATTTCTATGCAACTCTATTGCTTAACTCCTTAGGGATGAGTTTCCCCAAATGTATAGGTAACATCTTGAAAGTATAGAGCATCTCAAGAATAGCTTCTTCTACTTTCTCCTTATCTCCTATACTCATGCTCTCAAATCTTAAATGTTTCAAACTTGTAAGTCCAATAGAGTTCTTGATAGTATGGCATATTTCATCCACATTTGGTTTTATAATCTATACTACAACCTTCTTCTCTACCTACTCATCACTCTCTATCTCCTCATCATCTTTCTCTAAATTAAGTTTTCTCCTAGGCCTTTTGCTTGTCTGGCTTGACTGCCTTAGGCTTAACTATTTTTCTTTTCCTTGATGCATGGGTTTTCTTTTGTGACTTGACAGCTATAGCTATAGAGACTGCCCTTGTTCTCAGCCTAAGCACAGGTGATGATGTAACCTTAGGTTTTTGCATCATTTTACTCATGGGCTCGACAAGTACTACCTTCTTCCCTTTCTTATATTCTACTACTATTTCTTCTTCTTCATCACTCTCACTGGGATCACTTGCTTCATCTTCTTCCAGTCCTTGTGTTAATTCAAAAAGGTGCATCCTCCTCTATTTCTCCCATTATTTTTACTAGATTCTTCACAATTTTCTTCCTCTTTCTCTCTACAGTTGCAGCCTTCAATCCCATGGTTATTTTGGATTTATCCTCTACATACATTCCAAAGTAAGGAGCCTTTTTATCAATTTCCTTAGCTAACAAGATTGTTATAGCTGTTGTGGACTCATCAATATTTACCTCATAAGGTAATGGCATTAGCCATGAAACCCTTGATAAAATAGCTTGTGCATAAGTGAAATCTGTGTCGACTAAGAAACAAATGTCCTAGCTATACTTCTCAACTAAATACATAGGAATCCTACTCCTTTTCCTCATTTTCTTCTTGAACTCAATGAAATAATTTTCCATCACACTCTCAAAGATTTCTCATATTTGACTGATAAACTTATTTATTTGTACTGTGACTAGTTTCTTCTTATCCCAAATTACTCCTCCAACAGTAGGAAAACACTTCTCAATATAAAAGAATAGACAAACAAGTAGGGAATTGAACTTACACATAGCATTATTTTCTTTCTAGATTGAAGTTAGATTTTTGGCAAGTTGAGTCAATTGGAGCTTGGTGAGATTGTAAGTATGTCCTTTCTTGATAATTTTCCAAGCCCGATCAGCTGCCATGCATTGGACACTATCCAACTAACTAGACTGGTAGAATTTGTGAGCAATTACCCTCACCGCAAAATCAATCTCTAGATTAGCGATGGTGGAGATTGTCATTCCATGCTTATTCCATAATGCCTAAGTTTTTTCCTGAATCTCCTCCTTTCTTAAACATTTCATTGTTCTTTTACCAAAAAATGTAGGGTAGCCAGTTACCTGATGAATCATGTCCTTTATTATTTGAACCGGTCCATCCTCTAGCCACAATTGCATGTCGTTCACTCTACTCAATATGATTTTGATCCATTCCACTTTGAAATTTTGTGGAAAATCTATGAAATGAACTAACCCTTTCTTGGTAATCATCTTGTGTTCCAGCTTCAATACCCCATTTCTGCACAATCTATCATATGCTTCCCTAATTTCATAGTCTCTAATTTCACCAATTTTGCACATGTAACATGACCTAATGTCATTTATCATCAATACATTTTCTAGAACCAATGACAGAGCACCAGTAAGATCTCCCTTGAGCACGCTCTTTGGAACGGCCTGAAACTTTTCTGGTTTATACACTTCATTCCTTACTAATTGTACATTGAAAACCTCCTTCCCTTGTTTCTTCATTGCAGTAGATGAAGATGATGCCATTGATTTTAACTTCAAATTCTTGAAAAATATTTTTTCTCGGTAGGGTACCTTTGCGTAAGTGTTCTGCAAATGATTTTCTGACGACACACTGAAAAGATTTGTAATCACCCTTAAATAAATAGGTTACACACTCTTTGAATCACTCAAAGAAATTTCAATTCACTGGTGAAATGAAATGAATGGTAACATTCCTCTTTATAGACTTCAAATAGTCGAATTAGGGCCTCATACATTTTCCGTACACATTCTAGGTGCAATACAGCTATCTCGACAATCTCATGCTAGGCTCGGCTAACACAAGCTTAGTTGATACAACTATTCAGACATAGCTCAGTGTACATTACATCTCAGCTACCACAAGCATTCAGTATACATTGATAACTCGGTCAAAACACTGATGCTTGACATCAAAAAATGAATTGCTCTACTTTGCTCAAATATGTCCTAATGCATCTTTATCTATGCAGATATGGACTTTTACTCAATCTAATGTTAGGAATTGATATAAGATAAAGCATTGTAAGACTCAGCTCCATACCATCTTTTCTTAGCTCAAAGAAGTGTGATCACCTAATCCATTGGATTGGGTGACCTCAAGTGCACTAGCTTCACTTGTGCTTCCTTCTTATTTCTTCTTCCATGTTTTATTCATCTAATTTCTCAATTTCTCATAGATATGTTCATTCTTTCTTTGATCATTGCTCGGTATGGGTGATCTACAGTCTTTCTTTAGATGACCTATCTTGTTACATTTATAGAAAACCATACTTCCATTCATCCAATTTTTAGATTTACCTATGAAATGAGTCTTCAAGAAATTTTCTCCAATGTGTCCATATTTTCCACAGTAATGACAACTGTACCAAGTGTTATAATCCCAATTGTATGAGTTACTCTTCATATATGACTTAGTCTGTTCATTTGATGACCATTTAGGTTTAGATATGCATTCAAATGCTCTATGTCCATACTTTTGACAGTTGAAATAGTGTCCTTGAAATTTTGGTGAGGTAGGTGGACTGCTAACATTAAACCTGCATTCTTGTGCCTGATGTCCATGTTGTTTACAGTTAAAGAAATATCCATTAAATTTAGGTTTAGGATTAGACTTACCATGTTTTCTTCTGCAAATGTTAGCTGTATGTCCTAAATTCAAACAATGATAGCATGTGGGCTTGTTGTTCTTTGGTTTAGCATTATTTTTCTATCCACTTTTTGATGATTCTCCTTCTTTAGTGGATGATGAATGCTCATTTAGTCCAAGTCTAGATCTATCACTAGATCTTCTAGGTGATCTTAATAGCTCTTCAAATTATTTTTTAGCTTCATTCAGTTTGTTTATCCTTTCATTAATTTCCTTTTCAGATCTTAGCTCATTTCTTAGCTGATCATTTTCAGATCTCAGATTGTTGATTTCTATATCTTTCCTGCCCAATTCTTGATTAACCAGCAACCGTTGATTTACATGTCTATTTGATTGTAAGTCAACCTTTGCATGTCACTTTTCCTTTCATCAAGTCTCATTGATCTTTGTCTTTTGTCTTCTTCAGCCATTGTCTTGTCTTCTTCAGCTTTATTTTTCTATTCAACAAATTCACAGAGTTTGACAGATTGAATTTCTTGTTCTCTCTTTAGATTTTTGATGTCATCACTTAGTATGTTGTTTTTCTCAAGTAGCTCTTTTATGTCTTTGTCACTTTTTGAAAAGTTCCCATTATCAAATAGTCCAGTAGCATCTTCTTCTTGATATCGTGATTCATTTTGTTGAATAGCAATTTCTCTTCTCATGCTTAAGGATTTCTTTAGTTCTCCTCTAGCTACTTCAAGTTGTTGTAATGCAAGCTGAACATCGATCTTCTAATTCTCTATAAATTTTCCCAGCTTATAAACCTCCATCTCAAGATCTTTATCTTTAAGTGGTTAGACTTTCTATAAGAAGCCCTAGTGCTCTGATACCCATTGTTGGAAATTTAGTTGGGAAAAGTGATACTAAGAGGGGGGGCGGGGGTGAATCAGATATCACCTATTAATCCATTTTAGCATTACAAATTTTTTTTTCATAGCATTAACAAAACTTCATCAATGTAATGGAACAAATACACTAAACATCATTCAAGAAATTACACATAACACAATAGCTTTGGTTACCCAGAAACCCTTGAAAGCTAAAACTAGGGTGGGAATGACACCCACAAATCTTCACTACTACAGTATAAAGTTTTCATGTTAGGGATACAAATTTGATCACAAAATATGATCTACCCTGTAAGGGGTCTACCATGTTAAGAGATAAAAGATTTATACAATCTACCTTGCAAAAGGATTTAAAACTTACAACTAAGTAAGCACTTAGTTCAAAGATTATATAAGGTCTGTTAAAACCTTTACCCTAATACACTTGTTAGAATGTCTTAGTACCTAATCCTTTAGTCTACACTTTATGCTAATTATAGATCTTCTCCTTCCAGTATTTGATTTGACCTTATCTATCAATTTTATGTGTTCTTTCCTTCACTGCTTTACTCTATTACACTCGGTCACTGAACTTTATCAGAATGCTTCATTGGTCTAAATGTATTCTCTGCTCATCCCTTTTATTCCCTTCACATCATCTCACATACACATTAGGGTTTAGATCTTCTCCTTGTATAGATAATTGATCTTCTCCAAGGTTTAAGATCTACAATTCAGATTTACTCTTTTTCCCGCTTAAGCCTTCCTAATTCTGATTGGCTCCAAGTATTGCATTGGGATCAATGATTGTAAAATAGGAGCATAATTGCCTCCATGATTTCTTCAAAAAACAAAATAGAAAAAATAAATGTCGGCCAAAATATTTCACCTCACTGATTGTGCCATATCAAACTCATATGTCAATTCTAGCTAACTTGGCAATTGATGTCTCTATTACTTAGTAATCACTGTACTTGGTGTTCATTGATATCTCTGTCACTCGGTATAAACTACTTAACATAGCTTGAAAAAAACTAACTCAGCCAATAAAAAAGTACTTAGTGACCATTGTTTTACTTGGCAGTGACTACTACTCAGTAAATATAAATTACATGTCTTAGCCTATACATGATGACTTGGTCGCAGTGATGACCGACCAACATTTCCTAGATAATGACTAAGTGTAGGACACTAATAGACAAAAAAATTATAGGGATATACAATCTAATGTTTTCTTGCATGGTATGAAATGTTCCATTTTAGAAAATCTATCCATAAAAACAAATATAGAATCATACTATCTTGTTATCTTAGGCAATCCAAGCACAAAATCCATACTAATGTCACTCCAAGGTTTCTCAGGAACATAAATAGGTGTATAAAATTGATTATTCTAACTTACTCCTTTTGCGACTTGAAAAATTCCACAACTCCTTACAAACTTTTGAACATCCTTATACATTTGTGGCCAATAATACTTTTCCTTAAGAAAACTCAATGTCTTATCATTTCCAAAATATCTAGCCAATCCACCACAATGCTTTTCTTTAATCAAATTAATTCTCATGGAACTTCTTGGTATACAAAACTAAATTTCTTTAAACAAAATACCTTCTTGAATGAAATATTCCTCAAACTTACTCAGTTGTTCTGAAAAATTTGGTTCTCTACACTCTCTCCACGCCTCATAAAAGTCATGGTTTTTATCATACATCTCCTTCATCTCATCAAAACCAAGAACTGCAATGTTCATCTCGGTCAACAAAGAACATCTTCTACTTAGTGCACCTACAACTCAGTTAGTGACTCGACTCTTATGATTGATCACAAATGTGAAACTCTGTAAATATTCAACCAAATTCATATGTCTCTGATTCAAATTAGGATGACTTCCCCAATACTGCAAAGCTTTATGATCAGTATAAAACACAAACTCACTATGTATCAAATAATGTCTCTACTTTTTTAAGGCATGAACAATAGCATAGAATTCTTGATTATACACAAAATATTTTCTTTTATCATCATCACCAAAGAAAGCAACAATTTTATTCTCTTGACTCAACACAACTCCTATTGCACTACCACTTGTATCACACTCCACTTGCAATACCTTATTGAAAGTAGGTAAATCTAACATAGGTAACTCGACAACCTTTTGTTTCAAAGTCTCAAAAATCTTGTTAGCTCCATGTGTCCACTTAAAATCCTTGTTATCCCCTCTCATAGTATCAGTCATAGCATTAAAAATAGAACTGAAATTCTTAACGAAGTTTCTATTAAAACTATCAAAACCATGAAATAATATTACCTAACTCACATTCTCAGGTGTAGGCCACTCCAAAATTGCTTTAACCTTCTCAGGATCCATTTTCAAACCATCAGTTGAAATCCCAAATCGTAAGTACGCAGTGTCTTCTTGCATAAAGAAATACTTCCTCAAATTAAAAGTAGCTTCTCCTCTTTCAATCTTTGCAAAAATTGTTCAATATGCTCAAGGTATTCTTCCTTAGTTTTACTGAATATTAGTATATCATCCAGATAGACAATCAAAAATGTGCCCAAAAATATCTTGAGAACCTCATTCATCAACCTCATGAAAGTACTAGGTGCATTAGTCAAACCAAAAGGAATAACCAACCAGTCATACAAACCATCTTTTGTCTTGAAAGTAGTCTTCCATTGATCACCTTCTCTGATCCTGGTCTAATGATACCCACTCTTCAAATCAATCTTCGTAAAATACTTTTCTCTACTCAAACAATCCATTATGTCATCCATCCTTGGCATCGAAAACCTATACTTCATTATTATGTAGTTGATAGCTTTCAAATTAGTATACATTCTCCATTCTCAATTCATCTTAGGTGCTAAAACAATAGCTACAACACATGGACTCAATCTTTCTTTGAGCAAACCATTTTGCAAAAACTCATGCACTTGTCTGTTAAGTTCTTCATTCTTGATAGCTGTCAATCTATATGGTGCTTTATTCAGAAAACTAGCTGCATGAATCTAATCCATACAATGACTTATACTTCTTACTGGTGGTAAACCATCAAGAATATCCTCTGCAACAATCTCCTTGTATAGAGAAACCACTCTACAACTTCCCACTTTGTAACTTCCTGCCCAACACAATTTTCAAATTGCAGGCTCCCATGTTTACCTCCCCTGGGGAGATGCTGTCCCCCTGGCTAACCCGTCTGCTGGTCCTGATGGACCCCATGCCACTCCCATGATTTCCTCTATCACGGGCCCAATAGTTGAGTCAACAGGGGAATCTCAAAAAGTGTTCTCTTTTGCTGATATCCCTGTTGGTGTTTGAAAATGCTTATGCCAACTAGGTTGCCAATATGCCTTGAGACTAGTATTAGGAATGGTTAGTTCCAAGTATGAGAGCTCTGCAAGACAACTAGACCAACTATAGGGATAAGACTACCCTCTTTTGCTTCTAGCTCTACAAAACCAAGGTGGGTACACCTGATCCAATAGATATTAACTCTAATACTTTTAACTCTACCCCTTATTGAATATTGGATCTTACAACAGATAACAATGAGAAAGTACTAAACAATAGCCTATTGTTCATTGACTCTCCATCACTGGATAGGACAACATATATAGTAAATAAAAGTAAAAGACTGGTAATGATTAAATGTTTTTCAGGATTACAAGATTCCAATCATTCCATACAAAGATAAGATAGGAAGATCAAGGCCAGTGCCTTATTCATTGGGAAATAGAGTCAAAATATAGAAAGAATACAACAGTGTTTGATGAAAGGTGGGTCTTGAATCATAAACACAAACTACTTCAAATCTTTCCTACTTTTAGAAATCCTTGAATAGATTCAGTAAACATGCATCCAACTCAAAGCTCAAACACATACATATAAACCTCAAAGAGACTTAAAAATTTACTGAACAAACTCACAGGAGAGACAAAGATCCAAGATTCATATTAATTTCTCCCTTTAAATGTTGCATACATCAAATCCTAAACAAAGCTTGCAAAATAACAATAACAACCTGTACTTCTCTATTTCTTTGATAAAATGATACAAAATTTACAATCCCTGACTAAGTGTTAGGTTTTCAGAATTTCTATCTTTGTCTCCTAAGATCTCAATACCTAGAATGATCATGAAAAATCCTTTATATATGAGGAAATGCAACAAGCCACGAATCATTCTAGGGTTACATATTTTAATCTAGAAAAAAATTACAATAACTTTTATATATTTACAATAAATACACTATCAAAGTAGATAAGATATTGTGGGAACACTACCCTATTTTATGCTTCTTTCTCTGTATCTGGTTGCCATCATGAAATCTATCCTATACTCCTCACTATTCACTCGGTAATAAATGTCTTCAAAATATCTCACCAACTATTGTTACCAAAAAATATCTATCTTTATTCACTCTAAGAGGCGGGTGGAGTATTAACCTTTTCCACATGAGGTATGTACTGATACCTCCACCTATTATATATATCTTCGCTTGGGAACTCAAAATTGGCAAACTCAGCCTTTTTCTTTGATAACTGCTCCCATTCATTTTCTATTTGAGTCACTCGCTGTTGAATGTGACCTAGCATTTATTAACAATTTAACTGTGCTATTGAGGAAAAATGTGTCATCTAGGACACCAGTCATCCTTTTTTAGAGGAGTGCATCCATTTCCTCTCTCCACTGATATGCTTCTTTGATTTCCCCTTTATCAGAAAAAACTATGGGTACCATTTCATAACTTGAAAGCATTAATTCAACCTTCAGCATGTGTGACTTCTTGATGAAATTATCCAAAATAATATCATATTGTATTATCTTCTTCATCACCTAATGCACTGGCTTTATTAATGGATCAAGGTCTTCTTGGCCCTTTGCAAACATTCGGAAGAGTTTTATATTTGAAGCCCTTTCAATCCATTTTTTCAAAATTGGGGATATTTCTATCTTTTCCTTATTTAAAGCTATAAACAAAAAATTCAACTTATTTACATGATTGTGAAAAATTGAAGGCTTTAAATCAGTGGTAAACTGCATGGTGGCATCAATCATCTTCTCTTCATACTTCCTGATTGCCAAAACTGTAGCATTTTTCATCTCATCCTTCTCCTTCTTAAGTCACAATTTGGTTTCTTTTAATCTACTTGTCTCTTCTGCTAATCTCTGTTTCTCCCGACTTACCCTTGAATCCAAGCTTGTATCTGGTAGTGGCAAAGGTGGAAATTCAACAATTGGGCTAGAATATGAAGCTACTTAGGCTTATCAGCTATCACCAATTGAGGAGACCGATGGTCTAAGGGTCCTGACAATTGTGTAATTAATTTGTCCTTCTAGATTAGCTCAACCTTAAGCTCATTGTAGGATTTGGGAACCATTTCAAATTTGAGCCTAAGCTCTTCCTTCTCTCTAGCATCTTTCTCTACCACTTGGGCATTAAATTTTGCAGTTTCTAAAATCAAATTTGATGCTTCAACTCCAGATGTCTCTCCTACTCTCTGAACTAACAAACTGCTTGTATATCCTACAGAGAGATCCTTTCTCTTTCCTTTATTTTCATCTTTATTTAGAGACCACATCATAAGAGTAGCATGATCTTCAGAGAAACCAAATCCTATTGCAGACTATTCTGCCTGTTTTGCTATAGCAAGAGTCTTCACTTTGCTTTTTCTCACTTGGTCAAAGACAATTGCATCAACAATGTCCCACTCTGGTAAAATTAAGACCCCTGCAACATGCACCATGGTTCTCCCCTCCTTGGGAGTGATCCCTTCAAATTATTTGGCCATTTTTGCCTTGGTCTCAATCTCTATTTCTATGATATCCCTAGTAGGGGATTCATTTTTCTTCTTTTCACAGATCTCCTTAAATTGATTTATCTTCATTCTCCAAAGAAATTGGGAGAATGCCCTAGTTTTAACAAATTTATCATCAACAAGGAAAGAATTTATGGCCTATTTTAGAATAGGGTCCATCTATTTACCCTCAAACTCTTCTATTGAAAGATCCATGGCCACCTCCTTAGGTGCCTCAGGCATTCCTTCCTACAAATCTTCATTAGAAACAAAAAGGTTTCCTTCATTTCTTAGTTGCACAAGCTATTCTGCCACCCCATGTTCATCCAATTAAATAGGCGATTGAGAAGGAGAATAAGGCTCCTCTCCTAGTCTAACTTCTTCTTATTTTTGCCTCTTTGGTGAGGGTCCTTGCTTTTTTGGGTCATCAATGGGTCTTTTCCCTCTTCAAGTAGAAGGGATATCTTCACTTCTTTTCTGCGGTGGTAGGAGAACAGTGTAAACACTCCTTCTTTGCATTGTATAAATTCCCCTTGGGGTCAATTTCATGTATTTAGGTTGGCTCAAAATTGGCCTAGCCATCTGAGTTCTATCTTACTCACCGTTACCCTTTTTTCATTAACTGCATGCATGATGCCTTCAAAATGTTCCAGAAGGGCATCCACTTTTCTAGCCCATGGTTCAAACCCCTTCAATGGGTCATAAGCTCTGTCAAAATTTTGAATAAAATCTAGAGTCTTCTTATAGATGACCCACTTTTCTTTCTTGATTTCCTGAGTTTGAAGATCAAACTCATTCCTAATTATATCTTCAGGAAAATTGAATTGATGCTTAATAAGAGCACACCTCACCTTATCTCTAAAAACTCCTAAGAGAAAACCCTTAGTATCTGCACATCTCACCTTTTCTTTGGACATTCTGTAGGGTTACAAGACCTTATTCAAATGCACCCATCCTCCTTTTATAATCACATATTGATGTGCAATAGTTATATCTAGGAAAAAGGTTCCCCTTCCTTTACAAGTGAGAGTGGACTCTTGCAAGTCTCCAATTTGCCATAGAATTTCTGCATATCCCAACTTCAATGGGACCTGATTACATAAAATAAAAGGTGCTACCTTGCAACCATACACTCTTAAAACTATGGAAACTGGATATAAGATAATATCCCCAAAATTGTGAAAAATAGTAATATACTAGAAAAACTCCTTTGGCCTAATTAGCCTCAAAAACTCTCTTGGAATCCTTGGATTGTCAAAATGTAAAAGAGTTCTTAGTCTATAGGAAAAATCTCTGTCAAAAATAATATAGCTTGCATCAATTCTATCCCATGATAGAGCTATAGTCCACAACAACACTGGAATAATTTCTCCATTCCCTTCCTTCACAATATCTATTTTTGTACCAAAATATTTATCACCCTTGTATAGAAACATATGCATGAGCATTGAGTACCACACAAAAGGTCTAGATGCCTTCATATTTTTGGTTCCCATCAACCCCTCATGGATTAGATCAGCTAAATGAGATGCAAAGTAAAAAATAAGGGCTAATTGGGGGTGCAGTGACTGTACCATCATGAATATATAAGGTACTAGCATATGAGTTACCTCATCATGCCCTAGAATAAAATTCAAAGATTTGTAAACTTCTTATGCCATTCTACTGAATAAGTCTAATCTAAAGGGCTCTAGTGTGCTTGCACTGATAGCACACATTGTTCCAATTTGATCAAAAAATTGCCTCAAAGGCCTTGTCCTTAGATAATCTTTCTGTGCTTCATATATTTCAGTAAACTCAATGAAATCTATCTTCTCTAACCCCACAAATGGGTCATTCAATGAACATAATTCCCTAATCTCATCTCGTGTGATGCTGATTAAGTCTCTACCATTTATATCCTTGACACACTTTGTCACATGATCATAGCACTTAGCTATTTGAATTAATAACTCAGCATCCATAAAAACACCAAGGACAACCAATTTGTCAATATCAAATTGCCATATATTACTTAAGGGGGCAGAAGCATTCCTTTGTGAATAAGCTGACTTGAACAGAATAAGCCCGTTATGATTGTCAACCACCTTGGCATCTCTCATCCAATTTCCCTTGTCATGGAGACCTTCTGCAACTGAATCTCTAGGGTTTCTTGGAACTAGTTCCTTCATCCTAGCTTTCCCATTGTCTGAATGTGGAGGTAACTGCATTAAATCCTCAAAAATCCCTCTCTTGATATACTCTATTTGACAAGACAAATTCCTCTTGGGTGACATCTTGAAACTAGGGCTTTTATGATAATATATGAGCACTTCAAGAAAAACCCTAAAATACTGACCAGTAACACAAAACCTTTACAAATCTTCATAGTCCTCAAGAAATTCTCAAGAAATAGAAAATTAGACCTACCGGGCACCTACAGATTCTTTTCTTGAAATCACCTCGAGAGAAAAATGAGCTCGCCAAAAATGCTTATGAGAATGGTGAACAAAAACAATGATTCAAATGTGATGTATAGCATTGGCAACAACCTAAAATCTATTCACATGTAACACATTAAATCCTCCATTACTAAAATTTGGTGGCCTCAATTATTCATAGGACGCAAAAAATGTCACTGAGCAAAAATTTGAATTTAGGCCGTTGATTTATTTCCTTTTTGGTGCATCGGACAATTGGCAAGTCGGCCATCAAAAACCTTATTTACTTTTCCTAAGTCAGTTCTTGACCAATGAGAACATTTCAAAATTGCCATGTTGGGAAACAAAATAACTTATCTTCACTTCACTTAGAAAAGATAGGTGTCATCTCATCGCTAAAGTGCAAACCAAAACTTGTCAGAAGAACCAACTCAAGATATAACGACTATCGTAGATGCACTTTGATCGGATGATCACCAGAATTTAATAAAACCTCAGCCCCACTGAAAATTTTTAAAAACCTTTGACGAATCAGGAGATGGCACCTCAGAAAAGCCAACAAGTGGAAAAAATCCCACTTCATCTATGGTGTCAGAAACACTTGGCAATTGAAACTTTTCATTAGCACCATGGGCCAATAAAAAAGAAACACATCACTAAAAGTTTTGACAATCGAGGACCCACTAAACAGTTCATATCCTTGGGCAAGATCGACAGTCATCGCTATACCACGATGCATAAAAGACATGCATCTCATTTCAATGGTATAATGATAGCCGTAAGATCTTTCCACACTTTAATCTTCATACTACTCAGGTCCCATAGTGACACATCATCCAACTGAAAATCAAACCAGAAAACAACACGTTGCAAAAAAATGACAAGTGGAAGACCTATCATCTTTTAATATCAATCTCGAAAGAGCCTGACAAGTGCCACCTCAATACTACTGACAACTAATAAAATTTTTACATGAGAATATTACTTGATAGTGTCAGGACCCACCGCAAACTTTATTTATCAAAAGGTAATCTGATGGTCATCGCTATACTGTGATGCATAAAAGACATGCATCTTAGTGTAATGGTATAACGAAAACCATGGATTAGATTCATTCGTTAAAGGCTAGTGCATTACAAAATCAAATGGGCCCGCAAGGATAGGTGGCACGTGGTCACCATTTTACATGTCAGGAAATCTGACAAATAGCAGTCTTGTGGTACAACGACAACCGCACAATTTTAAAAGGCTTTCCTTTATGAAAAATTAATCTAAAACTTAGGCTTTGGTGGATTTAATTAAATAAAAGGGGAAGATAGTTTGAAAGCCTAACCACTTCAACACATAAAACAATGAACAAAGTGAGTCAAGATATTAGCACATGTTTTACAAAAAGATTAATGACTCAAAAAGGTAACGCGGAAACATAACATGACCTAGGGTGAGTTAGGGCTTCGGATAAGACTTAGGGTTTACACCTTGAAGAATATTACCACTAGGTCAATAATCTCAGACTACTTTGAAACATTATCACAAAGCTGAAAATTTTTACATAGTGATAATAGTGGCTCTTGCTTGGGGATGTGTATCTCCTGCAGATACAATGAGAAAACCAGAATCTCCTGGGACAGCAGACCAAATCAAAAACTCAAAGAAAAGACAAGGAACTATATACAAAAAGAACCAAACCTGTACAGGGGTTGAAAAGATCTCTTTAAGAGAAATAGAACTTTAAGAATTGACCATGAACTGGCAATTCCATGAGCTCACCTATTAAACTTCTCAATAGATAAGAATTCAACCCCCATTTGTCTTCAATAATATATGGTCCTAACTAGATGGGATCAAATTTCCCATGCTTGCCTTTATCTTCTAGTCTTGCATTCCACATCAAGACCATGTCACCATTTGTAAAAGTTCTCTAAGTAGTCCTTCTATCATACAGGACTTTACATTGGACCTACATCCTTTCATTCTTGTCATGTGCTTCATTTCTTACTTCATTGAGTTGAATCAAATCATTCATCCTGATTGTCATATCTTCTTCTATATCATCATCATATGTCTAAATGAACTGATACATTTGTAATAGATTGTTTTGAGGTAATCTTGCATTGATTCCATACACCAAGTCAAAAGGGGCACACCCTATTTCCTTTTTAACTATAACCCTATCAGCCCATAGGGCTTGTAACAACTTGGAATCCCAAGCTTTCTTGTTTTTGTCCAAGACTCTTTTCAGAATTTTGACCAAACTTTTATTGCTAGATTTTGCCTGTCCATTACCTTGTGGATGATAGGGAGATGAGTAAGAAATTTTAATACCATTATTTTGATAGAAACCAACAAACTCCTCTGACCTAAAACATAATGCATTATCCACAACTATGGATTCTGGGCAACCAAATCTTGTCAAGATATTTTGCATCATAAAATCTATCACCACTTTGCTAGTTGCTCTTTTTGTAGGGATTGCCTCAACCCACTTGGTGAAATAATCAGTTGCCACCAGAATGTAAGAATGTCCACCACTAGACTTATTAGGAATTTCACCAATAAAGTCCATACCCCACTTCTGGAAAGGGGCCTAAACAACAACAGGTTTAAGAGGCAAATTTCCACCAAATTTGAATTTTCTAGCAAATCTTTGACAAGGGTCACATTTTTTAACAAATTGATGGGTATCTTTGAAAAGTAAGGGCCACCAAAAACCTACTCTAATAATCTTATGGGATTTTTTCTTTACCATATAATGCCCTCCACAAACTCCATTATGCATTTCATTCATCAAAAAATCTGCCTTATCTTGATCTACACACCTGAGTAAAACACCCTCATTATTTATCCACCAAAGTTCACCATTTAGAATTGCATACCTTATTGATTGGAGTTTAATAGTTCTTTTCTTATTGTCATCCATTTCAGGGGGTAAAACTATCCTTTGTAGATACTTGACAATATTCGTATACCATTCACAACAATCCATGTTACACACATAAGGTCTCTGATCTTCTTCTAGCACATTTATTTGATTTGCATTCAAATTACTTTGAGCCATCAATTTTGCTAATCCCAATCCTCTAACCAAATTTTTAATGTGAATATCAATGTTAAACTCTTGGATCCTATTAATCCACCTACATCTTCTTCCTACAACCTCTTGTTGGACCAGAATGTCTTTGACTGCAGCACTTGGTACATATGCAACCACTGTGGCTCCCACCAAATAACATATAAATGTTTTAATGGCCTTCACCAAGGCATAAGCTTTCTTTTCAATAATGTCATAATTCAATTCTACTGCCTGCAAGGTTTTACTAAAAAAATAAATTGGTTGCTCAAAACCTTCAACATTTTTTTGTAATAGTACTGCAGCAATGGTATGGGCAGATGCAAAGGAAAATATTTGCATGGGTTTGCTGTAGTCTGGTGTTTTCAAGACTGGAGCATGTTTAATGGCCCTCTTGATATCATTAAAAGCCTGTATTGCCTCCATATTCCATTCAACCTTTTCCCCTTTCTTCAACATTCTTGATATAGGAATACTGATTTCTGCAAAGTTTGTAATAAACCTTCTTAAAAAATTAACCTATCCTAAAAAGGACCGAATTCCCTTGATGTTCTTTGGTAGGGATAATCTATCAATAACTTCCACTCTTTCAGGGTCTATCCTTACCCCATCCTTTGAAACAATATGCCCAAGTAACTTTCCTTCTATCACACCAAAGGCACATTTCTTCGGGTTCAAAGAAACCCCATACTCTAATGCTCTGAATTTTTTTTTTTCTAAATGCTGACAATGTTGTTCCTCTTTAGCTAAAAAAGCCGTTAAGTCATCTTGGTACACCACCATAAATCTATCAATAAAATCTGTAAAAGCTACATCCATAGCCCTTTGAAAAGTGGCGCCGGCATTAATCAAACCAAAAGGCATCCTCACATATACATATGTCCCCCATGGGGTTGTGAAAGTAGTTTTAAATTGCTCAGTATCCCTAACCATAACTTGGTTGTAACCAGAAAATCCATCCATCATAGACATTAGTTTAGATCTAGTGACCTTCTGTAACATGTTCTCCATATTTGGTAATCCATAATTATCCTTTAGAGAATTTATATTAAGATTCCTAAAATATATACATAACTTGATATCACCATTTTTCTTTCTAACAGGCACCATATTTGAAACCCAGGTGGAGTGCCTAATAGGTTTGATGATTCTGGCATCCATCATCTTCTTGAGTTCATCCTGCATTTTAGGTGCTAGGGTTGGATTAACAGGTCTCAAATTTTGCCTAAAGGGTTTTGTGCCTTCTTTGAGTGGAATCTCATGTTGGAAAAGATCTTCCTTGTAAGCTTTAAGATCTTCATAAGACCAAGAAAAAACATGCCTGAATTTTCTGAGAATATCAATCAAATTTTTCTTGACTCTTGGGGATAAAGACTTACCAATATAAACCTTCTTAGGAACAAAACTTGTTCCTAAGTTTACTTCCTCAAGTTCATCAATTTTATCAGTATTGGTAGAGAAAGCCTTGTCCTTATTATCAAATGCTCTTTCAAGCACAACCAATCCTTTAGGAACTCTGTTTGATTTTAACTGTAGAATTTCTTTTCCAAAGATGACATCTTTACCATCCACTGTGTTAACATAAGTACTAAAATCCATTTCTTTGTCACCAAAGTGAGACTCACAATGGAGAAACCTTAGTATATCTTGGTCATCAAAAAAAACTTGCCAATTATCTAGATTGTTAGGGATAGAAGGCCTGGCTTGTACTTCTATTTTGGAAACATCTGAAAATGTAACATCTTCTGGTCTAAGAGCTATATTAGCCAATAAGTCTACCATTCTATTCTGACTCCTTTCCATCCAACAAATATTAAAAGCATTAAAGATTTCAATTTCATCCCACACTGCATTCCTATACTGTTTCAGCTTCTAATTTTTTGAAGTATATTTTGATCTAACTTGGGAAACCACTAACTCTAAATCCCCTATTACTTTCAAACATTTTATACCATGCCTTGATGCCAGCCTTAGACCTATTAGTAAAGCCTCATATTCTGCAACATTATTTGTGCATGAAAATAGAAAAGAAAAGGAGAATTTGAAAGTTTTACCATTAGGAGATATAAGCAATATTCTAGCTCTAGATCCCTCCTTGCTATTTTCTCCATCAAAATACATGGTCCACAAACTATCTAGGTCAATCCATCCCTCTTGATTTTCTAACTTATGGATTAACTCATCATTGTTTTGTACCTCCTTATCTTCAACTCTGAAAGCATTAATGTCAGTATCTAGGAAACAATTCATGTTATCCTCTTATTCTTCAATCATATGTGGAGTTCTAGATTCCCTAGTAACTTTGATACTTTCCCCTTCAAAATTGAAAGTAGCAAATGATAAGTCACACTATATGCTACCTCCCATAGAAGCACTCCACTTTCTTGATAGTAACATCCCATACTGGGGAGGAATATCCACTACCAAGACACTCATGGTTAGTTGTTTACTGGGGTATGCAGCCAATCTATAAGGTAAGGCCTTAATAGTACCTACAACTGGAACCTCCCTTGAATCCATTTCCTAACATCTACCATGAGGTGTGTCCACCTTTAATCCCAAAGATTTCATGACCTTAGTAGGCATCACAGTATTTGATGCTCCAGAATCAATCATACAGTTTTTCAACAACTTTCAATTTATTTGTAGAGTCAAAAAGAAAGGGTTAACCATTCTTGCTATGGTATTGACAACATTTGCATCCAAATAGATTTGAGGAATTTTAGAAATAATCCCCTCAGTATAATTTTCATTTTCATTATTCAAGGATGTTATTTGTTCTTCAACTCCTTCAATTTTTTGGGAATCCATGGGGACCACACTATTAACCCAATTTAGAGATTTTTCTTTATGTTATTCAATTCTCATCATTTCTAATAATGGAACTTTGATAGTAATCTAAGATAGTAACTTTCTCATATCAACTAGGACATATTTTGAATCATATACATCAAGTCTTAAATCTGCAACCTCTTTAATCTCCTGAATAGGTATGTCTACAATTTTTTTATTTTGGACTTGATTCCCTGTTTGTAAAACTAGCACTTCCTCAGCTATGGGTTTAGGTTTCACCTTATGGACAATTTTAGGCTTGGCATTTTTCTTTATCTTGAGCTTATCAATAGGACTGGCAACCTTAGGCTTATCTTGTGATATTTTCACATCTTTATCTGTCTTCTTGATGAAAATACTAGCTGGCTTCTGATTTGGACTACCAATCACTCTATTTTTCAAGTTGTAGTTTGTTTTTGCTTGAGTAACCAAATCTACTATTATTAAAGAAATTTCCTCATCAGAAGGCCTTCTTAAAGTATCTGTTTCATTATTCCTCACAACATTGCATTGGATATTGTTAGGTTCACTATCTTCATCTGAGAAAACTTGCTGATGATACAACTCAGTCTTAGTCTGAGAATTAAGACTATCTTGATTTTCATCATCATCATCAGAATCCACCTCATCCCAAACATGGGAAGAAATCATTCCACAACCTTGATCATGATAAGGCTATTCCTCATTACAATCTTTCTCTTCATGTTTAGAAACATTCTGGGATATGACACAATAACTAGGATCATGAGGTGAATGACAAGCAATACACCATAGGACCTCTTCCACTACATTCATTGAATTTCTTTGCAATGGGCCAAGAGTCCTATCATTTGGTTTATCCTTTCTCTCAAGAAGAATGGGCCTTCCATCTTTCCATTGAGTGTTGTAAAGGTAATTCTGCATTCTTGGTGTCTTGTTGAAATTTTTAAAGGGATGTTTATCCCCTCCTATAACTTTATTTCTATTTTCACCAAGCTTTAAATCCTTGATTTCCTTTAAGATTTGATTTAGACTCTCATCATCCTTAGGCTTGACATTTGCAAGTTTCCCTGGATCCTTTCTATTTAACCAAGGGGACTGGTTATCCTCCCTTCCCAATTTTCCTAAAATCCTTCTATTACTTTCTCTGTTCATAGCTAACTTATAAGCTTCAAAAAGACTTATTAGATTCTTATCCCTTAAAAGGTAACCCATCTTAGAGTCAAAACAATTTAAATATGTGACGAGACACACCCTATCATCAAGTCTGATAACCTGCAACAGCTTATGCATAGCTTTTTGAAACCTGACATTAAATTCAACAACATCCTCATTGAAGTTTTTCTTTATGTTGTTAAATTCATTGAGCATAAAACTTTCATGTGTTTTGTCACCATATTTTTCTTTGAAACAATGTCTAAGTTTATTCCATGAACCTATGCTACCATGTGGCAAAGCCCTAAACCAATCCCTTGAATCTTCTGTTAGGGATTGCACAAACAGTTTCATGATAACATCATTAGGAACAATATTATAATCATCAATGACATCAATAAATTTCTTTAAATGTTCCTCACAAGTAACAACATTGCTCCCAGTAAACTTAGGAAGTTTCTTTCTAATTTCTTTAGGAAAGGGGTTAGGATAACCAGGGGTACCAGTAAAAATCAACTGCTTACACCTTTCATGTGTAACTCTTGTATTAAAACTACCAGCACCCTAAGATGTAGATGCATTATTATTTGTAGTGAAAGCACTTCCAAGTCCACCTAGTGGGGGTACACTTATTGTTTGATTTCCTACATTTGCAACATTTTCTCCTTGTGTCATGGTAGAGCTAGCAAAATTTTTAGGCCCTGCAGACCTTTTGAGAAAATCAATTTTCTTTTTCATTTCTAGTGTTGCAGCTTCTAGTTCTGCTTTTTCAAGTTCTTTGGCTAGCAATTCCTATTCCTTTTTGGCCTTTTCAAGGTCCGCTTTCAACCTTAAAGCCTTTTCTATAGGGAGTTTAGGGGCTATAGGTTCTTTAATTGAAATGCCCACTTCCTTTTGTTTCCCTTTATCCCTTGGTTTCCTTGTTTGAAATGTTTGATGGACAACAGGAAACTCATTCATCTTTTCAGGAATGGGAACATAATTTATAGCCTCCAAATCTAATAGCTACCTTCTTAATTGGTCAGCCCTTATCATGGCATGTCTGACCTTTTCTTCTTTTTCATTTTCTTTTTTTTTCCTAATAGCTACTTGTTCTTGAATTCTTATTTCCAATTCATATACTTCTTCAAATATCTCTTTAGAATTAGGCAAAGTTGTTTCAGATTCAGCCTATTGTGCTTGAGGCTCTTCTTGTTGATTTTGAGACTCATGAAGTCCCTAGGGTAAAGATGAACCAAGGGTGAAAGGGGGAAGAAAATCTTGTCCACTCCTACTTTTACTTCTAGATCTTCCCTCCCTTCCATGCTATTTTTTAGGAATCATCCTCCTATTTTGGGGTAGTCTTTCACCCTCTCTCTCTGTGGAGGAATAATAATCCTCATATTGGTTCAAGCCCAAATCAACTACCTCCTCATATTCTAAGGCATTTCCTTACTGACTTGGAGGAGCAATATTTCCCTATCTTGGGTTTCCCTTTTGTTTCCAGGTAAGAGACATATCATCAGTATCCTTTTCTCTCCTAACCTGAGTTCTTCTAGATGTGGCAGGAAGCTCACCCTGTAGACTTTCCTTTAGATGCTCCTTCCTCTAAGACCTTGTATTTCTGGAGCTCATAATGATGTAGTTATCAAAGCACTAGTATAGACATGTTTAGAGTCACCACTCAATTTAGTGAGAAGGTATTGAAACTTTTGAAACTGACTCTTAAATATTTAATGGAAACTACTGGATATGATAAACAAGCCGGCCAGGAGTATAGCTCTACTCATACCCACATTGTTTATAGCTGATTTATTACACAAGAGATATCAAATGACTCAAATAGGCAAGTCAGGAGTCCAGTTCAACTTGGAACCTGCACTATTTGCTTGTGATTATAATCTCTAAATCCCCAACAGAGTCACCATTTTGTTGGTGTTTGAAAATGCTTATGCCAACTAGGGCTGCCACTATGCCTTGAGACTAGTATTAGGAATGGTTAGTTCCAAGTATGAGAGCTCTGCAAGACAACTAGACCAACTATAGGGATAAGACTACCCTCTTTTGCTTCTGGCTCTGTAAAACCAAGGTGGGTACACCTGATCCAATAGATATTAACTCTTATAGTTTTAACTCTGCCCCTTATTGAATATTGGATCTTACAATAGATAACAGTGAGAAAGTACTAAACAACAACCTATTATTCATTGACTCTCCATCACTGGATATGACAACATATATAGTAAATAAAAGTAAAAGACTTGTAATGATTAAATGTTTTTCAAGATTACAAGATTCCAATCATTCCAGACAAAGATAAGATAGGAAGATCAAGGCCAGTGCCTTATTCATTGGGAAATAGACTCAGAATATAGAATGAATACAATAGTGTTTGATGAAAGGTGGGTCTTGAATCATAAACACAAACTACTTTAAATCTTTCCTACTTTCAGAAATCCTTGAATAGATTCAGTAAACATGCATCCAACTCAAAGCAATTTTAATCCAATCCTAGACAAGAACTCAAAGTTCAAACACATACATATAAACCTCAAAGAGACTTAAAAATTTACTGAACAAACTCACAGGAGAGACAAAGATCCAAGATTCATATTAAGTTCACCCTTTAAACATTGCATACATCAAATCCTAAACAAAGCTTGAAAAATAACAACAACAACTTGTACTTCTCCATTTCTTTGATAAAATGAGAGTAAATTTACAATCCTTGACTGAGTGTTAGGTTTTCAAAATTTCTATCTTTTTCTCCTAAGCTCTCAATACCTAGAATGATCATGAAAAATCCTTTATCTATGAGGAAATGCAACAAGCCACTGATCATTCTAGGGTTACATATTTTAATCTAGAAAAACTTTACAACAACTTTTATATATTTACAATAAATATGCTATCAAAGTAGATGAGATATTGTAGGAACACCACCCTATTTTATGCTTCTTTTTTTGTATTTGGTTGCCTTCATGAAATCTATCATGTACTCCTCATTGTTCACCCAGTAATAAATGTCTTCAAAATATCTCACCAACTATTGTTACCAAAAAATATCTATCTTTATTCACTCTAAGAGGCGGGTGGAGTATTAACCTTTTCCACATGAGGTATGTACCGATACCTCCACCTATTATATATCTCTTCACTTGGGAACTCAAAATTGGCAAACTCAGCCTTTTTCTTTGATAACTGCTCCCATTAGTTTTCTATCTAAGTCACTCGCTGCTGAATGTTATCAAACATTGACATGGCATTTATTAACAATTTAATAGTGCTATTGAGGGAAAATGTGTCATCTAGGACACCAGTCATCCTTTCTGAGAGGAGTGCATCCATTTCCTCTCTCCACTGATATGCTTATTTGATTTCCCCTTTATCAAAAAAAATTGTGGGTACCATTTCATAATTTGAAAGCATTAATTCAGTCTTCAACATGTGTGACTTCCTGATGAAATTATCCAACATAGTATCATACTGTATTATCTTCTTCATCACCTGATGCACTGGCTTTATTAATGGATCAGGGTCTTCTTGGCCCTTTGACAACATTCGGAAGAGTTTTATATTTGAAGCCCTTTCAATCCATTTTTTCAAAATTGGGGACATTTCTGTCTTTTCCTTATTTAAAGCTATAAATAAAGAATTCAACTTATTTACATGATTGTAAAAAATTGAAGGCTTTAAATTAGTGGTAAACTGCATGATGGCATCAATCATCTTCTCTTCATACTTCCTGATTGCCAAAACTGTAGCCTTTTTATTCTCATCCTTCTCCTTCTTAAGTCACAATCTAGTTTCTTTTAATCTACTTGTCTCTTCTGCTAATCTCTGTTTCTCCCAACTGACCCTTGAATCCAAGCTTGTATCTGGCAGTGGTGAAGGTGGAAATTCAACAATTGGGTTGTAAGATGAAGCTATTGCAGGCTTATTAGCTATCACCAATTGAGGAGATGCATGGTCTAAGGGTCCTGACAATTGTGCAATTAATTTGTCCTTCTAGATTAGCTCAACCTTAAGCTCATTGTAGGATTTGAGAACCATTTCAAATTTGAGCCTAAGCTCTTCCTTCTCTCTAGCATCTTTCTCTACCACTTGGGTATTAAATTTTGTAGTTTCTATAATCAAATTTGATGCTTCAACTCTAGATGTCTCTCCTACTCTCTGAACCAACAAACTGCCTCTATATCCTGCAGAGAGATCCTTTATCTTTCGTTTATTTTCATCTTTATTTGGAGACCACATCACAAGAGCAGCATGATCTTTAGAGAAAGAAAATCCTCTTGCAGCCTATTCAGCCTATTCTGCTATAGCAAGAGTCTTCACTTTGCTTTTTTCTCACTTGGTCAAAGATAATTGCATCAGCAATGTCCCACTCTTGTAAAATTAAGACCCCTGCAGCATGCACCATGGTTCTCCCCTCCTTGAGAGTGATCCTTTCAAATTCTTTGGCCATTTCTACCTTGGTCTTAGTCTCTATTTCAGTGATATCCCTAGCAGGGGATTCATTTTTCTTCTTTTCATAGATCTCCTTAAATTGATTTATCTTCATTCTCCAAAGAAATTGGGAGAATTCCCTAGTTTTAACAAATTTATCATTAGCATGGAAATAATTTGTGGCCTATTTTAGAATAGGGTCCATCTATTTACCCTCAAACTCTTCTATTGAAAGGTCCATGGCCACCTCCTTAGGTGCCTCAGGCATTCCTTCCTAGAAATCTTCATTAGAAACAAAAAGGTTTCCTTCATTTCTTAGTTGCATAAGTTGTTCTGCCAACCGATGCTCATCCAATTGGATAGGCAATTGAGAAGGAGAATAAGCCTCCTCTCCTGGTCTAAGATCTTCTTGTTTCTACCTCTTTGGAGAGGGTCCTTGCTTTGTTGGGTCATAAATGGGTCTTTTCCCTCTTGAAGTAGAAGGGATATCTTCACTTCTTTTATGTGGTTGTAGGAGAATAGTGTAACCACTCCTTTGCATTGTATAAATTCCCCTTGGGGTCA
The DNA here is from genome assembly GCA_027943335.1 of Chamaecyparis obtusa. NCBI lineage: Eukaryota > Viridiplantae > Streptophyta > Pinopsida > Cupressales > Cupressaceae > Chamaecyparis > Chamaecyparis obtusa. The sequence goes on from BSBK01005759.1 coordinate 776,877, forward strand.
ATTTCATATATTTATGCTGGCTCAAAATCTACCTAGCCATCTCAGGGTCTGTCTTACTCACTACTACCCTTTTTTCATTAATTGCATGCATGATGCCTTCAAAATGTTCCATAAGGGCATCCACTTTTATAGCCCACGGTTCAAACCCCTTCAATGGGTCATAAGCTCTGTCAGAATTCTAAATAAAATCTAGAGTCTTCTTATAGATGACCCACTTTTCTTTCTTGATTTCCTGAGTTTGAGGATCAAACTCATTCCTAATTACATCCTCAGGAAAATTGAATTGATGCTCAATAAGAGTACACCTCACCTTATCTCTAAAAACTCCTGAGAGAAAACCCTTAGTATCTACACATCTCACCTTTTCTTTGGACATTCTATAGGGCTGCAAGACCTTATTCAAATGCACCCATCCTCCTTTCATAATCACATATTGATGTGCAATAGTTATATCTAGGAAAAAGGTTCCCCTTCCTTTACAAGTGAGAGTGGACTCTTGCAAGTCTCCAATTTGCCTTAGAATTTTTGCATATCCCTACTTCAATGGGACCTAATAAGGTAAAATATAAGATGCTACCTTGCAACCATACACTGTAAAAACTATGGAAACTAGATATAAGATAATATCCCCAAAATTGTGGACAATAGTAATATCCTGGCAAAACTCCTTTGGCCTAATTAGCCTCAGCAACTCTCTTGGAATCCTTGGATTGTCAAAATGTAAAAGAGTTCTAAGTCTAGAGACAAAATCTCTATCAAAAATAATATAGCTTGCATTAATTCTATCCCATGATAGAGTTGTAGTCCACAACTGCATTGGAAGAATTTCTCCATTCCTTTCCTTCACAATATCTATTATTGCACCAAAATATTTATCACCCTTGTATAGAAACATATGCATGAGCATTCACTACCACCCAAAAGGTCTAGATACCTTCATATTTTTGATTCCCATCAACCCCTCATGGATTAGATCATCTAAATGAGATGCAAAGTAAAAAATAAGGGCTAATTGGGGGTACAGTGATTGTACCATCACTAACATATAAGGTACTGGCATATGAGTTGCCTCATCATGCCCTAGAATAAAAGTCAAAGATTTGTAAACTTCCTATGCCCTTCTACTGAATAAGTCTAATCTAAAGGGCTCTAGTGTGCTTGCACTGATAGCACACATTGTTTCAATTTGATCAAAAAATTTCCGCAAAGGCCCTATCCTTAGATAATCTTTCTGTGCTTCATAGATTTTAGTAAACTCAATGAAATCTATCTTCTCTAACCCCACAGATGGGTAATTCAATGAAAATAATTCCCTAATCTCATCCTCTATGATGTTGATTAATTCTCTACCATTTATATCCATGACACACTTTGTCACATGATCATAGCACTTAGCTATCTGAATTAATAATTCAACATCCATAAAAACACCAGGGACAACCAACTTGCCAATATCAAATTGCCATATATTACTTAAGTGGGCAAAAGCATTCCTTTGTGAATAAGCTTACTTGAACAGAATAAGCCCATTATGCTTGTCACCCACCTTGGCATCTCTCATCCAATTTCCCTTGTCATGGAGACCTTCTGCAACTAAATCTCTAGGGTTTCTTGTAACTAGTTCCTTTATCCTAGCTGCCCCATTCTCTAAATGTGGATGTAACTACATTAAATCCTCAAAAATCCCTCTCTTGATATACTTTGTTTGACCAGATGAATTCCTCTTGGGAGACATCTTGAAACTAGGGCTTTTATGATAATATATGAGCACTTCAAGAAAAACCCTAAAATACTGACCAGTAACACAAAACCTTTACAAATCTTCATAGTCCTCAAGAAATTCTCAAGAAACAAAAAATTAGACCTACCGGGAACCTACAGATTCTTTGCTTGAAATCACCTTGAGAGAAAAATGAGCTCTCCAGAAATGCTTATGAGAATGGTGAATAGAAACAATGATTCAAATTTGATGTATAGTGTCAGCAACTGCCTACAATTTGTCCGCACGTAACACATTAAATTCACCATTACTGAAACTTGGCAGCCTTAGTTATTCATAGGATGTGAAAAATGTCACTGAGCAAAAATTTGAATTTAGGCCATTGATTTATTTCCTTTCTAGTGCATCAGACGGTTGGGAAGTCGACCAGCAAAAACTATATTTGCTTTTCCTAAGTCAATTCTCGACCAATGAGAACATTTCAAAATTACCATGTGGGGAAACAAAAAACTTATCTTCAGTTTTCCCAGAAAAGATAGGTGTCATCTCATCACTAAAGCGCAAACCAAAACTTGTCAGAAGAACCAACTCAAGATATAATGACCACCGTAGATGCACTTTGATCAGACGATCACTAGAATTTAATAAAACCTTAGCCCCACTAAAAATTTTAAAAAACCTTCGACGAATAAGGAGATGGCACCTCAGAAAAGCCAACAAGCCAAAAAAATCTCACGTCATCTATGGTGTTAGAAACACCTAGCAATCGAAACTCTTCATTAGCACCACGGGCCAATAAAAAAGAAACACATCACTAAAAGTTCTGACAATCGAGGACCCGCTGAACAGTTCATATCCTTGGGCAAGTTCGACGGTCATTGCTATACCGCGATGCATGAAAGACATGCATCTCATTTCAGCAGTATAACGATAGCCGTAAGATCTTTCCACACTTTAATCTTCATACTACTCAGGTCCCATAGTGACACATCATCCAACTAAAAAGAAAACCAAAAAATAACACGTTGCAAAAAAAAGACAAGTGGAAGACCTGTCATCTTTTAATATCAATCTCAAAAGAACCTGACAACTGCCACCTCAATACTGCTGACAACCAATAAAAATTTTACACGAGCATGCGACCTAATAGTGTCAGGACCCACCCCAAACTTTATTTATCAAAAGGTAATCTGACGGTCATCGCTATACCATGATGCATAAAAGACATGCATCCTAGTGTAACAGTATAACGACAACTGTGGATTAGATTCATTCGTTAAAGGCCAGTGCATTACAAAATCAAATAGGCCTGCAAGGATAGGTGGTGCATGGTCACCATTTTGCATGTCAAGAAATTTGACAAAGAGCATTCTTGCGGTGCAACGACAACCCAATAATTTTAAAAGGCTTTCCTTTATGAAAAATTAATCTAAAACTTAGGCTTTGGAAAATTTAATTAAATAAAAGGGGAAGATAGTTCGAAAGCCTAACCACTTCAACACATAAAACAATGAACAAAGTGAGTCAAGATATTAGCACATGTTTTATGAAAAGATTAATGACTCAAAAAGGTAACACAGAAACATAACATGACCTAGGGTGAGTTAGGGCTTCGGATAAGACTTAGGGTTTACACCTTGAAGAATATTACCACTAGGTCAATAATCTTAGACTACTTTGAAACATTATCACAAAGCTAAAGATTTTTATATAGTGATAACAATCCCGTTGTCTCCCCCAAAACCCAACTGGAAAGTAGCCCTTGTTGGAGAAGCTCACCAATCTTTGGAGGCTCTACTAGTGGATTTCGTTCAGACTGAGGAAGGTGCTAAACTATCACTCCTAGACTCAGTGGTGAATCAAACAATGGTGGACTTCTAGCTATCCCTGGTCAATCGATTCTTCAATTTTTGACCTACCATTGAAATGGTTAGGAAATGGGTGTCTAATCAGTGGAAGATCAAGGGTTCTATCCTAGTATCAACTATGCTAGGGGGAATTTTTCTATTTAAGTTTACCACTCTGGAGGACCTATCCTATGTGCTGGCAGGATCATGGGCTAATGGAAAGCACTTCTTGGCCCTCACAAAATAGAAACCCAAATTCAATCTGATGACAGACCTAACAAGAAAAACCCCAATTTGGGTCTTCCTCCTTGGCCTCCCTCTTGAGTACTGGGACAAGTAAGTCTTCAAATGGATAGATGACTCCTTTGGCTCATTCATCATAGTAGACCAGGTGACTCATTCAAAATTCAAGCTTGTTTTTGCTAGATTTTGTGTGAATGTTACTCTGAATAAAACCCTACCCAACTTTATCATTTTGAAATCTAAACTGGGTAGATGGACCCAAGCTCAGGTGTATGAGAATGCTACCCTATTCTTCTAGAACTGTGATAGAAAAGGCCATTCTAGTGACACTTGCAAGTCCTCCAAGCTAGGACCTAAAAAAGGGAACAAGGACAAATGAGTGGCTAAGGGTCCTCCCCCCTTAGGAGAAGAAGAGAAAGTGGAAACTAGGCCACCCTCGGTGACTAAGGAAATGGAAATTCCAGCTATTGAAGATCTAGCCCTAGAGGAAGGTGAGATTATTCCCCCTATGAGATGAATGTTGGGTGCTTGAATTTGGGTCCTCCTAAGTCCACAAAGGAACCAGTTCTCCAACTGGTGGTGGAGCTGTTAAAAATCCCCTCGATGCCCCCCCCTAGAAGGGATGATGACTAGCCCTATTGAGGTAGAAAAACCTACCATTGTGGTGGCTCTGGAGGTGCAATCTCCAAAGCCAGATGCTAAACCCCCCACAAAGTCTATGAAGAAGAGCCCATCTAGCTCCCTTGATGGTTTGGAGGATGATGAAGGGGAATGGAAAATGCAGAGAAAGAAAACCAAGCCTAAAAAGGCTGATGTGGGAATGGAAACACCTAGGGGAAGGCCTTTAGATAGGGTAAGGAGATCACGAGGGACCACAACGGATGTTGCAATAGGTAAGAAGAAAACCTTGGAATCTAGTTTCAAAAGTAAGAAATGAATTTCCTTTCTTGGAATGTGAGGGGATTGAACAGCTCCCTTAAGCAAAGTGCTGTCAAACACTACATTTTTTATCTTAAGCTTGATTTTCTACTCCTCCAAGAGGTTAAGATGTTAGCTAGTATTTTCCCTACCCTGGCACCCAATCTTTGGCTAAGTGCTACCTTCCTTTATTCTAAAGCTGCAAGGGTGTCTAGTGGTATTTCTATGCTCTAAAACCCCAATAAGATAACTGGTTAGATATCTGCTTCTTCTCCTAACTTCCTTGTTGTCACCTTTAGGAAGAATGACACTGAATGGACTACTTTCAATATTTATGCTCCTAATACTCAGGTGGGTAGAGCTTCCCTGTGGGTTGATCTTGGCCATCGGCTGGATCAGGACTATTCTATGAATTTCCTACTGGTAGGTGACTTTAATACCCCCCTTTACCCCTTGGAAAAGTGTGGTGGTCTTGTGGATTACATGGATAGTATGGGGGAGCTGGTTCATTTTATCTCTTCCATAGGTCTTATTGACCCCACTCTAAAGGGGAACCCCTTCACTTGGTCCAATAATAGGAAAGGTACCCACCTCATCTAGGAGAGAATGGACTAGGCCCTCGCCACCTCTTCATGGAACCTTTGCCTAAAATCTTCCTTATCTTCCCTCCCTAGAACTGCGTCAGATCATAACCTCCTCCTTCTTAGCTAGCTTGATGCCCCTAAGGTCAGCCTGCTGCCCTTCAGATTTTAAATTATGTGGTGCTCTCACCCATCCTTTAGGGATCAAGTGAAATTCTGGTGGAAGACTAATATCAAGGGTACTGCCATGTTCAGATACCCCAAAAGCTTGAAATTATCTGAAGGGAGGTTAAAGGTTGGAGGAAACATAACTTCAGTGACTTTCACAACAAGAAGATGGAACTAAATGGAGTCTTAGAATCCCTCTAGGCCTAGTTGGCTACTGGAAACTACCCACCCCAGGTTTAGGTAGAGGAGGAGTTGACTAGACACAAGTGGTAGGAAACTTTGAAAAAAGAAGAAATCTACTAGAAGCAGAGATCTAGAGTCCAGTGGCTTGCTGAAGGGGACAGGAACATGGCCTTCTTTTAGAGGTATGCCAACATCCATAAAAGAAGAAATACAATTTTTTCTATTAAGGACGAAGGAGGGAATGAAGTCAAGGAGAAGGACAAGATCAATTAGGTGGTGGTCAACTACTTTAGGGGACTGTACTCTGATGAGGGTCTGATATGCCCTAACAACATCCAAAACCAACTCCTGGACCACATCCAAATTGCTATAACACTTAGTGATAATAACATGCTTACGGAGTGGGTCTCTGATGAAGAGGTTAAGAATGTGGTCTTTGCTATGGGAGCTTACAAAGCCCTTGAGCTAGATGGATTTCCTCTGGTGTTCTTTCAGGAGTATTGGGACATTGTGGGGATTGATGTTATCTGGGTTGTCAAGGACTTCTTTAGGATTGGGTGCATACTTAGGTAGCATAATGAAACCTACATTGTGATGGTTCCAAAGCATGACAATCCTACCACTATGATGGATTTCAAGCCCATCAACCTGTGCAATACCTTTTACAAGATCTTTACCAAGATCCTGGTGGGCAGAATCAAGCCTCTACTGGACAAGATTATCAGTACTACTCAGAAAGGTTTTGTGCTAAGTAGATAGATCCTGGATGCAGCCATTTCCACCCATGAAATCATCCATTCTATGGATAGAAGCAAGGTTCCAGGTATGTCATTTAAACTAGATATCTCCAAAGCTTATGAAAAATTTAATTGGTCATTTCTAATTAAAATTATTGCTAAAATGGGGTTTAATGAGAAGGTTATCCAGATTATACAAGAATGTACTCAAACTATTAGCTTCTCTGTTCTAGTCAATGGCTCCCCTGGTGGTTATTTTAAACCTGAGAAGGGTCTTAGATAGGGAGACACCCTCTCCCCCCACCTCTTTATTACGGTGGCTGATGTACTTAGCAAGAATCTTTGTATACTTTCTACTATGGGAAGAATAAAAGGCATCAAAGCTGCTTCTACCCTTCCTCAGGTGGTGTTAGAATAGTTTTTGGATGACACCTTTCTCTTTGGGTATTCTTCTGTGATTGAGCCTAGGTAGTGGAATCAAATCCTAGAAAGTTATGCTTGGGCTTTTGGACAGTGTATCAACTATCAAAAGAGTAGGTTGTTCTTCTTTAATACCCCCATGGAGCTACAAAATAAGGTGCTTCAAATCCTGGGTTGTCTGGCAGCTTCGCTCCCTTCTACCTACCTTGGCCTCACCCTTACTATTAAAGAGGTGTCCCAAGATTTCTATAATTCCATCCTTGAAAGAACCCAAAGGAAACTTGCTGGCTGGAAGGGGAAGTTTTTAAGCAATACTAGAAAACTTCATCTCATGGCCTCCATGCTCCAAGGGATCCCTATTTACTTCCTATCCCTCTTCAAAATCAAAGGCAACATGGTAGACAAACTTGAAAGGATTTAGAGAATCTTTCTATTGGTAGGATTTGAAGAAAAGAAGAGGATGTCTCTTGTCAATTGGGACACTGTCTGCCTCCCAAAAAGAATAGGTGGCTTGGGGCTAAGAAAAATTAGGTAGATGAATAAAGCCCTCACCACAAAAGTGGCTTGGAAGCTTATAGAAGGGAAGGTGGACTAGTGTAGACTTATGGAAGCCAAGTACCTCCAAGGACACCCCTATAGGCATACATTCCATGATGGTGATTTCCCCAGTGGATCCAAACTCTAGATGAACATATGTAAATGTAAGACCCTTCTGTCTAAAGGAGCTTTTTGGCAAATTGGAAATGGGAGATCCATCAGATTTTGGAATGACCACTGGATTGTGAACCAACCTAACCTAGGCTATAGATTCAAACCCCTTATGGACTACCTCAGACCTATCCTGGGTAGCAAAGTCTCTAACTATATCATTGTTAGGGATTGGGAGGATATACCTAATCGGTTAAGGAACAGACCAAAACTTCAACACTTGGCCAAGGATCTCATGGAAATTACGGCTAATGTCAAAATTTTAGGGCATAAGGACTCTATTATCTGGGCCCCCACCCAGGCTAGTACCTTCTCTATTAAATCTATTTACAATTTGTTGCTAAAGAAGGAGAGTAACCCAGGGGACTGGAAGAAGGTGTGGATTCCCCAGCTCACACTAAAAATAAATTTCTAATGGTGGACTTTAATGCATGGTAAGGTCCTAACCCAGGATAATCTAATAAAGAGGGGCATCCCCATGGCAAACAGATATATCCTATGTAAGAAGGAGGAGGAAATGGTGAACCACTTGTTCATCCACTGTGATTATGCCTCCAGAATATGGCAAGAGGTTATCAGAAAATTGGGTATTCCATGGGCCTTGGATAGAGAAGTGCATCAATTTAACAACTAGATATTCCCCTCCAATCACCCCCTACTCCAACTCCTCTGGCATATGCTACCCCCTCACATTTGCTGGGCCATTTGGAAGGAAAGGAACAAAAAGATCTTCAGAGAGGAGAGTAACCATTCTAAGACATGCCTCCATATTGGTACTAAGGTCCTATGTGAGAATGCCAAGATGGCTAAATGGAAGCTTCCCCCATATCCTCCTATTGCCTAGGAAGTGAGAATTGTTGATAGATAGAACATCCTTGATGGGTTCTCTAGGTTTGATGATGCTAAAAAGATAGCTAGAAAATCTACCAGATGGGCTACCCCCCTAGAGGATGGACTAAATTAAACTTTGATGGAGTAGCAAATAATATGAGCCAAGGAGGGGGTGGTGTTCTGAGAGATCACAGAGGTGATTTCCTGTTGGCTTATGTTGGGCCCATCAATAATTACACTGTCACCCAGGTGGAAGGAATGGCCCTTCTCTGGGGGATTAATTTCACAAAACAAATGAATGCCAGATAGCTGGAAATCGAGGGGTACTCCAAAGTGGTTGTTGAGGCTATCAAAAGTGGTGCTAGTGCAGGGTAGTGGGCTAGACCTATTATTATGGAGATTAGTGAGCTGATTAATAGCTTCTAGAGCACCACTATAGCTCACACGTACAGAGAAGGGAATAATAGTTGCTGACTCAATGGTGGTAATGGGCCTAAAACAAACCAAACTCAATAGTTGGAGGGTGGTTAGTGGTTTACCTCTAGTGACTTAGCAAATCACTGGGAGAGAAATGAATATCAATGTTTAAATGTGCCATGCTATCATATTCATTGCGAATCCTTACTGGATCACATGCTAGCATGTTTCGATGATTTTTGTGATTATGGAAAGGAGAACTCAAATTCCCATAAAGAATCATAATTACCTTTTAAACGTGTGGAGTAGGCATTGTTCGAATCAGAGGGCTTACTTGGCTAATCAGGACAACAAGTGTGTCCCTGGTATTATTACTATTAATGGCACCTAGAGATCCATTAGATATGGCAGTATGGAGCCTATTTTCCAAAACTTTTCTCAAAGCTAGCATTTTAAGTGTAAACCATCCTTGGAAAGGCTTTGTAAAAACAAAGGGTTTTTTAAGTTCTGCAGAAACACTCGGCCCTTTGTTTTCCAGGATATTCTAGCATAGGAGGGATTGAAATTTGAAATGGGAGGCAACACTCTCGGCATTGAGCCTGATAAAATCGATGAGGCCTTCACCTTTGATGCGCTGGTGACACATTATTGCAAGGAGAGTGGCATTTGGGGTTTTATGGAGAGAATGAAGGGTGGGCATGATGAATGAATCTCCAAATAGTTCATTTCATCTTGGAAGAACATGAGTGTCTCTGTTGGAGGCATCCACTTCCAGCTGAATGAGGAGGTCATAGCCAAGGTGATTGGGCTTGTTATGATTCAAAGAAAATACAAAAAAACCAGTTTAACTTCAGACCCTACCAGCCTCAACTAGTTTTTCAAGGATGAAGAGTTGCCGATGAAAAAGTAGGGGGCCTTCAACAAGGAGGTGCTACCAGATTTTTGGCTGAAAATATGCCTTATTATGATGAAACACTTCACGTTGTAAGGTAAGTTCACTATTTTTTACTATTTCCATTTACCATTCCTAAACCATATTAGAAACAAGGATTTAATTTCCATCTCTTTCTATGTTCTGCACTCCATAGAAAGTAATATTTTTGATCTTAAGGATAACCTGGATAAGCCAATACCTATCCTCCATCAAGGCCTCCTTCTCTGCATTTACCAATTCCACAAAGCTATCTTCCTGACACCCCAACCCCCCAATTATCTAGAAGATAACCCAAGAGGATTCCCCAGCCAAAATTGAAAATCCCACCCAATCTTCCTCTCAGTCCATCCGTGTCATCTAGGAACCTGAGCTGGGTGCTAAAGAGGGAAGGAACTACCAAAAATGTGTTAAAAACCCATTCAATAGGAAGGATGGCCAGGAGGTGTCTTATGTCTCTAAGTCTGAGGAAATTAAAGATAGAAAGGAGGCTGAGAGTACTCTGGAGACCGAATGTAGGCCCAAAAAAAGGAAAATAATGGAGAGCTAGGTTAATCTAGAGGTGGATTTGACTGGATCAGGTTGTAGGAGGTCAAATAGACTTGCCAAGGAGCAATGTAAAACTAGGCTACTGGAAATGACATCAAAAGAGCATTCCATGACTGAAAAAGACTCCCAAACCATTGAGTCCATGAATGATTCCTCAGATGATCATATGAGTCCCCATAGGACTAGTAACAACCCTGGTCGCAACCCCAAGCAAGCCATGGAAACCCCCAATATTCCTACCCCACCCCTGAGCTCTACTCAAAATCTCTAGGATAAGCCCCCTACTTCTGATTAAAATACCGAGGCACTGGAGAACAAAAAAAATTTCAAAGGTACTCTTAAAAGGAGGTTTGCGAACTTGGACAAAGATATTGTGGAGATCAAGAAAAATATGCAGGAGCTGATGAACCAATGCATGCTGACCAACAAATTTAGCCTAAAGGTTATGCACGCTTCATCTATGACTCTCTATCATGTGAAGGAAAAGCTAGCAGGTGGTACTCTGGAATAAAACAAGGACAACAAGGATCTTTTCCTATTTCTATAGGAAGAGTGGGCGAGGACCCTGGTGTCTAAACAGTTGGGTGGGAAAAATTAATTCTGGTTCCCATGTGCTGGTTAATTTTGACTGGGCTTGGCCCTAGGATCCCCTGTATTGTGGTTGGGGTTAATGTTAGTTTTTATAGCTTTCTATTTAGCCTTGTGTGGCTTTTAACTGATACTTTACATGCTACTGCTCGGTCTAGATACTCTATTTTGATTTGTTTGATTAGCATTGTGGTTTATGTTTTTGATAGGGGCAGATTTAGACTTGGTGATTATACTATTAAACTATTATATCTTCTTTGACTGGTTACATTGATGTGCTACTAGTCCTTTGTTCCTTGGTCCAACACCCTCTTGTTGCTTTATCTATCAAAAACAATCTTGTTGTATTCATTCACTAAGTTTTCAATTTCTACTAGCACTTGGTCATCACTATTTTCTGTTACTCATTCATTACTACCACAACTCGGTCTCTTAGGAATTATAGAAAAATAAAACTGGTTCTTCTTCATATCTTTTTCAAATTTCTTTGCATTAACCATGCAAATTTTCACAGTAGTACAATTTATATCATCTAGAACTTCAATCAAAGGTAACAATGTTTAATTTCTTCCATTTATCCAAAGAGTATATTGATTCAATCTACCATCATGCACAACATATCTATCATACAGTGAAGGTCTACCCAAAAGAATATGATAACCATCCATGGGCATAATATCACATAGAACTTCATCAAAGTAACTTGAAATTTTGAATTTCACAATACATTGCTCACTTACCAATAATTTATGCTCATCCTTAATTCATTAAACATGATAGGGTTTAGGGTGTCTCAACCTCTTCAATTGAAACTTTGTAACCATCTCCTCTGGTGCAAAATTCATTGAACTACCACTATCAATAATCACTTTGCAACATTTTCCTACCATCTTACATCTAGTTTTGAAAAGACTTCTCCTTAGGACAAGTTCGTCATCAACTCTTTTATTACACAAAGTTGTCCTTACCATCAGATTTTCTCCATCCTCACATCTACTTGATGAACCCTCAAGGTTCTCTTGTATCATCACATTCATACCAATTTTTTCATTTCCATCATAAGGTCTACACTAAAAAGATATATGCCCTTCTTTACAACATCTGATACAATTACCACTAAAACCACCTCTAGAATAAGAATTACCTCTTTCTCAGTATGAAATAGTACCTCCTCAATAAGAACTACCACCTTTCCACTTGGTCTTTCTTTTATCTTCAATTTTCCACTCAGATTTTCCCTTATCTTGTGCAAAATTATCAGATCTACTACCTTCACAATAAGATCTACCTCTACCTCTCTTGAATCTACCACCTCTACTTCTCCATCTTTGCTGATGCTTCTTTGTCAAGATCTCCTCAGCTTTTAAAGCATATTGGTATGCTTCTTCCACACTATCCAATTTCATAAAACTTATTTTATCATGAATTCTAGATCTCAATCCATTTAGGTACCTGGTGACTTGATGAACCCAATCATCCACATGTCCAGATCTAATGTCCAAACTATAGAATTCATTAGTGTATTCCTTCACAGTCATGTCTCTTTGTCTAAGGTTTTGCATCTTCCTCAAAAAACTAACTTGGTAATCAGTAGGTAGGAACTTCTTCTTCACCTTGTTCACCATTTTAAACTAGTTTTTGATCTTCTCCTTTCCTCTTCTTTGTCTATCAGTTTGCAGATGCTCCCACCATAGTGAGGAATGACCTTTCAACCTATTGAGTGAAATTTTTACCTTCCTATTCTCATGAGTGCTTTCAAACTGAAAGAAATTTTTCATATCATAGGTCCAATGCAACACAACATTTGTATCTGATTTTCCATCATAAGGAATAAATTCAACCACAGGCTTTGAATGTTCCCTAGAAAATACTCTCAACAATCTTTCCTCATCTTGATCTTCCTTAGGTTCTAGATTAGGGTTTGGTACTTCTACTTCATCATCATCACTCACATCATAAAGATGTGCTCCTCTCCTCTGGGATGTCTCCACAACATCTAATCTTTCTACAACATCTAATCTTAGGATCACCATGCTATCTTACCCAATTTATTGAAGTTTTCTATAGTGGATTGGACATCCTCACCTCCATCTCATAAGATAAATTTTAAGCAATGCCCTATGCCAAAGTTTAGGTATCATAAATATAATTTGGGAGATCCACTTTCCATTTTGATTCTCATAATGGAGCAAGATTTGGCTTCTCCTAAATTCATCTTTGGGTATTTTGTAGAGGTCAGTAGGGAGTCTTCATTTGGAGCATCCCATGGGTAACTTACAAGCTATGATTCTTTCATTTTACCACATTGGAGTACATTCTTATATTGACAACCATATCTACATGATCACTCTAACTCATCACTATTGAACTATTCAACGATAATGTGGAGGATACTTAATCAAGTCAACATTTGATGTTGGTGGGGTGCTTGAGGATCTCGACATGATCTTACTATGTAAAACTCAACCTCCCTCCCCATATGATAAAGATTTGGAGAATGATAATCTTCTGATGGGGAACTTGTGAGAGTAATTCCTAATTCAACCTCTTTAGATTAGTACATGTTTTCTTGTGTTCCCTAGTTGTAGTGTCATTTAGTGTTATTCCCTCTTGGAGGACCCTTGTACTCTTTTGGTACCTATAAATGGGAGGTTTTCTATTGTACACATTGTTATATTTGTTATCTTATTCTTCTATTTTTCATGTCTTTAATTTTTAATATTTGGGGATGATGCAAAGTATTTTGGGCACTTAGGGACCCCTCCCATATTGACAATTTTTTTTAATTTCCTTTTTCTTCATGTTTTGTTCTTTGGATCCATGCCATGGTTCACAGTGATGAAATATATCTTGAGAGTGTGTATATATTTCTCTTATAGGTTATAACACCAATCTATTGGATGAACCTATCTTTATGTAGATGTTGTATAAATCATGTGTCACTTATCAGTAAATTACATTGCATGCCAACATCTCATATGTTGACATGCCACAATGTATTTATCCCCTTGGAGTGACCCACATTCCCCTTGGAAAAGCATCATCTATTTTAAGGGGGATTTTCTATATCTATTTCTGATTTGGCTTTTGTGTAAAGATTATATTGTCTCTACATCATAGATTTTTCTCACAAAATTTTTAAATTTTATTCTCAGTGTTTTCCTTTGTGGGGGGCAATTGACTATCTTAGTATCTACCTTCTTAGGGGCCAATACACATTCTCATAGTCTATCATTGTAGAGTGTAATCCACTATCTTAGTGTCTCAATATTTACCCTATCATATGCCTATTTATCTTATGCTACACATACTAACATAAACTAAAGATACTCTATCACATGCCTACGTAACATTATCTATGCATTTCAAGGAGCCATCTAAATCCTCCTTGTCACATACCTATTTAGTATTTAGTAAGAATTTTAGAGCACTATCAAAATTTCTTATCATACAAAGTTACCTATCATAAAAAAAATTACCACCAATATCATCATACCATCAATGGTCTTGAGCCTTTAGAATATGTTTATCATCTAGGACACTTGTGTGAAACTTGTGTGGTATATGTATCTGATCAATTATTTAGGGATTTATAACTTGGGGAAACTTCATGTGATGAAATCCCCATTGGTATGTCTGGTAAGTTTTATTATACTCTATCTCACATCTCTCTAATATGATATGCTTACTAAAGTGGGGGAAAAATGTAGTAGCAAAAATTTGTACCTTGGTATAATTTTACATGTAGAATTACCCTTACCCTAGCATAAGACTCAAATTCAACATCATCCTATCCTTCTAATTAAACTCACTTGCCATCACTTGTTCAAAATCACAACCATGGAGTTTGTCAGGCACAACACGCATGTGGGCTTTGGAGAAGTCCAAATGTTCCACACTCATCCAAAAATCTATATACATGCATGGCATCATTGATGCCTTAAAAAACTCCATCCTATAGAATTTTATGCCAAAATCCACCACCTAGTGACACCCATTTTGGAATTTTCTCAATATAATCCTATTTTTTGGGATTCATTTGGTTTTCTACATACTCTAGATATTTTCTTCATGCATGTGTAGGCACTTTATCATTGAATCTTCTATTCATAGACAACATCTCATCACATTTATTAGTTTGGAAATTGGTGTAGGAGCACCCATGGATTGCTTGGGACAATCCATTTTGATTTTTTTGTGTGTGACTTATGGGAATTTTGTTCTATTTTTATTCTTAGGTCATGTTGACCATAGGGTGAGTACACTAGGGTTCAAGTAGTTTGAGTCTTAGGACCTTTGAAAATTGCAATTAGGGGCTAGAAAGTTGTAAAGCCTCCCAAATTAGAAAAATAGAGATGATGATGTCAAAATGATGTCAGTAGGGTTTAAAATATTTTAGAACCATTGTTAGGGTCTAGGGTTAGCTTAGATGAGTATGTGAACTCATTTTCTAAAAGATGTAAAGAGTTGCTAAAAAGATGAAAAAGTTGCATTGCAACTTTTACAACTTTGAAATGTTGCTCAGACAACATTGTCAAGTGTCCTCAACCGATGACAAAGTGACCTAAGTGGTAACCTAAGACTCTACCATCCTATTTAAAACCAAGTTTAACCAAATTTCAAGGTTGGACACCCATTGCACGGACAAAGATTTGTGAAATCAAGAATTTGGCTTGTTTTGTGTGTAATTTATAGTTAAGTTTGTGACAGTAGGTAGTTAATGGTTTGATTCCTACACTGTAGTTCATGCATAGATTATATTAGGTTTTTACATTGTTGTGTGAGTCATTAGTTTGGCATTTTGAAGTTTTTCCTTTGTGTTTTTTTAAATATTATTTATTTGGCACGGTCACTGCTTCAATCTAGGTAGTTTGTAAAGATGGAAGTCTAATTCACTACCCCACCATTCATTTGGTATCACCTCTTGGGGATAGTGATTAGACACATACATAATGTGTGCAAGATCTAGGGCCCTGAAATGTAGAGGAGCAAATTTTAATGTCTTGTCTAAGGCGAGCTAGTGGCGAGCCTGGCTAGGGAAGGCCAAGTTGAGAGAGAATAACTTAAAAAGGTCGAAACTTGGGATTAGAATTCCTTTAGGAGATTGAAGTGAGAGGTCTTTCCAAGAATTAGTGAAGAGGAGAGGGTTGTGCCAATCCAGTTGATGATCTAAGACAATCAAACTTGTTCTGGAGCTAGAGAAGACCATAAAACCATTAATATCACTCATTTTGAGTTAGGGTACTATACGGATGGTGGTCACCCCAATGTATGTGATGGAATGTGGACCTCAATTCTAACTACATACCCAACATGGTCATTACTCACATGATCAAATTACAAGAGAGAGTATGAATTACTCAATTTGAAATTTGTGGTGATGTGACATGTTACCTCCTATGTAGACGGGGTGTTTAATTTCTCTCAAATTGGAGAGCCAACAACCATAAGACCGATTCTACAATGGAGGATTTTCAAAAGCTATGAAGGTAAACAAACTGAAATTAAACTAAATGAATGCAATTTAATCTAAGATAGCTTTGAAATAAATATGAAATACAAATTATTCTAAGGAACTTGAAAGTAGAAATGATACTAAGCTATGAACAATTAAGCAAATTAATTCTAAAATGAGGTGCAATATTAAGCTAAAATGAGAAAATTATACTAATGCAGTAAAAGCTTTGAATTGATAAAATTGAGACACAAAAATACTATAGTTTAGTTACTCTCAACAATTGCCCCCTTCGAATGAAGAAATGAGATTCATTAAATAGAAAAGCCCAAGAAGAGAATGAAGGGGTTCTTGATTTGAAACTCCTGACCCTTCATTTCCATTTGAGACAAAAATGCATTGAATTACTTAATTAAAAGAATGGAATTTTCCACATAGGGGACTTTTCTAATATCTTGAATTATTAATTCAAAAATGAGTTTCCATTCAAATAACAACTAATTATTAATTCCTTTTTATGGGTAATTAGCTAAAGGGGTAAGATTTTAATTTAATTCCAAGTACTTAGGACTTTAGGATTAAATTGATTTATCATAGGGGTAATTTAGCTAATAAAATTCAAAGACTTTAAGAATTAATTTTAATATTTGATTAATGCAATTAGGGTTTTTGCAATTGGCATCAAGTCAAATTAAGTCAAGTAGGAGAGAGAAAATTGCCTAGGAAACTAGGACTTTGGAGATGTAAAAATGCACCAAAATTGATTGAATTTATTAGGTGCCAATTTTAGGGTATTACATTTTCCCCTATTTGAATTGATGTGTGAACAATGCATTGATTCAAAGAATAGTCTGAAGTGACAGATGACAAGAAATTTGGGAGTCTAGGTTAGGTTGCCAAGACACCGAACAGATCAAAGCATGATTTTCTGAAGTCTAAGTTATATTATGAAGACAATGGTCTTGAGAGAAGATGAGAATCAGGGTTAGGTTTCCCCAATGCCCAGAATGAGATTTAGATGCAAACTTAAGACTGTCTCCAGAATCAGGGTTAGATTGCCCCAATACAAAGCTTAGCCCTTCGAGACCTAAGTTAGATTTCCCAAATAATGGTCTAAGAGAGATTTTGAGAGCCATCTTCACAATGAAGCTTAACTCCCAAGAATTAGGGTTAGATTGCCCCAATACCTAAAAGATTTTGAGAACCATCTCTAGAATGAAGCTTGATTCCTGAGGATCCAAGTTAGGTTTCTCAGATACCTAAAAGATAGGTGACCAGATAGCAAGATGCAAGGCATCGAAATGCCCTTAGCAATGAGAACTGATGATTCAAATCAAACTGATTCGAGAATTGTTTCAACAAGGTTCAAATGATGCAATCATCCTTCCCCCTTGGGAGTGAAATCGAAAGATGACATATCAGAAGGATGATTGACAATAAGAGGTTGCAGAGCATAAGCAATTAGACTAGATTTGAGAAGTTGCAGAAGCAAATCAGAGCAAAGAAGAGGTCTTGCTGACCAAGTTTGACCATGGTTTACCATGGTTGACTAGAGTTGACTAGAGTTGACTAGAGTTAACTAGAGTTGACTTTGATGAAAAGAGCAAAGATCTCAAGAACATGATGCAAAGATGAAGGTCTGGCAAGAAGATGACGCTAGAAGGCTGACTGCACAAGCATCCAATCCCAAAGGGTCCCAAAATTTAAAACATGATTTTGAGCTATCTAGAGATGTTAGATTTTGATTTCAATCCCAAAAATGGATTCAAAGCAGTCAATTTAGCCAAGATTGTAATTTTCACGTAAAATAGAGTATTTTTGAAAATTAGGTCAAAAGCTATATAAGGCCTGGAGGGGTCATTTTCAATTCATTATTCACATTCATCTTCTTGTGATTTATGAGCTTTGCAAGAGAAAATGGAGGGTCTTCCACTGTATATGCATAGATTTGAGCACTCTCGATGACATGCCCAACCCGTAGAGTATGACGCACCTGTAAGTAGCTGATAAACCTCCTTGCTTTCAATTTGTACAACTTTTTAGGTCAATTTAGGATATTTTTAGCAACTTTTAGTCCATGTTCTTCCAATCTCATGTGAGGAAGTAGTTTCCTTGTGCTGGCCTAAGTCTCCCCTCCTGTGAGGAAGTAGTTTCCTCGCATGAGTTGGGTCTCCTTCACGCGAGCTCTTGCATGAGGACCAGACACTTGTGTAGCCAAGATGAAACTGAGACAAAGTGATGAGAACCTTTGATGAATAGAAAGAAATTTAAGAGAGTAACAAGATATCATCTCAAATCCAAGCTTAGCATGCAAATGAAATCCTAAACTAAAATGCAAGCCTAGAATGGAAATGCAAGCCCTAGGACTTGGTTGTTGGACTCATCATATTTATCATCATTGAGTTCGTTTAAGCATGGGAAGATCGCAAGATGTCATAAAATCCTCACTAACATTGCAATTACGAGAATATGAATATGACATAAGTCTTAGATTTGTCAGAATGAGGGGTAAGCATTAAGGCACAAGAAGCCAGAATGACTTGAACACCTATTCCTTTTGATTTAGCAAGTTAACATAAGCATCAAATCACAATTACTAGAATGACCCGAATGTTTCTTGCAAACAAACACACTAGACACGCAAGGGTTACTTCTTTCACCAAAGAGTGCTTGCAGTGACCCTTACATTCACTTAGCAGGACAATTGTTAGCAATTATACTTGTAGTAGAAATAAGTCACTCAAAACAGACAAGGAGAAGAACCAACCTCACAAAAGCGTCCATATAAAAGGAGTCAAGGTACACATGGCCATCCAATACGAGATGAAGGCTCTTATAGACAAACACCCCTCTTAGATAGATTCTTTCAATCAGTGGAACTAAACCAACAAATAGAAAGAAAAGAAAAAGAAAACAAAAAAACAAGAAAAGGAAAAGCTCAGCATGCTTCAAAGGAACACAAAGTCATTTTTTAGTTTTAGTTTCAATTTGTGTTCAAGTGGATTAAAGTCAAATCGGAAGTAAAAAACATTCAAAATCTCGACAGGATAGCGACAGCAGGCAGATGCAGTGAGAATCACTGGTGACCATCGTGAGAGACAGAGTATCAAGAGGATATCAGAGCGTGAACCAAGTATCAGCAGGTGAATGCAGTCAGAACCACTAGTGACCGATACAAGAAAGATTCTCAAAAGAGAGAAAAACACGAGTGAAAACATCAGCAGGTAGACGCAGTGAGAACCACTGGTGATTGATGTAAGCAAGAGATCCCAAAAGAGAGAGGTTCAAACAAGAGCTAAGTATCAGTAGGAAGGCACAGTGAGAACCACTGGTGACTGATACATGAGAGATTCTCAAGGAGAGAAATCTCAAAAGTAGCTAGGCATCAGCAGGTAGATGCAACGAGAATCACTAGTGACTGATGCATGAACAAAACTTCCAAAAGTGATAGGACAATGCCCCCTAGACTAGGAAGGTGTCCCCAAGTGTGAACTAGTTCCAATCCATGAAGAGTCAAGGAAAATCCCAAAGACAACTGAAGCCAAGAGCATGAGCTAGAAAACCAAAGCAGGAAATGAACTAAAAGAAGGAAAGCGGGAAGGAAAACAAAAAGCAGGAAAGCAAAGAGACTAAAGCGGGAAACTAAGAGCCAAGCGATCCTAAGATGAGATGTAGCTTTAGGAAACAAGAGGCACCTGTTTATCAAGTTTTCACCATCTTGGTAGAGATTCTATTTTTGCTACCATGATGCCTGTTTACTAGGTTTTCATCAATGACACATTTTCTTCTTTTTCAATTTTTATTTTTTTTATACTTTTCTCTTTTTTTTATTTTTTTGTATTTTTGAATATTTCATTTTTTTTGTATTTTTTATCTTTTCACTTTTTTTTGTATTTTTTCAATTTTCAATTTTTTTAATTTTTACCAAGGCACATGTTTACCAGGTTTTGACCAAGATAATAGGTACATCAAAGTGCCTATTTACCAGGTTTTCACTAAGATGATCATTTTTTCAGGACATTTTGCAATTTTTAGGATTTTTTGCAATATATCATTTTTTTGGAATATTTTTTTTTAGGACCAATAAGGATATGTACATGAGCATGCCGAGAATGTCTCAGCTATAGAACTTCTTCAGATGAAGAGCATTGATAGGCTCTTTGAGTTGCTCTCCTTTAGTGGTGGAGAGTCGATAAGTGCCAGACCCAAATGCTACAGTAATGACATAGGGACCAAGCTAGTTTGGTTCAAATTTCCGTTTCTGGACTCATTGCTGCTAATTTTTGGGGTTCTCTCTCAAGATGAGATCACCCACTTGGAATTCCCTTTGTCTAACTTTCTTATTGTAAGCTTTAGACATCCTCTTTTGGTATGCTCTTAGATGATCGAACGCCACCTTTAGACGTTCATCAAGTAACTCAAGCTCTTGAAGCTGGGATATTCTTTTATCTTCATTAGTGATGAGGCCCCTCAGAGAGATTCACAATGTTAGAATCTTAACCTCAATAGGTAATACTACCTTTGCTCCATAAACCAAGGTGAAAGGAGTGGCCCCTGTTGGTGTTTGGATACTTGTTCTGTAGGCCCACAAGGCCAGATTAATCTGGAGATGCCAATCTCTACCAGATTTATGAACTGTTTGGTGCAAGATTTTTAGAATTGTCTTATTAGAAGCCTCTGATTGTCCATTACCCTAAGGATAATAGATAGATGACTAATGCTAAATAATTCTGAATTTAGTGCATAAGTCTGTCAGGTCCTTATTTTTGAATTGTCCCCCATTGTCATTAATAATAGATGAGGGTATGCCATATCTGCAAATGATATAGTTCAGTATGAACACAAAAATGGTCTTGTCATCAGCTACAGCTAGAGGCACTACCTCAACCCACTTGGTAAAGTAATCAACAGATGTGATGATAAAATTGTGCCCTCTTGAAGATGAAGGATGTATCTGACTGACCACATCAAAGGCCCATTGCTGAAATGGCTAGAAACTGATGAGAGGACTAAGTTCATGAGCAGGAGCATGAATCAAGTTCCCATGAAATTGGCATTGCTTGCAAGTCTTAGCATATTGAAAAACTTCTTTTTCCATGTTTGACCAGTAATAGCTAGCTCTAATAAGTTTTCAGGCTAACGTCAAACTACTAGAATGAGACCTGTAGATACCTTTGTGTACCTCAGCTAGCACATGCTTGGACTCATCAGGTTCTAAGCACCTAAGGAGAGTACCATCTAGACCCCGTCTATACAAGTCATTTTCTATGAGGACATATCTTGAAGCAATACGAATGAGGTGACACTTTTCATTCCAGGTATAGGTGTCTGGAATGATCTGGTCATGAAGGTAGGAAAAGATATGGTGGTAGTAGGATGAATCATGTCCAATGACTAAACAGATCATCCTAGATTTAGGAATATCATAGGCAGGGTAGTGTAATGCCTCCACCAGGAACTCATGTTTGAAGTCATTTTCTAGCATTTGTAACATTAAAGCAAGAGTGGCCATTGCATCAACTACTTTATTGTCTGCCCTTGGAATCTGTTGGAAATAATTGTGTGCAAAGTACTATTTAAGGTCATCCACCATCCTTTTGTAAGGTATTAGTTTGTCATCTTTAGTTTGGTAGACATCGTTGACTTAATTGATGATTAAGTGTGAGTCTCCTAAGACCTTGAGCTCATCCTCACGCCATTCAAGGGCCATCTTCATGCCATTAATGAGAGCTTCATATTCATCTATTTTTTTTGTGTAGGGAAACAACATTTTATATGCTTTTGGCAATAAGTATCTTTGAGGTGTAACAAACAGAATGCCTGCACTAGATCCTTGCTGAGTGAATGATACATCAAAGAACATGCTCCAAGATTGGTGTGTGAGAAGCATGATGGATTCATCTAGGAATTCAATACTCAAAGTTTGATGATATTTTAAAGGAGCTTCTACCAACTGATCAGCAATTTCTTGTCCCTTAATAGCTTTTATTTCCACATACTCAATGTCAAATTCACTAAGTATCATCACCCATTTTGCTAATCTACCTGTGAGGGTAGCCTTGCTCAACAAGTACTTCAGTGGATCAATTTTTTCAATAAGCCTCATGGTATGAGCTAGCATATAATGGTGCAACTTCTAGGAAGTGAATACCATTGCTAAACAAGCCTTCTCAATGACAGAGTAATTCATTTCATAGGCAACCAATGTTCTGTTGATATAGTATATGGCTCTCTCTTTATTTTTCTGATCTTCTTGAGCCAAGAGAGCACCCAAGGATGTGTTTTTTTGCAAAGATGTATAGTATAAGAAGCTTCCCATGAATAGGAGGAATTAGTATAGGTGGATTAGCAAGATACTATTTTATTTGAGTAAGTCCCTTGTCACATTCCTCATTCCATTCATAAGTCACATTCTTATGCAAAGTTTTAGTAAATGGTTGTGACTTGTCAGCCAACTATGAAATGAAATGCCAGATAGATTCTATCCTTCCTTGTAATCCTCTCATTTGACTGATATTCTTGGGTGGAGCCATGTCCATAATAGCTTGTACCCTTTCAGGATCAACTTCTATGCCTTTAGTTGAAATGATATAACCCAAGAGTTTCCTAGAAGTAACACCAAAAGCACATTTCTTTGGGTTAAGCCTAAGATGGAATTGTTCCATGCAGTCAAGGATGGGACCTAAATCTGTGAGGTGAGTTCTTTGCTACATGCTTTTGGCTAAAGTATCATCCACATAATCCTCCTTCATTTTATGCATCATATCATGGAAGATAGTAGTAACAGCTCTCTGGTATGTTGCTCCAGCATTCTTAAGCCCAAAAGGCATGACATTCTAGCAAAAGGTGCCCCAGGCACATGTAAAAGTGGTCTTTTCTTGATCTTTCAGTGCAATTTTGATTTTATTATAACCATAAAAAGCATCCATCAAGGAATACATCTCATATCCTACTATCATGTCAACTATCATATCAATATTAGGCTGTGGGAAGTCATCTTTAGAACATGCCTTATTCAGATCTCTGAAATCCATACACACACAAATGGATTTATCATGTTTAGTGACTGGAACAATGTTTGAAATCGATTCTACATAATCAATAGTTCTTATGAAGCTAGCCTTAAGAAGCTTTTCCAACTCTGCTTTAACCAAAAGCGCTGCGTGTGGATGCATTTTTCGCAGCTTCTGTTTAACAGGTTTGATACCTGGTGCGATGGAAAAATGATGCATGATTAGATTGGGGTCTAATCCAGGCATGTCAGAGTAGGTCCATGCAAAGTTTATTTTCTTTCTCTGAAAGAATCTTGTGAACTCTTCTTTTTCTTCAGCAGACAATCATTGTGCTAGATGAATAATATGTGGAGTAGCCTCTGTACCCAAATTAACTGGTTGTGTTAGCTCAATCAACACAGATGACCTCTCTTGAAAATGGCTCAGAAGCGTATCAAGTATCTCATCCTTGGGTTCCTTAGAGAGGTTTTCACCATCGAATACGTCTTTTGTTTTTACTATTTTTGGCTCTAATATTGCCACAAAGTGGTTTTCACCATCAAAGCATCTATTTTTTCTTCTTTTAATTTTTTGACTGAGATACTTGATATGTGCCTTTGTCATGTTGACACTACTTTCACTAGTGGATGACATCATAGGTTCAATAGCATGGAGGTAATAGACTAGATCATAATTAGTCTGGAACATTAGGACTTCATTGGATTCAGAAAGGGAGTTCCAGTTTATTAGATTAGGACGGCGGAGTGAAAGGGAAGTAATGACTGGTTCAACTACATTCATGGTATAACCCTCAAAAGTGCTGACAACCAAGTCAATACCTAGAGAGATCTCATCCAAAGGAGCATTCAAATCCCTAAAAGACCTTGCATTGGAAGTAGAGGACACATTAACATTAGTGGTGTCTAATTCATGTGGCCTAATGCTAGACCCTTCACCTACTTCGAGGAGTCTTTCATACACGTGAATAGTATCTATGTCTACATCATAAGTAGCATTAGACAAAGAGTTGAAATCATATTCATGTGAGTCAATACTTGATGTAGGAATTTCATTAGCAGCATCATCAGACTCATTATTATCCCTTGTGGCATTAATAGCTTGCTGAAGTTGTTCTCATTCAAAGTACTTTTGAAAATGAGGTGGCCTGTATCATTCACCTTGAAAATTAGGATCATCATTTAGTGTTTCTTTCCATTCCTCATATGTGAATTGGTATAATGAAGAAGTTTTATCAGAATCATTATCAGTATCAATATATGTCTCTATCATATGAACAGGTATGATAGGCTCATCAGGTTAGGCAAAGAGTGCCGCAACATCTAGAGGAATAGGATATGGAAATGTATCTTCATCAAAGTTGGCCTCTGGATTCACTTCTAGAGTGGCATCTTCAATTTCTTGTTCAGGTTTAGGTTCAGGTTCAGGTTCAGGCTCAGGGGCTAACACAAATTTCTTGGTCCCCAAATGAAAGGGAGTCTTTTTAAAGCCTAAGCCACTAGTATCTTTCATGCGGTGGCCCGTAGCTTCAATGGGTTTTAGTAAGCCATTAGCATTTTTCCTATAGGACCACTCCCTTTATAACTAAAGCGCTTGATGATTTTGAAGGCTTCACTATATGGTTCTTGCTCTAAATCTAGAGATGGATTGGTTGTTTCAATTGTTTCTTTTCCTTTATATATCCATGCTCTGATAGCTCTCTCCTCATCCTCATCTTCTAAAGGTATAGAGGCTCTTACAAAGGTGCCATCATAAACTATTTGAGGGGGAGCATTAGAAAGTTTGTTGTCTTTAGAAGGTCTCCCATAAGAGCGTGGAGATAGAGGTAGAGCAACCACTGATAGCACAGGTTCCATTTGGTATTCTACCATCCCTATATCCTTAAGTCTCAAAGTTTGTTCCATTTCTTTCATCTTAGAATCATAAAACTCAGTGGATTCTCTATTTGCTGGAACAAAGCTATCTACGGTTTGCACAAGAGTGTTGCAAGAGAAATTGGTATTTGTAGGTACAGTGACTTCAGCCCCATGGAATGGAAACTTAATGCATTGATGATACATGGATGGAACAACCTACCTCTCATGAATCCAAGGCCTACCCAACAAGATATTGTAGGCAAGAGGAATATCAAGCACTTGGAAAGTAACATCTCTCTCAATGGGACCTACATGGATAGGTAGCAAAACTAAGCCTTGGGACTTGCATTCTTCCTCATCATAAGCTTTGATGGTAATCTTTTTGTGAGGATCTATACAACTTTCATCATATCCTAGCTGAGTGAGCAGTTTAGGGGAACAAATGTTAAGACCAGCATCATTATCTATGAGCACTCAGTGGACACACTTAGGACCTATCATGATCTCTATATGTAAGGGAGCATTATGCGGGTGACTCAAAGAGTGGTCATCTTCTTCAGAGAAGGATAGATAGTGAGGTGAAGTCAAATAACCCACCATAGATTGAAATTGGTTGATATCGAGATCCTTGGGAACATTTGCCTCAGGAAGGGCCTTATCCAAAATCTACCTGTGAACAGGGAAGATCTTCAGCAACTCAAAAATGGTAATCTGAGCATTGGTTCACTGGAGTTGATCTAAAATGCTATAACTAGTTGAGCTAGTTGTAGGAATAGATTTCATGTTTTTTTTGGTAGGGCCAACATCAGTCTTATTTGCAATTTGCTTCAGAGCAGATGCAGGAATATTAGGTCTCTTATCCATAGTTTTCTTCGGAGCAGATGTGGAAGCATCGAGACCTTTCAAAACAACTCTCCCTCATGATCAAGTGACAACATTAGCACAGCCTTGAGATTGTTCAGATTCAGGTGGACGAGGTGTAGAGCTATGCAAGATAAAAGCAATTTTAGATTTGGGAGTATCATCGCTTCCTCTAGAAGTGATCACATCACAATACTCTATCTTGATAGGTTCAATCATACCAATAACATTGTCATTATTAGTGAATGTGTAATTGACTTTAGCATTGGTATTCTTGGCATTTGAAGACTCACCCTTCTCATGAGGAGGGAAGGGATCCTTAAAAGCTTGGTGGTCTGAATTCTTGTTATGGCCATCCACAACAATATCACCACTATCAATCAAATCTTGGACCTTGTGTTTCAGCTGAGGACAAGTTGAAGTCTTATGACCAATGTTTTGGTGATAGTCATAGTAAGCATTATCATTCCACCAATGAGGTCTTGGTTGTGGGTCATAAGTACACTTTTCTAAAGGAGTAAGAACTTGATTCTCTATAAGAGTTTTATAGACCACATCAAGAGGCTCCCCCAAAGGGGTGAAATTACACTTGGGTTGAGAGGCCCAAGGTTTGTTCCTAGCAAATCTTGAAGTTTGTTGATTGTCTGTTGTGGTCTTTTCGACAGCCTTAGCTCTTGTATACTGGAAGTAAGATTAAAAGTAGACTTTGAAGGCTTCGCAGTAACATTATCCACTACTCCATCATTTACTACATCTCTATTCTTATTGGTAGTCTTTCCTTTATCCTTGTTTGTGGAGAATCCTTTTTTATTGTCCTTATTCAAAGTTAATTATCCCTTCTTGATCATAAAGGCCTCTATCCACACTTCTTGTTTGATCATACTATCAAAAGTAAGAGGACCTTGTAATTGCACTTGGTATCCAAAGTTTGTGACAAGATTGTCCAAGAAGATGTCGAGTCTCTCAGACTCTGGTAGTTTGTGAGAACACCTCGTACATAATTGTCTCCACCTTTGGAGGAATGTTAGGAAAGATTCTCCTTGTCACTATTTTAAGTTGCAAAGACCCTAGATGTTGACTAGATGCTGAATATTATGCGAGTAGTGCTAGAGAAAAAGATTAGCCATTTCATCAAAAGTTTTAATACCAGTAGGCAATCTAGAGAACCTTTCCATAGTTGGTCCACCCAAACTATGAGGAAACAAGTGCATAAGATATGTTTGATCGTGCATGAATTCCATGGACAATGTGCCAAACTCCCTCAAGTGATCTTGGGGATCGGTTGTACCCAAGTATTTATCATATTTAGGGAGTTCCACACCTCTAGGAAAAGGTGGCATATGAAGACTTCTATCAAAAGGGAAAGGAAAAATACTTTCCATCATAAATTTTTGAGTGGGTTTGTCTTTATTCCTCACAAGTTGACTAATCTGATCTTGCATTTCTCAGACCATCTTTTGCAACTTTGCGCTCTTAGTTTCTTCTTCCTTAGCTATGAGTGTTTCAACTTGATATTCTCAGGGTAACTTGGCCCCTTGTTTAGCTAGCTCAAGGAAGTATTTTTATTTCTCCTCTAGGAGAGGGATCTCCATCATTTTAATAAGACCCTTATTAGTTTTGGCAGCATCTATATCATGTTGAGTTATCACTTCATCTTCAATCCCAAGGATCTCATAAATACTCTGAATTTGATCTTGTTGCTGATCATCTTCATTTTGATCGAATGGAGGAGGATGATAGAAATAGGTGGGTTGTCGATCACCTCGAGGTTTGCTTCAAGATTGATCATCATTATGGGACTAATTTTGGTCATGTTGAGATTGACCATGAGGTTGTTCATTTCAAGGTTGAGCATGACATGGGTCATTAGAGGATTGACCATGATATTGATTGTTGTGAGAATGATCAAAGGTTTGACTATACTTGCCTTGTTGGAAATCAAATGGATCTCCCATCTTGTTGTAAGCTTGTGCAATGCATGAATTCTCAGTGAAATGATATGTCT
This sequence comes from Chamaecyparis obtusa, assembly GCA_027943335.1. Lineage (NCBI taxonomy): Eukaryota > Viridiplantae > Streptophyta > Pinopsida > Cupressales > Cupressaceae > Chamaecyparis > Chamaecyparis obtusa. The sequence goes on from BSBK01005759.1 coordinate 804,905, forward strand.
AGTGCTGAAAGGGTGCGGCCACGGTAACCTTGGTGAGCGAACAGGATCAAAAGATTTGACAAATTCAGATGAGAAGATATCTTCAATAGTATCACTAGGTTCAATGATAGAACTATTCTCAGTAGGATCAACAGATACAATAATAGGATTAGTCAAAGGAAGAGGTCTTCCAAAGTTGTGAAACAATGAGTTCTCTTGGAAGAATGAGTTGTCTTGGTCTTGAAATGAGAAACCAAGTTGCGCTTCAAACAATGGATTAAAACACTCTTGAAACACTAGAGGTGATGGTTGAGATGGACTATCTTTCAAAGTATTCAATGAGGAAATCAAGGATATCTCACAAAATTCAGATTTTGCAACAGATTCAGGAGGATCTATTCTTGATTAGGAGGTTTGCTTCTACCTTGATCAGGATTCTGAATGGGATAAGTCTTGCCACTTCTAGTCATGACAGTCATAGATGAAGATGAAATGAGAGAGGACTTGACATAAAGCTAGACTCGGTCTCTAAGAACAACACAAAGGAGATAAAGGCTAGAACAACCAAGATGCGAGATGGACCTGGTATGAATCATCAAAAGAGGTGGCTAGAATAGCCGAGATAAGACTATCACAACATGAGATATAAAAGGCATAAAGAGATAAGGTAAACCAATGAGAGATGACATGAGTCAAAGAAAAGATCGATCGATTCCTAACTCAAAACAACTAGTTTCTGACAGTGAACGATAAGAAAGTAGAAAAATAGACCTCAGACAAAAAGTAGATCAGATAAAAAGTCAAACAGTCAATGGAAAATAGGTCTTTGTTTTTGCAAACTGGGCTATAGTCTCACATGAAATAGTACCATACCGCATGAGAGAACACCAACCTTCATGCAAGAGAACAAAGTCTCACGTGAGAAAGTGCTATGGAGTGTGAAACTTCACGCGGGAAAAGTGCAAAATCTGACAATCTAACATAGTTTTCAAGGTTTAAAGTTGAATTTTGAGGTATAGCCTGAATTGATGTTTGACAAAAAATCCAATTTCTTGATAGGTTTGAAGAGCAGTTTAATCAACAATCTCATTTTAGGATTTCAAGCATTCATTTAAAGACACAAAGGTTCAAATCAAGTAGTTGTGATACAAGAAGCAGTCGTTAATAGACCTATCAAGGACAAAGAAACTTGATAGCATCAAGGGAGTCTTTGTTTGATAATGATTGGAAAATGTTTAAGACTCAAAAGAAAACACATAGCTTAGTCCTACAAAAAAATGGTGAGAAGCCATAACCTTTGCCCCATTGCTTATGTGCATACGTGCACCTCACATAGTCATGTCACCCCCTAGAGGGCACCCATGTTTTTGGTGTTTCCAAGGACTCAATGGTGTACATTCAAAGGTTACCCTTGTAGCAGGGGCCAGTGTCACAACCACCTTCAAGCATCTAGGTGTATGCCTATGATGGGAATCTATGAGAGAGATTCTTCCCCCTCCCTAGGAAAATATTATGACTCCTTTCAAAGGTGAACTAAGTAGGCCACTAGCTAAGGAAGGTTTTTAATAGGCTTTCATTAATGCTAACCTTTGGTGCCCCTGATACAAGGTTGAGGCCTCACAGCCACACCAACACCCGAAAGTCATACACCCTCGTAAGTAGGGCTAGGAGCGACGCTGCTCGGTATAACAAACAAAGCCTTCTCAAGATGATAGTCAAAGTCTTGAGAAGGAAGCTAACATGGTTTTGGATTCTTTAGACTCAAAAAAATATTCTTTATTAGAGTGAGGTGGAATCACTGATGATAGGTGCGTACTCACTTGGGTCATTCTCGGAGGTTCAAATTTCAGCAGGCCCTCTAAAGGTGACACTAGACTTGGTTTAGATTCGGGGGTTGGATTTTCTAGTTCTCCCAAAGGGAGAAGAGCATACCTTTCTATCCCATTTCCTCACCCAAACACATCAAGAAGATTCATCACCGAATTAGCTTCACTCCACCACAACTACAAGCTTTTGGGTTTTTGTTTCTCTCAAAGAGAGAAGAGCATAATCCCTTGGCTAATAGGAGCGTAAAGATTCACTACCTTTCTCTACTTCCCCAAGAATTTTTCATATTAGTAAGATCATTAGGATTTTGAGTTCATTCATGGTCATCACCTCCATGTAATGAAGAGCCAAATTCCCTACTCACTATCAAAATCCTCAAGAAATTTTAACGGAGCCCTATTTAGACTATGTGAATGAAAGCAAGAAACAAACACAACATTTTAGCAAGTCTTTGACTATCGTCCTGCGATCAAACCATTAGCACGTTTTAGGTTCTTCGGCAAATGTCCTGTGGAAAATTGTTACACTATGAAAATAACAAAGAAATAATAAACAACAACAAATAGGAAACTGTCAAAAATCTAAAATAGGAAACATAGAAACTGAAAAAAATTAAACCACTGTATCCAAATTTCATGCAAGGAAGTACTCCACAATGCACAAGAAAGTATAGGGTGTCACGTGATGATGAAAAAGCTCATGTGAGAGAATGATACAAGGAGTGAATATTCATGTGGGATGCTCTAGATTCTTGCATGAGAATCCATACACAGACAATACGGATGCACAGTAAAGCTTAGATTCCTGTCAAAAAAAAATGAGAATGAGACCAGAAATTAGATTTTCTACCCCACGGTGGGTGCCAAAATGTATGTGATGGAATGTGGAACTCAAATCCAACTACACACGTAAGATGGTCATTACTCACATGATTGAATTACAAGAGAGAGTATGAATTACTCAATCTAAAATTCATGGTGATGTGACCTGTTGCCTCCTATGTAGATGGGGTGTTTAATTGCTCTCAGATTGGAGAGCCAAAAACCATAAGACCGATTCTACAATGGAGGATTTTCAAAGCTATGAAGGTAAACAAACTGAAATTGAACTAAATGAATGCAATTTAATCTAAGATAGCTTTGAAAGAAATATGAAATGCAAATTATTCTAAGGAACTTGAAAGTAGAAATGATACTAAGCTATGAACAATTAAGCAAATTAATTCTAAAATGAGGTGCAATATTAAGCTAAAATGAGAAAATTATACTAATGCAATAAAAGCTTTGAATTGATAAAATTGAGACACAAAAATACTATAGTTTAGTTACTCTCAACAATTGCCCCCTTCGAATGAAGAAATGAGATTCATTAAATAGAAAAGCCTAAGAAGAGAATGAAGGGGTTATTGATTTGAAACTCCTGACCCTTTGTTTCCATTTGAGACAAAAATGCATTGAATTACTTAATTAAAAGAATGGAATTTGCCACATAGGGGACTTTTTGAATATCTTGAATTATTAATTCAAAAATGAGTGTCCATTCAAATAAAAAGTAATTGTTAATTCCTTTTTATGGGTAATTAGCTAAAGGGGGTACATTTTAATTTAATTCCAAGTACTTAGGACTTTAGGATTAAATTGATTTATCATAGGGGTAATTTAGCTAATAAAAGTTGAAGACTTTAGGAATTAATTTTAATATTTGATTAATGCAATTAGGGTTTTTGCAATTGACATCAATGAATAAAGTCATGTAGGAGAGAGAAAATTGCCTAGGAAACTAGGACTTTGGAGATGTAAAAATGCACCAAAATTGATTGAATTTATTAGGTGCCAATTTTAGGGTATTACACCCAAGACCCCAAAAATCCTTGAGGGGTTAGATAATGTTCCAATAATCCCAAGAAAAGTTGTAGGGTTTCTTTGGAAAGGTTAGGATAAGATTCATATTTTCTCGGAGTAGGATACCTAATAGGGCCACTAGCCCTTTAGGCCTGTTTTGTGAAGAATTAAAGAAATTGACTATCTTGTTGAACTAGTTGGGACTCCTAGAACCACTAGCTAATTGATTTGGCATGTTTTAGGAGACCTCTACACCTATACAAGAGTATCTTATGTCTATGGAGGTTGCAACCCTTTAGGGTGGTTTAAGGGCAAGGGATTGAAAGCTAGGATGCACCAAGTAGAATACTTGGTTTGTTGAATTTTTATTGATAGGTGGATTGGCTAGAGTTACCAGGTGATCATCCTAGGTTGATGATCCTAAAGGTTAATAGGATTCTAGAGAAGACACCCTAAAAAGTCTCTTGTAAAGGCTAAGAGAATGAATTAATGATTGATTCATCCACTCTCCCTATCAGATTGGTATCAGAGCCCCAAAATTTTTTAGCATTGCATAGTGCATGTCAGAGTGTGAATCCAATGGGTCTTCAAACATGGTGACTAATGTGGAATTTTCAAAGATCATCAAAGACTAGGAGGAGGAAAATAGGCTCTTAAGAGAAAGGATATCCCAATCAGATCAACCATTGGGTGAAGTACAAATCAAGACTAAAGAATTTAGTGATAAACTAGAAGGAAGAGAAGCCAAGGATAAAGAATTTTCTGAAGAGGATAAGACTCTAGAACCTGACCCTATTTTGCAAGAGGATCCTTTCTTGAAATCATTGAAAGCCATGAGTGGGAATGCACTTGAAGGGATACCAGTATTCAATGGAAAAATGGACATGGACTGGATAGAAGACATGAAGAACCATTTTGAATGTGATAGATTCACTGAGGCACAAAAGGTAAGAGTGGAAAAATCAAGACTTAGAGGATCTAAATTGACAAGGTGGGAGTTCATTCAGGTAGTAGGGGAGAAAGAAGATAGGAACCCTATTTCCACTTGGAAGGGTCTGGTAGGAAAGGTAAAAGAAGCTTACATGCCAGATGATTATGAGATACAACTGCATAAGAAGAGATAGAGCTTATGAAAAAAGGACCTATATGTAAATTCCTATACAGAGGATTTTCAAAAGCTTTGCATGAGGTCTAATGTGACTAAGGATGAAAACCTAAAAGTTGCTAGAAACTTAAAATATAATATTCAAGAGGAGATGAATCTTCTTAGTCCTAAGAAAGTACACCAGTGTTATCAACTAGCCATTAAGATTGAAGAAAAGAGTAGGAGGAAGAAAGATCAAACCTCCAAGAGCTGAGGAAGAGAAAGAGACCAAAGAGGTCACAAAGGTGGATACCAAGGTAGAGGGACTGAACAAAGAAGCCAGGAAGATTCTAAACTTTTTGAGCATGGAAATGAGACAAATCCTAGAGGAGGCTATGGAAGAGGTGGAGGAACTCAAGGGGGTTCTAACAAAGGAAGAAGTGCAAGAAGAAGTAATTCATACTTTTCTAGTATGAAATATTATAGTTGTGGACAAATGGGAAGCCCTGCTTATAGGTTCCCTGAGAAAGAATCCTCTTCAAACAATGAAAATAGAGTAGCATATGCTCAAGAAGAAACCTCAAGTGTCAAGTCACTAGAAGTTAACCATATGGAATAAGAGATGGGGTAAAATCTAATTTTTAGAAGAGTTTTTATTAGACAACTAGTCAAAGTGGAACCAAAATATAGAAAATCATTATTTAGGATAAGGTGTAAAATAATTGGTAAATTGTGTAAGATTATTATGGATTTAGGCTCCATAGATAACATTATATTCAAAGAAGTAGTGAAGAAGATTAAGTTGACAAAGATACCCCATACTAATCTATACAAGGTGACATGGTTAAACAAAGGGCAAAGTCTCCTTGTAAATGAATAGACATGGATTGAGTTCTTCATTGGAGGATACACAAACGAGTTGATTTGTGACATGTTTCCTATGGATGCATGTCATCTCTTAATGGGAAAGCCATGGAAATATGATAGAGGAGCCATCTACGATGGAAATGAGAACACTATCTCATTTAAGAAGGATCGTAGGATATTCAAGATACAGTCACTACTAGATGAAGAGGAAAAATAGTCAAAGACCCCTAGTGTTCTACTTAGTAGTGGAAAAGAGTTTCTTAACACTCTTCAACAAGAAGGAAGTAAGGGTTGTGTCATAGTGGTGCAACCCAATAAGGGAGGAAATCCTATACCAAAACCTATACCATAGGAAGTACAACTCTTGTTTGAAAAGTTAAAGGACATAATCAGTGGTGGAGCACCAACAACATTACCTCCTAAAAGGACTATCAGTTATCAGATAGATTTCATTATAGGGGCTTCCTTACCAAACAAGGTAGCCTACAAGATTACTCTAGAAAAAAATCAATAAGTAGCGAGATAGGTACAAGAGTAGCTAGATCAAGGGCTCATAAATAAGAGCATTAGTCCTTGTGCAGTACCAATGGTTTTGGCATCCAAGAAAGGTGGTAAGTGGAGACTTTCTACTGATTCTAGGGATATTAATAGGATTACAATTAAATATAGATTTCCTATACCTAGGATTTAAGATTTAAAGGATTGTCTAGGAGGGTCTAAGTATTTCATTAAGTTGGACCTTAAGGGTGGGTACCATTAGATTAGGATAAATGATGGGGATGAATGGAAGATAGACTTCAAGACTACTGAAGGGTTGTATGAGTGGATAGTTATGCCATTTGGGCTTACAAATGCCCCTAGCACATTCATGAGGCTAATGAATTAAGTGCTTAAGGATTACACTAGGATATTTTTTGTAGTGTATCTAGATGATATACTTATTGTTAGAAAAACAAAAGAGAAAAAATTGCAACACTTGGAAATTATACTCAAGAGGCTACAAGAGGAGAAGTTATCTATCAATCTAGAGAAATGTGAGTTGCTCAAAAAAGAGCTCATGTACTTGGGGTTTTTAGTTTCTCAAGGTTCATTAAAGATGGACCCAAGAAAGGTGGAGGCTATCTAGAATTGGCCAACACAAACCACAGGAATAGAGGTAAGGAGCTTTCATGGGTTAGCTCAATTTTATAGGAAGTTTATAAGGAATTTTAGTGGTATTTGTGTACCAGTGGTAGACACCATTAAGGGTGGATTAAAAACCAAGTTCAAATGGACCCTTGAAGTAGGGAATGCCTTTGAAAATTTGAAGCAACAAATGGCTACCCAACCTATCCTTCCGTTACCTAGTTTTGATAAGTTTCTCACATTGGAGTGTGATGTGAGTTCAGTGGAAGTAGGAGAAGTATTAAGCCAAGAGGATAGGCATATAGCTTTCTTTAGTGAAAATCTCAATGAAGCCAAGAAGAAGTATTCAACTTATGATTTATTGTTATATTCTCTAGTGCAGTCATTTAGAAAGTGGAGACATTATCTCCTACCTAAAGAGTTTGTGGTGTTCACAGATAATCAGGCCCTAAGCTACATTAACACACAAGATAAATTGAGCAATAGGCACCTAAAGTGGATGGAATATCTACAAGCCTTAACATTCACTATCAAGCACCAAAAGGGATAGTTGAATAAGGTGGAAGATACAATGTGTAGAAGGATGCTGACAGTTCAAGAAGTTCAACTTCAAAGTATTGGAATAGAGAGTTTCAAGGACCTCTATAGAGATGATGAAGACTTTTTTAAAGCTTACAAGGTATGTTCTAACTTTCAAAACCATTTTCATAGTCAATTTGCAGAATATACTCTTCAAAGTGGACTCTTGTTTAAAGGGAATCAGTTGTGTGTTCCCAAGGGTTCAATGAGAGAGAATCTCATTCAAGAGAAACATGATGGTAGTCTTAGTGGCCATTTTGGTATCAACAAAACTATGGAGTTAGTACAAAGTTTTTACCATTGGCCTAAGTTATCAATGGATGTCATAAGGTATGTTGAACGATGTGTGGTTTGTATGAAATCCAAAGGAGGAGATAGTAATGTCGGTTTGCACCAGCCTTTTCCCATTCCTAAGACCAGGGCATGGTTGGATAGTGTTTATGTGGTGGTAGATAGATTTAGTAAAATAATTCATTTCATTCCTTGTAAAACCACCCATGATGTAAGATATCTTGCTCATCTCTTTTTGAAAGAGGTTGTGAGGATACATGGACTACCCCTAAGAATTGTATCAAATAGGGACGTCAAGTTTATGATTCATTTTTGGAAGACTCTATGGAGAAGATTAGGTACTCATTTATCTTTTGGTTCATCTTACCATCCCCAAATAGATGGTCAAACTTAAGTGATAAATAGGGTGTTAGGTAACCTACTTAGATGCCTAATCAAGGAATATGGTCAAACATGGGATTTAGTCCTACTATAGATTGAGTATGCATACATTGACAGTGTTAATAGGACCACATGTAGGAGTTATTTTTGTTATAGTATATGGGATAAATCCAATGGGAGTGTGTGAATTCAGGGATCTAGGAGCTATGGAGTGTAGAAGTGGCCATGCACAATATTTCTCTCAAACAATGAAAAAGATTTAAGAACAAGTTAAGAAGACTATCATAGAGGCTACTCACAGGCTGAAATATAAAGTGGATGTATCAAGAAGAGATGTTCAATTTGAAGTAGGAGACTATGTCATGGTTCATCTCAACATGTATAGGTTGCAAAGAGGAATACCAATTAGAGATGAAAAGAGTGGGACCATGTAAGGTATTAGCCAAATATGGACAGAATTCCTATAAGGTGGAGTTACCTTCAAATTTGAGTATCTCACCAGTGTTCAATGTGGTAGATTTAGTCAAGTCTAAGGGACTGATTAGAGGACATAATAACCCAGCCAAAATAACCCTAGATAGAATAACCTGGCCACAATAACCCGAGGACAAAATAACCCAGGGTCATAATAACCCAATCCAAAATAACCCATAGTCAAAATAACCCATGGACAAAATAACCCCATAAGATTATAGAGAAAGGAAACAAAATTTATAAATACAAGTATATTTCTTAAAAAAAAATTATTTAAATTTTCAATTAAAGTGTCAAATTATCAGAAATGCCTCTTATATAATCTAAAATATTATTATTTTCATAACCATCAACTAGTCATTTTAGTCTTTCTTTGAGTTCACGGTATTTTTTCCTACTTGGTTGTGTAGTGCATCCATCCATATATTTCTCTATTTTATTCTATTGGAGACCCTATTATTTTTTCATTTATTTGATGAATTTCTAGATTGAGCTATGCGATGATTGAATAAATTTACTAAATCCTCTATGTCATCCCTCAATAGAACTATTGGTTTTGGGAAGATCATCTTGAATAGCTGAATAGTAGTTCCACATTGTGATTGGAAACTTGGGTAACCATCTGTTGCCTCTTCTAGTTAGTCTTCCAATCCATGTGTCTTGAAAATAATCAATTATGGGTTGCAAAGTCTCCTCATGTTCTATATAATAATGAGATTGTAGAAGTGTTTCAAATGCATTGATTACATATATATCCAAAGCACAAAAGCTAATGCAATAAGTTTCTTGATCTCAAATGAAAATAATTCATCGACAGTATAACATGTTTGTAGACCTTCTTCATGAATTTTCATCCACAAGCACTGAGAGAAATGGAAAAAGCATCCCCAAATAGTGACATTTGGAAAAATTTCAAAAATGACCATGGGTTATTTTGTCCATTGGTTATTGTGACCATGGGTTATTTTGACCATGGGTTATTGTGACCCTGGGTTATTATGTCCTTGGGTTATTATGGCTGGGTTATTGTGTCCAGGGTTATTTTGGCCAGGTTATTATGTCTGGTTACCTGAGGGACCATTGTCACACATAAACCAGAACAAAGAGATATTGGAAGATTTCAGTACTAAAGTGTTACTATTATACACTAAGTCTGCACCCTTGTTTCAAGCTCTCATAGTCTTGATAACCTAGTATAACATGGGAATCATCTCCAGGTTGTGGGACCTATGCTAACTAAGATGAGACCTCCAGGTTCTAGGCTGGTTTCTCTTGGATAATCACCTTAATTTGCCTCTTGACATGAAAAGTAAACTTTTGAGGGAAAGGGATTGAAGGAATGCTTGGAAAGTGAAATGATCAAAAGCAAACTACCTATTCAGTGATACACTGAAATTAGGGTATGAATTGTAGCATAGAGGAATGAAGCCAATGAAGAACTTAGGTCTAGGATATCACAACTTCTTAAATAGGCTTGCATAAGTTTTTCATAGAGGGGTCTGAACATAAGACACAAACTATGACCTGCAAGTAGACATTCACCTTTGCAACTAGGTGTAGGAATGAGACAAGATTTTTAGGGGGCTGAAGTATACCCACAAGAGCATTCACATCAAATCATACACAACAACACATAGAATTGCAGAAAAGAAGAGGGATCAGGAACCCTAAATTGTCACTGAACATGCATTCATAAACTTTAATTCACTAGAGATAATCAAAATAATAAAGGATAGGGATAGAGAAGATGTCACAAATGCCTCAAGTTGCTTGGATAATCAATGGGAGATTACAAAATGAGAAGACCAGAGGGCAGTGAGAATGCCATGGATAGCCTTTTGAGAAAGAATAAGACCTTGCAAAAGTGTATTCTTCTCCTTACAAAATGTGAACTCCCTACTCAAAAGCTCTAAAAATACAATATATACATCCTCCCTTTTGCACGTAGGAAAAAATTCAAAACCTAACTAGGGTTAAAGATTTTACATGAGAAAAACAAACCCTAAATCTATCAATTCTAATGATAAATATCACTCTGCAAAATCATAGCCAATTAGATATATCTTTGAGTGCCCATCCCTATACTATGATCAGCCTGTAGACAAGAAACCTAGATAAATCTACCCCTTTGCAAGTCGGCCTTTCCATGAAGGCTCTAAATCTGATCATTCTTCCCTGGGAATAGTACTATTTAAAGCTGGGGCCAACTCTTTCTAGTGTCTCCTGGCATGAAAACATGGCATTGTACCCTGCAACACCGGCCAATAGTCATCTCCATCACCCTCTCAACCATAACCATCTTGAGAATTTAATTTCTAAGCTAACTGATGTCGTGTATGGCCGAAAAGAGAAAAACCCTAGCAAAACCTTCGTAGAAAATTTGAATTTAAATGTTAATGGCTAGCAGGCCTGAAATTAAAACATAACCATCGATGCATAATTCTTGGCAGATGAATGGCCATGATACATTGAGAAAATAACTTCAAAAACCCTTACGACAAGTCAAAGCCACCATGGAAGTCAGCGGCCAATTGAAAGTGAGCAAATCAGCACCAGGTAGCACATCAGACCCACGACCCACTGTGATTCTCATCAAATGGTTGTCACATGATCTCATAGGGTCAGAAGATTCTATGAGATCATACGATCACCATATATCTTAGCCCCTTTGACACATCTGCAAACCCTCTGACATGGTCCCATTGAGACATTAGAGCTGTTGGCTGGCCAACCAATGAAGAACAAGCACATCAGAAACTGAGGACCCACCTAATAGAGCCTGGAGATAAAGTAAGATCAATGGCGGGTGCATGATCTCATGTGTCAGAAAAAATCCTTCAGATCATGTGCCAGCCATTAGATCATCGATGACTGACAACCAGCTAGGCCCACGCTGACATGGCACCACATCACCAGCCCTGACAAATCAAAAGTGTACAACTCAAACCATGTGGTAGTGGACTCACTGAGAAGCAAACTCTGCAGAGAGGAAGATCGATGATTGTCACAAGATCTCATGGAATCTCCTAAGGCCATTAGATCATGCGACAACCATCAGATCTAGATTCTTGACTTTAGTCGCTAAGCAGAGACCTCCAAGTCAAATGGTAACCGCTCGCCAGATTGCTAAGTGTTAGGGGTAAGACCACTAGGAATAAGAGATTTGGCGACTAAAGGATTAAATTGTGCACATGAAAAATGAAAGTCTTAAGTGGCCGAAAAGGTAATGCAAAAATATAACAGGTTGAAGGGTTTTAGGGCTTTTTGGCACAACAGTCACTTTTATGAATTTTTAGACTGTAGACTAGGGGATAAAACAAATTACAGAGGCTAGGAAACCAGACATAAAACCATGAAATTTTTTGGGATGTTTGGTAGGGTTAAAATAGGGACTCCTAAATGGATTTTAGCCAAATTTGTATAGAATAGGAAAATTAGGGTAACATTTTGGCAATTTTTGCTGGATGTCAGCCTGCTAGACATGGAAAACCAGTGGCCTTGACATAATCTATTGGGCATGGGATCATACTGAGCATAAAATTTTGACAAAGAGACAAAACTGAAACATAAGGATGAACTTATGCACAGGCACTTCTTGAAAAGTAGGAAACTAACCTAGAAAATAGCGAAAGAAAACAAGAACATATTTACAAGAATTTACAGAGAGGGATTAACCTCAAAATAGGGCTTCAAGTGGAATCCATTCACTAATATTAGCAAGGCATCACCTTCAAGAGTTGATAGCTGAAAAGCATTGGGTCCCCTGCACTCTGTTATAACAAATGGTCCACCCCAAAATGAATCAAATTTTTTATGTCTGCCAGGCCTTGATCTGAATTCATCCCACTTGAGGACTACATCTCCAATTTTGAAACTTCTGACCCTAGCTCTCTTATCAAAACTTCTCTTTGTTTGATCCTGATGGAACTCCATATCTTTCATGGATTTATCTCTGAGTTCCTCTAACTCAATGAGCTGAGCATATCTGATCTGCAACTGATCCTCCTCTTCAAATAGGACATATTGGGTGGCCAAGTCCAAAGCTGGAAATTCAGTTGAAATGGACAACTTGGCCTCTTTACCATATACTAGCATGTAAGGATAATTACCAGTGATTTTCTTTGGGGTAATTCTATCTAACCATAATGCAGACCTGAGTTTAGTAAGCCAATCCCTCTGATTATCTTGTAGAGTTTTCTTGATTATCATAATCAAGTTCTTGTTTGTTAATTCTACTAAGCCATTGCCCTGAGGGTAGTAATTTGAACTTGTATTCAAATAAATGCCATTTCTGATTGCCCACTCTGAGACTTTGAGGCCTGTGAATGCCAATGCATTATCTGATATTATGGAATCTAGAATGCCAAATCTATGAATTATGTCATCATAAAAACTTAATACAACATTCTCATTTGCTTCTTTTAAAGAAATTGCTTTTGTCCATCTAGTGAAATAATCTGTTGCAGTGATTATCCACTTATGTCCTACACTAGATAGAGGATTAATCATGCCAATGAAGTCTATACCCCATTTCATTAAAGGTTTCTCTATTTTGACTGGCTGAAGGGATAGGGATGCAAGCCTTTCCTTTCCTACAAATAGGGCACATCTGATGCATTTTCTTACATAATCATGACTATCCTTGAAGATAGATGGCCAATAGTATCTAGCCCTCATGATTTTAAAAGCAATAGTCCTAGGAGAAAAGTGACCTCCAAAAGGTCCATCATGAAACTCAAATAGGACATCAGCTATCTTTTCTGAATCTATGCATCTTAAAAGGACACCATTGTGATCCTTTCTAAAAAGAACTTCATCTATCAGCACAAAAGGAACATATTGTAATCTATAATATCTTCTTTTTGCTAAATCCAAACCTATAGGACATTGTCCTATCTTCAAGTAATGAATCATGTTAGGCAACCAACTTCATGCCTCAGCATGTTCTTCTGTAGAATACACAACTAAAGATTCATGCATTGTTTCTGATTTCTCTAAACTTTCATCCTCTGTCAAATGCTCACAAAGGCCTTTGCCTCTAACTAGCTTGGTGGTTTGGATATCAATGTCATATTCCATTACCTTAGTAATCCAACCAGCTCTTTTCTCATTAGGGTCCCTGGAAAGCAAGAATTCTTTGACACTTGGATGAGTAACTTTCAAGTGTACCTTACTGTGGGTCAATTGATATCTGAACTTTGTAAGGCTCTTTACCATAGAAAGTACATGTTTTTATACAAAAGAGTATCTTTGTTCATACTCTTCTAAACCTTTGCTAAAGAAAGCAATGGGTTGCTCCAATCCTTTTGAATTTTCTTGAGTCAACATTGCAGATATAGCATCATGACCTCCATAAGCATAAAGGATAAAATCTTTACTAAAATTTGGGTTTAATAGGGCAGGAGCTTCTATTAGAGCCTCTTTGATAGCTTGGAAATTGGCTTTCCCTTCTTTAGTCCAGCTAAAAGTTGAACTCTTTTTTAACATGGTTGTCAAAGGCTTTAGTAAATCTATAATGTTAGGCAAGAACCTCCTGACAAAATTGATCTTCCTATGAAGGATTGAAGGCTTTTCTTGTGATGTGGTAGGGGTAGCTCTAGGATAACTACAATTCTTTTAGGATCCACTGTAATTCCTTTTTTGGATACTACATATCCTAAAAATTTTCCTTCATGAACTGCAAACACACATTTCTTGGGATTAAGAGATATCCCAAATTCTCTACACCTTTCAAAAATCTTCCTCAGATGTTTGATATGGTCTGCTGCATGTCTAGAATAGACAATTATGTCATCTAGGTAGACCAATACAAACTTGTACATGAGGCTTTTAAAGGCCATATCCATTGCCTTTTGAAATGTAGCACCTGCATTTGACAAACCAAAGGGCATCTTTTGATAAGCCATGGTTCCCCACTTGGTTGTAAATGCAATCTTATATTGATCCTCTTCATTAACTAGGATCTAATTGTATCCTGAATAGCCATCCAATAATGAAAATCTCTCAGATCCAGAGACACGTTGTAAGATTTGTTCCATAGAGGGTAGTGGATGGCCATCCTTTAATGAGGCTCTATTCAAATCCCTGAAGTCAACACATAGTCTCAACTCCCCATTCTTCTTCCTGACAGGAACAAGGTTGGAAACCCAATTAGTATGCTTAATAGGGTAGATGATACCACTTTCTATTAGTTTGAGTACTTCTTTATGCATAAGTGGCTCAAGCTTGGGATTAACAGGCCTTTGCTTTTGTCTTACTGGCTTAGCATTAGGTTCTAATTCAATAGTGTGTTGGGTAAGGGTAGGGTCAAAACCTTTGAGGTCTTCATATTGCCATGCAAAAACATCATTGAACTCTTTGAATAATTGGATGTAAGCCTATTTTTCTAAATCAGAGTTCACTTTTCCAAATTGCAAGCTCTTACTTGGTTCCAACTCAAATTCAACACAATGTTCTTGTTGAACTACCAAGCCAGCTTTGCTTTTCTTGACTTGATCATCCCTATTGAAGATAGTCTCTAAGGTAACAAGACCTCTAGGCATCTTATTGGACTTCAGTTGTATTACCTAATCACCGTAGTTTTGTGATAACCTATCTTGATTGTGTCCTGAAAAAACATCTTCTTCAAACAAGAATTGAAAAATTTGTTCATCATTGTCAAACACCTGCCAATTGACATTATTATCAAGGATTGAAGGTCTGACAATAAAATTTGTGTTGTTGATCCATCTCTTTTGAAATGCTATTGGGGATATCATATTGAGATCCAATAGAAGCTAGTCTATCTGCATTTTTATTTAATTCTCTAGGGATGGCAACAATATTGAAATCATGGAAATCTTCAATTGCATCCCAAACTCTATGTTTGTATCCTTTCATAGTATCATTTTTGGTTGCACTTATCCCTCTTACTTGGCTAACAACTAACTCACTATCACCATAAACCTTTAGAGCCTTAAGCCCCCTTTTCCTAGCCCACTCTAGTCCATTCACAAGGCTTTCATACTATGTAGTGTTTCTAGTGTAGGAGAAACTAAATCTAAAGGTTGTATAATACCTTTCTCCTTTTGGGGACACTAACATAGCACCACCACCAAAATCATGTTTGCTTCTAGCTCCATAAAAGAATAATTCCCAAACTAGACTGCTCTAATCTTCTGAATTAGTGTCCTTGAGAAGGTTGGGCTCTATAGCATCACTCTCTTGTATTAGATAGCTTCCCAAACTAGCATTCCAAATGACATGCTCTTGGGCCTCTGAAGCTCTCTCATCTAGAAAAATATCAGGGATATTTTCTATCTTGGTGCTTGCTTCACTAATGGTTTGGAAGTCAATGTCATCAAATATAGGGTAGTTTACATTGATGGTATTGGACAAATAAGGCTCTATATGGTGTGCTACCAATGGTTTTGACTTAATGGTGACCTTGGTCCCATGCCTTGTATGAAATAACATGTGATACCAATCAGAAGATAGGTAGCCTCCTATCTTGGCTGTGAACTCCCTTGACAAACACATGGCAAACAATGTAGGGAGATCTATGATATATATATCAAGGAGGATGGAAAAATTAGGACTAGCATGCAGGATCAGACTGGTGTCCTTGGCCACACCTATAGTATTGACTAAGAACCCATCAAGTTGTGTGACCCTCTTTTGGAAGGGTTCATATTTGAGTCCTAATTGGTTAGCTACTTTCTTGGGCATTACAGTGCTAGTAGCTCCACTATCTACCATATAATTATGTACTAGAGATTTTCTAATAATTAGAGATATGTAAAAGGGAGGTCGTTTTGAATTCCTACCTTGCATGGTATTGGCCTTGGGGTTGCTACTTGGAGCCTCCTTTTATTGATCAGTGTTAACCAACACTGGCTTTGGAGCTTCTTTTGTAGGTTGAGGAGTTGTTACTTTAGTCATGGCCTTCTTCAAGATTTCAGACTACCCTGGGATAGCCAAAGAGTCCCACATAGACATGGTGACATTCACATTCTTCATGTTGTCTACAATATTAAAAGGTGCCATGGTGTGCACCTTCTATTGTGCTTTCACTATGATGGGCTCCATTTCTTTGAGAGTCTGACCTTCTTTGCTTGTAATGGCAGGAACCTCCTTAGGTGTGATGGGATTAGCTTACTGCAGTGGCTCTGTAGATGTAGTGGCTTTGGCATTGGAATCTTCTCTCTCCATGTCTTGAGCTCTCCTTTTTGCTCTTGTATAGGCAACAAAAGAAACCTCATCATTGACTGCATTGAAGTCTAGTTGCTCCCAATTGAAAAGAGTAGTCTCATTCTCTTGTGATTCTTGTTGAGGAACTGATCCACTGGATGAAACCTCTGATTGAGCTTGTGAGGCATTTTGAACCATTAGAGCTTGGTTCATCCATTCATTTGAACATGTAGCATGATTATGAGGCTGATTACAAGGAAAACACCATTCATTATCCATAGACATATTATTTTGACTAGGAACCATATCCCTAACCGGATTTGCAGAATTGAGGGGTGCAGGGTTATATGGTTGGAATGGTCTTTGATTAAAAATTTTCCTTTGTCCTTGATACCCTCCTTGGTATGGTGGCCTATTTTTTTGATAAGGTTGTCCTTGATTTTGATATTACTGATTAGGACCTTGGCCTTGAGGCTAAAAGGGTGGTCTGATTCCTTGACCTTGTTTCTTTAGGTTTGTAACTTCTTTAGTCAAGGTTTGCAACAAATTTGTCATTTGTTGCATACCAGTTTGCTCACTACTCTTTATTTCTTGTAACTCCTGAGAGAAACTTGCCTTTTGCTCTTGACCACTAGTACTAGCCTAAGGTGCTAATATGGTGGGAATAGGAGTAAATCGGGGTACTTGTGCAGGTGCAATGGGTTGAAGGCTAGGAAAGATGGGCATTGGTGGCCTTCTAGCAATCATGCCTACTTGGATTAAACAATTTTCAGCCTTGATAGTAGTGTCAAAGGCTTGGGGTAGAGAAGTACCACCCATAGACTGGATCATGATAGAAATTTGACCATTCAAGCTTTGCAAGTAGTATAGAAAAGCATTGTCAGCTAATGGTCTCACAGAGACTGGAATTCTGTTCCATGTTTTGAGGAATCTACTATTGTAATCTATCATTTTCTCTTGAGGGTCTCTCTTAATGGTTGTCAACTGCTCTACCAGAGACAATTTATCTAATTTATCCTCAAAATGCTTACTCAATGCATCCCCTAACTCATCCCCCAAAGTAATAGAGCCAACAGTTAAAGTTCTAAACCATTCAAGAGCCTTACCTTTTAGAGAGGCTGCTAATAATTTTGTGGCCACATCTTCTTGAGTTATATTGTGTATGCTACAGATGGTGGTCACATCTCTTATGTGTTCAAAAGTAGTTGTCTACCCTTCACCTGTGAAATTAGGTACACTCTTTAGTACCACCAAGTGGACATCATGATGTTGAGCAAAAACTAATGGACTTCCCTAGTTGAAAGGTGCAAAGGCAAAATGCCTAGCCATTGTAGGAGTGGTGATTTGAAGATTAACAACTATGTGAGCTGTATTTGCTGCTGGATTTGAATCCTCCTCTAGATCTCCGATTAGAGATCTGTCTCTTCTTCTAGAATGAAAGAGCAAAGACCTCCTTTCTACAGTATCAGGAGGTGTAGACTTTAGTCTCCTTATAGGAGATGTTCTTTGAGTTTTTCTTCCCTTATAACTTCTTTTAGAGGGAAAATCTAAAAATTTAGTAGGCTTTGAGCTCCTAGTCTCAATATTTCTCATAAAATTTGAACAAGGTTAGCCTAAATCTATGAAATTAGTGGAGTTGCCAGATATACTTGATAGAACAACTTCTAAAAGCCTATATTATGCAATCTATATATTAGAGATAACATAACTTTGAACATGAATATTCTCTTACTTGTCCTAGGGGGCATGCTAGAAATGTTATACACAAAGTTTGCACCCTTGTTTCAAGCTCTCATAGTATTGATAACCTAGTATAACATGGGAATCATCTCCAGGTTTTGGGACCTATGCTAACTAAGATGAGACCTCCAAGTTCTAGGCTGGTTCCTCTTGGATAATCACCTTAATTTGCTTCTTGACATGAAAAGTAAACTTTTGAGGGAAAGGGATAGAAGGAATGCTTGGAAAGGGAAATGACCAAAAGAAAACTACCTACTAGGTGATACACCAAAATTAGGGTATGAATTGCAGCATAGAGGAATGAAGCCAATGAAGAACTTAGGTCTAGGAGATCACAACTTCTTAAATAGGCTTGCATAAGTGTTTCATAGAGGGGTCTGAACATAAGACACAAACTATGACCTGTAAGTAGATATTCATCTCTACAACTGGGTGTAGGAATGAGACAAGATTGTCAGGGGGTTGAAGTATACCCAAAAGAGAATTCACATCAAATCATACACAACAACACACATAATTGCAAAAAAGAAGAGGGATCAAGAATCCTAAATTGTCACTAAAAATGCATTCATAAACTTCAATTCACTAAGAAATAATCAAAACAATAAAGGATAGGGACAAAGAAGATGTCAAAAATGCCTCAAGTTTCTTGGATAATCAATGGGAGATTACAAAATGAGAAGACTAGAGGGCAGTGAAAATGCCACGGATAGCCTTCTGAGAAAGAATAAGACCTTCTTGAAAAAGTGTATTCTTCTCCTTACAAAATGTGAACTCCCTACTCAAAAGCTCTAAAAATACAATATATACATCCTCCCTTTTGCAGGTAGGAAAAAAGTCAAAACCTAACTAGGGTTAAAGATTTTACATCAAAAAAACAAACCCTCAATCTATTAATTCTAATCATAAATATCACTCTGCAAAATTATAGTAGATCATATATATCTTTGAGTGCCCATCCCTGTACTATGATCAGCTTGTAGATAAGCAACCTAGATTCATCTACCCCTCTGCAAGTCAGCCTTGCCATGAAGGCTCTAAATCTGATCATTCTTCCCTAGGAATGGTACCATTTAAAGCTGGCGCCAACTCTTTCTAGTGTCTCCTAGTGTGAAAATGTGGCATAGTACCCTGCAACACCGGCCAACAATCATCTCCATCACCCTCTCAACCACAACCATCTTGATAATTTAATTTCTAAGCTAACCAACATCGTGCATGGCTGAAAAGAGAAAAACCCTAGCAAAACCTTCACAAAAAATTTGAATTTAAATGTTAACGGCTAGCAGGCCTGAAATTAAAACATAACCATCAATGCATAATTCCTAGTAGATGAATGGCCATGATACACTGAGAAAATAACTTCAAAAACCCTTATGACAAGTCAAAGCCAATGTGAAAGTTAGTGGCCAATCAAAAGCAAGCAAATCAGCACCAGGTAGCACACCGGACCCATGACCCACTAAGATTCTCATCGGATGGTTGTCACATGATCTCATAGGGTCAGAAGATTCTATGAGATCATATGACCACTATAGATCTTAGCCCCTTTGACACATCTACAGACCCTCTGACATGGTCCCACTGACACATTAGAGCTATCATCTAGCCAACCAATGAAGAATGAGCATGTCAGAAATGGAGGACCCACCTGACAGAGCCTGAAGATAAAGTAAGATCAAGGGTGGGTGCATGATCTCATGTGTTAGAAAAACTCCTTCAAATCATGTGCCAGCCATTAGATCATCGATGACTGACAACCCACCAGGCCCGTGCTGACATGGCACCACATCACCAGCCCTGACCAATCAAAAGTGTACAACTCAGACCATGTGGCAGTGGACCCACTGACAAGAGAACTCTATAGATAGGAAGATTGATGATCATCACAAGATCTCATGGAGTCTCCTGAGGCCATGAGATCATGCGACAACTGTCAGATCTAGATTCTTGACTTTAGCTATTAAGCAAAGACCACCAATTCAAATGGTAACTGCTCACCAGATCGCTAAGTGTTAGGGGTAAGACTGCTAGGAATAAGAGATTTGGCAACTGAAGGATTAAATTGCACACATGCAAAATGAAAGTCTTAAGTGGCTGAAAAGGTAATGCAGAAATATAACAGGCCGAAGGGTTTTAGGGCTTTTTGGTACAATGGTCACTTTTATGAATTTTAAGACTACAGACTAGGGGATAAAACAAATTGTAGAGGCTAGGAAACTAGACATAAAACCATGAAATTTTTAGGGATGTTTGGTAGGGTTAAAATAGGGATTCCTGAATGGATTTTAGCCAAATTTGTATAGAATAGGAAAATTAGGGTAACAGTTACCTCCCAAAATCAAACTCCAAGAAGAGAGGATCTTAGAATCTAGAGTGAAGAAGTCAACTAGACACAAGGTATACATGGAGCATTTGGTATACTGGAAAAATCATCCAAAATCTAAAGCTACATGGGTGGAGGAAGGTAACTTCAAGGAATTGGGCATTGACCTGTTTCTAATTTCTTGCCATGTTCCTTGAAAGTTGTGTAGAGGGGGAGAATGGTGCAGGAGCACCCATGGGTTGCTTGTGGCAATTCATTTTGATTTTTTTGTATGTGTGACTTATGGAATTTTTTTTCTCTTAAGGTCATGTTGACCATAGGGTGAGTATAATAGGGTTCAAGTAGTTTGAATCTTAGGACCTTTAAAAATTGAAATTAGGGGCTAGAAAGTTATAAAGCCTCCTGAATTAGAAAAATAGATATCAAGGCATCAACATGATGTCAGTAGGGTTTAAAATATTTAAGAACCATGTTTAAACCATGGTTAGAGTCTAGGATGAGGTTAGATTAGTATGTGAACTCATTTTCTAAAAGATGTAGAAGTTGGATTGCAACTTTTACAACATTGAAATGTTGCTTGGACAACATTGTCAAGTGTCCTCAACTGATGATAGAGTGACCTAAGTGGTAACCTGAGACTCTAACATCCTATTTAAGACCATTTTTGACCTAATTTAAAGGTTGGACACCCATTGTACAGACATAGATTTGTGAAATCAAGAATTTGTCTTATTTTGTGTGTAATTTATAGTTAAGTTTGCGACAATAGGTAGTTAACGGTTTGATTCCTCCACTGTATTTCATGCATGGATTAGATTAGGTGTTTACATTATTGTGTGAGCCATTAGTTTGGCATTTTGAATTTTTTCCTTTGTGTTAAATTGTAAATATTTTGTGTTTGGAACTGTCACTGGTTCAATCCAGGAAGTTTGTAAAGATGAAAGTCTAACTCACTACCCCACCCTTCATTTTGTATGACCTCTTGGGGATAGTGAGTATACATCATGTAAATAATGTGTGTAGGAGCTAGGGCCCTCAAATTTAGAGGAGAAAATTTTAATGTCTTTCCCTAGGCGAGCCAATGGTGAGCCCAACTAGAGAAGACCAAGTTACAAAGTGCATAACTTGCAGAGGTGGATGCTTCAAATCGAAATTCCTTTTGGAGATTGAAGTGAGGAGTATTTCCTAGCATTATTGAAGAGGAGAGGGGTGTTCCAATCCATTTGATGGTCTAAGACATTCAAACTTGTTCAAGAGCCAGAGAAGACCTTAAAACCCTTAAAATCACTCATTTTGAGTTAGGGTACTGTACGAATGGTGGTGACCCCAAGAACCCAAAAATCCTTGAGTGGTTAGAGAATGTTGCAAGAATCCCAAGAAAAGTTGTAGGGTTTCTTTGGAAAGGTTAGGATAAAATCCCTATTTTCTCAATGTAAGAGACCTAATAGCGCTAATAGACCATTAGGACTATTTTTTAAAGAACTAAAGAAATCAAATATCTTATTGAGATAGGTGGGACTCCTAACACCCATAGTTGATTGATTTGGCATGTTTTAAGACACATCCACACCTTTGTGAGAGTAGCTTATGTCTATGGAGGTTTCAAGCCATTAAGGTGGTTTAAGGGAAAGGGATTGAAAGCTAGGATGCACCAAGTAGAAGAATTGGTTTGTTGAATTTTTATTGATAGGTGGATTGGCTAGAGTGACTAGGGGATCATCCTAGGTTGAGGATACTAAAGTTGCATAGGATGTTGGAAATATATTATGGGAAAGTGAGATACTTAAACAGGGGAGGGGGGGGGGTGAATGAGATATATACCAATAATTCCATTTTGATATAAACTTGCTTGCATAACATAAAAATCAAATTTAATACTAAAATAGAACTAACATCCTAATCATCATCCATGAAAATGAAACATAACACAATGATTTTTGTTACCCATAAACCCCTGAAAGGTAAAACTAGGGTGGGGATGAAACCTACAAATCTTCAATACTGTAGTATTAAATTTTATATCTTAGGGCTGCAAAGTTTGATCATAAACTAATGATCTACCCTAAGAGGGGTCTACCTTGCTAAGAGATTTAAGACTTATACAATCTACCCTAAAAAAAGGTGAAAACTTACAAAAAAGTAAGCACTCGGTTAAGAGATTTACTTAGGTCATTTAGGACCACTCTATTAAGAGATTTACCCTAATTGACCTATTATAATGATTTAGTACTGGATCATTCAATTTGTAGTGTCATGTTGAGAATGGATCTTCTCCTTACAATATATATTTTATCTCCTCTATCAAATATATCTTTGTTCCATCCTTCAGTACTCTTCTTAGTCACTGATCTCTTCTTTTGATAATCAAAATTCTTCTCTGATCTACATGTATGAAATCCCCTTCATAATCTTCTTGCATACATTACATTTTAGGGTTCGAATCTCATCTTAGATAAATAATAAATCAACTCCATAAATCAAGATCTACAATCTAGATTTTCTTCTTATGTCGCTTAACCCTCCCCTAATTCGGATTGGATCCATGGATTACGTAGGGATTAATTATTACAATTATAAAGCATAATCACCTCCATGATTTCCTCAACAAACAATAAATATAATGTAGATGTTAGCCAAAATGGTTTACCTAAGTCTTTGTGCCATTACAAACACATATATCAAATCTAGCTTACTCAACATTTGAAATCTCTAGTACTCAACATTCACTATTCTTCATACTCTAGTTCTCGACATTGACATATCTACACAACTCAACATAAGCTAGCTTGGCTATTACTGAAGTACTGGGTGGCCTCTGACTTTCTTGGTAGTAACTAATACTTAGTAAATGTACAATATACAAGTCTATACTTTAGTCAGCCTATACATGATGACTCAGTCGCAGTGATGACATACCAACATTGCCTAGAGAATGACTAGGTGTAAGACACCAATAGATAACAAAACTTAGGGATCAACAATCTTTCCCTTTGACATTA
Organism: Chamaecyparis obtusa; assembly: GCA_027943335.1. NCBI lineage: Eukaryota > Viridiplantae > Streptophyta > Pinopsida > Cupressales > Cupressaceae > Chamaecyparis > Chamaecyparis obtusa. The sequence goes on from BSBK01005759.1 coordinate 828,587, forward strand.
GTGGCAAAAAAACTTTTTCATAACATTTACATTACATTACATGAGTACTTAGTAATATCAAAAACTCCTATCTGTATACTCCCCCTAAGACTTTGACTCAGTCTTCAAAATATTCTACACATATATGTACATAAGACTTGTTTTACATACAACCAATTATATACATTTATAAAAATAGTATGTCATACCATTATTCCACAATCTACTTTTGTTTATGGTTTTTCTCTGAACTTTGTCATTTCCCCTTTAACCTTTAACATTTCCCCTTTTTGTATTATGTCATGTCATTTCCCCCTTATTTTTGTCACTTGAAGTTCTTGGGGTGTAGGGGTTTTGAAATATTTATCCAAAAATGGTTTATGAAGCTACATTTGTTTCTTAATAGGATTGACAATTGATGCCTTCTTGCCTTTCTTAATGACAATATTCTCCTCCCCTTCACTCTCTTCTGACTCACTAGACTTGTCTTCTCCTAATACTTGAGTCAATGCAAGAGGTGCATGTTCCTCTTCACCTTCTCCTAGCATCTTTTCTAGGTTTTTCACTATCTTCTTTGTTTTTCTTTCCATGGTTACAGATTTTAGTCCCATGGTTACTTTGAACTTTGCCTCCTCATATGTCCCAAAAGACTTATCCTTTTTTTAAATTTCCTCAGCTAATAGGGTTGTTATTGTCATTGTTGTTTCATCTATGTTAGCTTCATAAGGTAATGGCCTTAGTCATGATACTCTTGGTTCAACTACTTGTTCATATGTGAAGTCGGTATCAACTAGGAAACATATGTCATTATAATACTTTTCTACTACTGATACTGGGATCCTACTCCTCCTTATTTTCTTCTTAAACTCCACAAAGTAACTAACCATTAAACTCTCAAAATTTTCACCTATCTGATCAATAAATTCACTTATTTGTATAGTGATAGGTCAGTTCTTGTCCCATACAACATCCCCAACAGTAGGAAAACTATTATGTATATAGAAAAATAGACAGACAAGCAAAGAACCAAACTTACACATTGAATTCTTTTCTTTCCCAATGGATGTGAGTTTCTCATTAAGTTGTGTCAAGTTTAGCTCAAAAATATCATAGGTATGATCCTTCTTTACCATCTTCCATGCTTGATCTATAGCTACACATAAAACATTGTCTAGCCTACTAGATTGGTAAAACTTATGTATAATCACCCTCACTAAAAAATCAATTTCTGGATCCATGATTGTTGAAATGGTCATCCCTCTTTTATTCCATACTACTTGGGTATTGGCTTGAATACTATCTTTTCTTTGACATCTCATATTATTCTTCCCTATAAGACTAGGATAACTAGTCACTCAGTGTATCATCTCCTTTGTGATCTTAATTGGTCCATCCTCTAGCCAAATTTTCATATCATGTACTCAGCTCAGTACTATCTTGATCCATTCAACCTTAAAATTCTGTGGGAAGTCAAGGTCATGCACCAACCCTCACTTGGAAACCTTATGGTGTTCTTCCTTCAACACCCCATTCCTACATAATTTGTCAAATGCTTCTCTAAGATCATAGTCTCCAATCTCACCAATCTTGCACATATAGCATGTGCGTACATCATTGATCATTAAAACCTTAGGAGGGATAGACAATAGGGAACCTGTTAGATCTCCTATAATTGCACTCTCAGGAACGGCTTGGAATTTCTATGGCTTACATCATTCCTTACAAGTTGTATATTGAACACTTCCTTCCCTTGCTTCTTAATTGCAGGTGATGACGAAGACTCCATTTATTTAAATTCTATGGCTCAATTATGAAATAAGTAACTTGGTAAATACCTTGCTCGATAGCTCTCAAATGTTTGTTGATGGCACAATGTGAATGATCTCTGCAAATTATACTTAGCACAAAAGATCTTGATAATCACTCTAGAATCACTCTTGAAAGTTCTCAAATCACTGGTAAAATGACAATAAATGGTAATTTCCCACTTTATAGACCTCAAATGGTTGGATTGGGGCATCATTAATGGTCCATACACTTTCTAGGTAAGATACTACTATCTCAACAATCTCATGTTTACTATGTAAACACAAGCTCAGTCAATACTACCATTTGGTTTCAGCTTGGTACATATCACATCTCAGCTACCATAGGAGCTTGGTATACACTAGTGACTCGGTCACTATGGGATAAAATATTGATGCTCAACATCAAATATACAATATTGCTTCTTTCTCAAATATATCCTTATGCATCTAAATCTATGCAGATATGGACTTTATCTTAACAAATGTTAGGAACTGATGTAAAATAAAACATTATAAAATTTAGTTCATCTCATACCTCCTTTGCTTAGCTTGAAATAGTGTGATCACTCGATCCACTGGATTGGGTGACCTTAGGTTCATTGGATCCACTACTACTTGCTTCCTCTTTCTTCTTCCATGTCTTATTCATGTGATTTCTCATATGATGAATAGTTTCTTCATTCTTGACTTGTTCATTGCTCAGTATATGTGCTTTGGCATCTCTCTTTAAGTGACCAATCTTATTGCATTTGTAGCAAACTAAACTTCCACTCATCCAACTCTTGGATTTTCCTCTGAAATGTGTCTTCAAATATTTTTCTTGAATATGACCATATTTTCCACAATAATGACAACTATCCATGTATTGTAGTCCCAATTGTATGTGTTACCTTTCCTAGGTACTTTGGTCTGTTGATTAGATGTCCACTTAGCTTTGGATCTACACACTTGTGCTCTATGACCATATTTATGATAGTTGAAATAATATCCTTGAAATCTAGGTGAGGTAGGTGGATTACTAACCTTTGTCCTACATTCATGTGCTGATGTCCATGTTTCTTACAGTTAAAACAATATCCATTGAAATTTGGTTTACGATTAGACTTACCATATTTTCTTCTGTTGATGTTAGCTTTGTGTCCTAGATTTCCACAATAATGGAATGTAGGTTTATTGTTCTTTGGCTTTGCATTCCTCTATTCTCCACTCTTTGATTATTCTCCCTCCTTAGTGGATGAAAAGTGCTCATCATGTACAAGTCCAGATGTATCACTAGATCTTTTGGGTGACCTTAATAGTTCTTCAAAGTATCTCACAACTTCATTAGGCTTTTTCATCCTCTCATTGAGTTCTTTTTCAGATCTTAGTTTATTCTTTAGTTGATTGGTTTCTGATCTCAGATTTGTGATTTCCACATCTTTCCTACCCAACTCTTGATTAGCAAGTAGCAGTTGATTTACCATGTCCAATTGATTATTTTTCAACCTTTTCATGTCACATGTACTTTCATCAAGTCTCATAGATATTTTCCTTTTATCTTCTGTAGCCATTGTCTTTCCTTCTTCGGCTTTCTTTTTCTGTTCAACAACTTCACAAAATCTTACTGATTGTATTTCTTGTTCTCTCTTTAGATTTCTGATGTCCTCATTCAGTACATTATTTTTCTCTAGCAGATATTTAATAGCTTTGTCACTTTCATTAGATTTACCACTATCAAATGGTCCTTTAGTATCCTCTTCTTGGTATTGAGTTTCACTCTGTTGTATTGCTAATTCTCTTCTTTTGCTTAAGGATTTCTTCACTTCATCTCTAGCTACTTCAAGCTAATGTAGTGCAAGCTGAATTTCAATCTTCTGATTCTCTATAGTCTTTCCCAACTTATAAACCTCCATCTCAAGGTCTTTGACTCACAAATGATTAGACTTATTTAAGAGACTTAGCTCTGATACCAATTGTTGGAAATCTATTATGGGAAAGTGAGATACTAAGGGGGGGGGGAGGGGTGAATCGGATATCTACCAATAATTCTATGTTGACATAAAATTGCTTGCATAACATAAAAATTAAATTTAATAATCAAATAGATCTAACATATTAATCATCATCCATGAAAATGAAACACAACATAATGATTTTGGTAACCTGTAAACCCTGGAAAGGTAAAATTGGGGTGCGGATGACACTTACAAATCTTCACTACTATAGTATTAAAGTTTTCCTATTAGGGCTAAATATTTTGATCATAAAATAATGATCTACCCTGTGAGGGATTTTCCCTGCTAGGAGCTTTAAGAATTATACAATCTACTTTGGAAAAGGATATAAAATTACAACAAAGGAAGCACTCGGTTAAGAGATTTACTTGGGTCTGTTAGGACCACTCTGTTAAGAGATTTACCATGATTCACCTATTAGATTGATTCGGTACCTGATCCTTTAGTTTGCATTGTGATGCTGATAACATATCTTCTCCTTCCAATATAGATTTTATCACCTCTATCAAATATATCTTTGTTCCATCCTTCAATGCTATGCTTGATCATTGATCTCTACTTCTGATAATCAAAACACTTCTATGTTCTATATGTATGAAATCCCCTTCATACTCTTGTCACATACATTACATTTTAGGGTTCAAATCTCATCTTATATAAACAATACATCAATTCCATAAATCAAGATATATGATCTAGATTATCTTCTTATGCCGCTTAACCATTCCCTAATTCTGATTGGTTCCATAGATTAAATAGGGATTAATGATTACAATTCTAAATCATAATCACCTCTGTGATTTCCTCAAGAAAGAATAAATATAATGTAGATATCGGTCAAAATGGTTTACCTAAGTGTTTGTGCAATTACAAACACATATATCAAATCTAGCTTACTCGTCATGTGAAATCTCTGGCACTCAATATTCACTATTCTTCATACCCTGGTGCTTGACACTGACATATCTACACAACTCATCAAAAGTAGGCTCAACTATTACTTAAGTACTCGGTGACCTTTGAATTTCTCAACAGTAACTACTACTCAGTAAATGTACAATATACAAGTCTATACGTAACTCGACCTATACATGATGACTTAGTCACATTGATGACCAACCAACATTTCCTAGAGAATGACTAAGTGTAAGACACTAATAGATAACCAAACTTAGGGATCAACATAGGAGTCTAGAGAAGACACCCTAAAATATCTCTTGTAAAGACTAGGAGCATCAATCAGTGACTGATTCATCGAGTCTCCCTATCATAAATCCTTGGAATTGATGTTTATTATTGATCCATCTTCTCTCCATTGAGCTTCATCTTAATGGTCTTGAGGGGATTTCATGATTCTCATTTGTTTTGTTTCTTACTAAGAATATCATAGTATCTTTATCATATTCTTATTATTTTCTATTATATACTTATCATTTTTAGTTATCTATCACTATTTCTATTTCCATTCAATTGTTGTGGAGCTGTAAATACCAAAGCAAGGACTTGACTAAGATAGGTCTCTAAGAAACCACAACATTTTCCTCTTCGTGCCATGTGTAGAAGTTCATAAATAGGTGACTATAGATCACTAGCTTTATTTAGATACTCAATTAGCTATGATATCCTTTATTCCCTTTTTTTGTAGTTTAATCAAACTTCTTTATACTCTATTATTTCAATGTAGTTTATTAGCATTGGTTTATATTTTATTATTCCACATTCTCACACTTTCCTTATTTTTTGTGCCATCCCTCATACACTATCCATGTGGTATGAATGTGTGTCACAAATACATCTTGTACCCATAATATCATCCCCAACTTGTGTGTGCATCTAAGGTAGTGAGTTTATAGAGCCCAGTCATAATTCCTTTTAGTTTTCTCTTATAGTTATCATAACCTTATTTTTTTATCATTTAGTATCTTTGTTATCAACATTTATTTCATCTTGTATTTACTTAATATAAGTCACTTTCATTTCAACACTGTAGTTAACTAAGACTCTCAAATAGAGACTATTTTAATATCCCCCTAGCTCTCTTTTCTAGAAGAAATGAGGTAGAAAAAGGCAAGATCCATCCCTTCAAATTTTAATTGATCTTGAGGTGGGTGTACTTTTTCCTTCTCTACGAGTTCATTATAACAATTTTAAAAATGTAGGAAAAGGAATTTTTGGATTTAATATTTTAGTAGAATGAATGTGGTCAATCTAGATAAATTGATTTTTTTAAAAGTAGAATCAAGTTATTAAATAAACTTTAAGAGATAAATACACAATAGGAAAATGCATGGGTTCAAATAATATTGACTACAAAGTTTCAAATAAAGAAAATTTCAAAATGGAATTCAAGTTTGAGTTTCCTTAGGTTTTTCTAGTAGAAGGGTTATATATGATTCATAACCATTTAGGGTACTAAAATTTCAACAAGCTACTAGGAAGGATTCACAAACTTTTGGTAATAGAGGAGATGCATAATTTGAGAAAAAGTAACCCAGAATGGTAAATGTTATGCTAAGTTTGGACTTGAGGGGATCATAGATACCTTTTGTGTCAAGGTGCGCAAAAAAGTGACAATAATGGATGTAAAATATAATTCTCACAACTTTTAAAAAGAAGAAGATGCATGAGAGAAGATCATAAAGTAATAGTGGATGGAAACTAATAATAATAGATTATCCTCTAAGATAACTATATATTAATGAGAGATAGATTCCATCTAGACATAGCCGACATGATCATATACCTAAGTAGAGTGGACGAATCAAATGTCTATGAGTAGTTCTCGGGATGGATGTTTCTATTTATATAAAATAATATGCAAAGGGAGATAATTATTACACTCAACCCAAATAACCACTGGCTTGATTTATAATTATACAAAGAGATGCTTTACAAGGTCATTCTATATCTCATCATGTGTAGTGTATTTATGTGTGGTTAATTCTAATACACATGAGATAAATACAATTGGTACCCTAGGTAGTAGGCCAATCCAACAACTAGTGTAATCACACTATTCATGAATCACTATGGAACAACCCCATATCCACTGCAATCAAGTAAATTATTGGCTTACTATGCCATTTGTGAGAGATCTTGATGGTATATTTTGAGAAAGGATGTATACATAGTTATCAACATTATTGTATATCAAAATATAGGGGTTCAAACAAGATAAATTTATGCTACTCATGTATCCTATTAATTGGGTGATGTTGATAAAATTTTGTAGGTAGGTAGTTAATTTTTATTTGTCTTGTCATAATCTACATAGGAAAATAAGAGTAAATGTATTCCTCAAAATTGGTGGGTATGTATGCTACTCACTAGTTAATACCAAGAAAAGAGAATATGACATGATGTCACTTAAATTGATGGGTTCTTCAATTTTACTTGTGACTCATTTCATCTATTTTAGAATATGTATAATTTTATTAATAAATCCATAATGAATGCCCCATACATCAAATATTATTAAGTAAAATAAGTAAAGATAAGATGATATCAATGAATAACCCTAAAATAGATACACATAATGGGACTTTTTGAAATTCCTCATAAAATTGATAATGATTATGATGAGTACAAAATTCACTATCTCATGTGAATAAGTTAGGAAGTTTATTCTTATTTAATTCTATCATTTGAAGGAAGATAATCCACTAGGCTTGAGGTAGCTCAAGGACTAAGTGGATGCAATGATATTTTGTTTTTAGGACTTTGAATATTCAATGATGACTAATAAATACAATATTTAGTGCTAAGTCTACTGAAATATGGTTATCTAGATGTGTAGAGAATATCAGAACTGATAGATAAATTTGGAAAGGGGATATATAAAACATAGATGTAAGTTACTTATAGTTTGGATTTTATGGTAAATTTGGAGGGTTGGTGCAACTTGGTTTCCTTTTTCCTAGACTAGGGTGATTTGATCACCTTGTTCCTAGAATTTTTGAAATAATGACATGCAAATTGTATCCCTCCTTCTCATTTAACTATATCTCTTTTGATGCATGGAACACTTGTACATGTACATATGAAAGAGGGAAAATATTTTGTAGAGATGGATTTAACTAAGAAAAACCATAGTTTAGATATCAGCATCAAATTAGAAATAAATTGAAATGTAATGTAGAGTGTACTAATGTGTAGTAGATGCTAGATATGAAGAAAGAGTGCCTATAGATTCATAAAACTTCTTGATATCAAAATAATCATGAAGATGCTTTATATTTACTTTATATTGACTATAGGATAATAATATCATGGATTCCTTCATAAATTATTAGATCTAAAAATTAATCTTTGCAATTAATACCATGAATTCTTGATCTCTTATATTGGGACTTGAAATGAAAACTTGTACAACTAAGAGATTGATTTGAAATTTTAGTATGAAAATCAATCTCAAGCTAAGGGAGGATGGTTTGTCTGTATACTTCTCCTACCATTTTAAGGTGAAAAAATTGGAGAAATTCGATAGAGGTTTAAAATCATATCTAAATCAAAGTGATCATTATATAGTGTTAACAAGGGGCCAAACATTAGGGAATAGGGTGATTTGGTTTCCTTTGTGGGAATTGGGAAACCGATTCACCTTGTTGCAAGAATGAGATGAGAAAGTCACCTTATTTATCCCAATGTCATCCCAATCTTATAATAGAGATCTTACTTTTATAGAGAGTTCTAAAATTAGTTTTAAAATTGAGTTGGATCAAGCATATCAAGAACAAAAGAATAGGAATACTGAAGTAGATCTGACATTAGTGATAAATTTTATAGGGATGTAATTTATGATGCTAGATCTAGCCACCCTTTTAGCATTAGAATCAACCTTCTCCATACCCTTGATAAAGTAGATCAATACATAGAACAATTTCATCAAGGTAAAAGAGATGAAGAAATACAATGCCCTAGAGAGAGAGAGAGAGAGAGAGAGAGAGAGAGAGAGAGAGAGTAGTGAACTAAAAAAAATGTCTACAAATTTGTCTTATTCTTGTCAATTCACGCAAGGATAACTAAGTAAAGCACTACATTTTAGAAAAAAATGCTAAAAATAATTAGAACAAATGATAATTAAGGAAATAATTGTATTCAAAGAAATCTACCAAGGGAACAGTGCAAAGGATAACCAAGCAAAGAATTGTATCCAAGGAGATCCATCAAGAAAACATTATAAAGAAAATGGAATATTTTGCTAAGTAACTTTAATAAAATGACTAAATAATTTGATTTATATTTTGTGCGTAATGTATCAGAAAGAGTGAAATGTATGTCCCCCCCCTTTAAAGTAAATATGTATACATGCATCTAAAAGATAAGCTCATTTTCACAATGATATACCTCCATGAAAGGAAAATACAGGGAAGCAAGGCACGTGAATATGTTAGGATTGGGAACACTGAGAGGGGGGGTGATTTGTGTTCTATATATTAATGATTTTTTTGATATCTTGAAACGTAACTTAATTGCTTAAGTACTGAAATGAATATTAATGCAAGTAAGATAAAAAATCATAACACATGACACCAAATATGATTATGTGTAAACCCAAATAGGTAAAAACCACGGTGGGAATTGACACCCACTAAGAAATGCACTAGTGTATTATGATCCTTGTTAGAAGATCTTGCAACCCTGTTAGGAGTTGATCTTTACAATGCTTTTCGTACAGTGACTTGGTGAAGGGTTGGACCCTGTTAGGAGTCTTTTACAATAACCCTATTAGGGGTGGGGACACACTGTCCTAGAGCTCACTGCTCAAGTGGTGAATGCTACAACCTTCTAGATCTCAGATACACACTATATCTGCAAGGTGAACTGCTATTGTGACACTACTTGCCTGATCAATTCCTTTTTTGTGTTGATGCTTTAGTCTCTTGTAAAGTAATGCAACATTCTAAATACTCTTCGCATACCTCTTTTCTACTCCAATCAAATTTTCTATCTCTTTCCATGCTTAGTTACAAGGGTGCATGCCTTATTTATATGCCCATAAAAAACTATTCATTAAGTCGGCCTATAACTATTTACATACAATGCTTCCAAATGAATTGGATAAAGAATGTTTACATATGATCATATTAACATGTCTATGACTTAAATACAATAGGGGCATATCCTTTACAAAATAATATTATGATCGCTAACCAAAATACAAAGAGTCGGCTCCATGCTCTGTTCTATTTTGTCGCTCACTATCTGTGACTCTTCAACTGGTTGTATCTTCATCATACTAACTTATTTGATCATGCGATCTTAGACTTAGCATGACTACATACCAAAAATATTATCTTCAAGGGTGCACTCCATACCTCCATCATACACATGTGCGCTGATGCTCTATTCACCTGGTGCTCTGTTGACTATCCGATCTTTCATACTTAACCAGATTCTAATGTTCTAATTGGTTGCGCTTACTCCATAATATCATATGACTTTGTTTCCATAATGAAAACACTAAACATAGTCATATACATCAGTATAGTCAACTTTCCAACAATCTCCCCCTTTGTCATTAATGGAAACAAAGGAATATGGCGAAGTTACTAACTGGATCCTTATACAAAATTTTCTAACATATACTCTAACTTATATCTCCCTTCTACTATATTCTCTACTCCCGTTTACATCATATAAATAGCTCCATCTTATCCCTTCTAATATATACTCTACTCCTCATTTGACATTAGTGACAAAGGTGCACAAAAAATTGTATCTACAAGTACTTACAAGATGAGTACATTTGGATATGCTATCTTGAGGTTTTGGATCTCTTGTTGCCAAAATGATGTTAGTGCATCTACAGTTTGGAGATGGGCACACAAAGAATATGTCAACTTCTCCATCTTCTCCAAATCTGAACTCAGACCTTGATCATATGTCACCATAGTGGCATCGATCTCCTTGATATTTTGATTTAACACATCTAATCAAGGCACAAGAGCATTTCTTAGCTGAGTTTGCCTTGCCCTTATCATAGACATTTATTTTTCTTCTTTCTCTATCTTATCCACTTGTCCTTGGTAAACATTGTTACACATATTTACATCTTGTGAGGGATCCAGTACTGATTTACTTACATCTATCATCATAGCTTCAACATCTTGGATCTTCTTAGAAATGTCTATAGTAAGCTTATCTTTATTCATGCAGTCTTCTATTAACTTTCTTCCCTGAGGTGCAAAGTATTTTAGTGAATCTTGACCAACCTTTAGTGAACTGAGGTCAAGCGAAAAGTTTTTTGTCATTTCTTTCAACCTTTTGTCAAGATAATTTTCTTTTGCAACCTTGGATGCTAATTCTTCAAGTCTAGAAAAGTTTTCTTTGAAACATGTCATGATGGTGCTGACATCATCTACTAAGTGTATGCTTGACACTTTCTTGTCTTTAGGCAATAGGATATTTAGAATGTTGACTGGCTCAATAGATAAGGGATTCCTCATTACCTATTTTTCTTTTTCCTTTTCCATTGCAAGCACACTGATTTTAATTAAGTCTTCTTCTCCCTAAGAGTCTAGACTGGTAGTGTCAGGAGTCAAACTTGACAACAATGATATTGAGGATTTTGGTGTATGGAGTGAACTTTTACTGATATTCATTACCTCATTCTTTGTAATCATAGGTTCACCTTTCTTTTCTGTATCCTCTTCATCTTTTCGTTCTTCCTTCCCTTCATCATCTTTCTATCCTATTATGTCTTCAATCTGCACTTCTTCTTAATCTTTAGGTGAATTATCACCACATAGAATTTCTTCTTCCTGAGTGCTTACAAATGCTTCTTCAAACTAATCCAAGTCCTTATCTATGGCCACCAAAGATATCTTAATACTATCTATCATGATGGTGTCTTTCTTGGTTTCAGGCATGGGTGCAGATGCTATTGCCTTTGTGGGTGTTGTCACTGTCTGTGTCGAGTCCCATGGACCTATCATAGGTGCATTTATACCCTCAAATACTTTGGATTTCTCAATAGGAACTTGGGTTGTGGGTGTAGATGTTGGTTTCATGCATTGTTCTAAAAACACCTTCTCAAAAGCTTTTCTAGTCTCCTTAGAAATCAATTCATAATCCTTATTCATAATATGAAGGGTTCTCATTTTGGTCCTAAGGTGTGGCTTGACCAATTCGAATAAGAAAAACTTTTCTTCTAATGAGCACACTGATAGGTTATAATTTAGTGTTTTTTCTCTTATTCTAAAGTCTTCTTCACTAGCTTGTCTTTTCAAAGTATTCAAAATGTCCCATACTTTATCTAGAATCAATGTCTTCAGTTCTAGTATAGTCTTCTTGAATTTGATCATATGTTTGATTAGAATATCATGGATCTCAAATTTGTCTATCTCATGATATCTATCATAAAACTTAGATATTTGATCAAGTCTCCCTTCATCTACCCCTTTGGATCTCAATACTTGTAAACTTGGCAGGAATCCTACCTCAGGAGGTGGTTGAACATTTTTACCTCAGCTTCTTGTGGCTCTTGTTGATGGATGGCTAGTGGCTATTTTATTCCTCCTCTTAGACATCTTACTTGGTTCAGGGGATCCTTTAGTGGACTCCAAGTGAATTGTTTCTATGGGAACATGAGTGATATCATCTGTCTTCTTCTTCTTTTCTTTGGGATCATCTATTTTCTTAATTTTTATTTTCTTCTCCTCAGGGTCATCTATTTTAGATGTTTTGGTTTTAACAAAGGATGGACTCTCAATTTTCATAGCTATCTTGGCTTCTCTAGCTTTATCCAGGTCAGCTTGAGTGACACCATGAATCTTAAGTATCTCTGATGTGATCTTAGAGGCTTTCCTCTTGGTCACTGCACTGTTCAAGACCACATATACCTATCTTGTCTTCTCCTCATATGTTCCCCATCTTGGCTCATTGGGATCCTTTGGCACTATAAGGAGGACTTGTGCATATTCTTCTAGGATATGTTCTTCCACTTCATAACCAAGTGGATGAATCCACTTAGTTCTAGGTTCTACTACTTCCATGCATGTAATGTTTGTTTCAACCATGAAGCAAATACTATCCTTATATTTCTCAACAATATTCTTAGGTATCCTATACCTCATCTGTATCTTTATCCTAAATGTTTTGAGTTCTAAATCCATGTAGTCTCTCAGTGTGCTTTCAGATGATGTCTTGAAAGAAATTTGAGGCATTGTGGGAACAGTCTTATCTAAATAAAGATCTGACACTTTACCAACTATATGGAAGTACATATAGATAATCAAAGATCCAAACCTAAATATCTTACTCTTATTATGCTTGATTGCCTTGATATTATCCATCAATTGTGTGCACAAGATCTCACACAAGTTGAATTCAGCATTCTCTTTCACAATCCTGATGGCTGCTAGAATAGTGATTGCAGACATACTATTGACCCTGTTTGCATGATGAAACCTATAACCAAGAATCATAGCCATTAACTCGATGTCTTTTTCCTCAATTGGCTCAATTTTCATCATGCGCTTAGGTGACCCCACAATAGTGGGTTACACTTTTTTAGACACGTTGATTTTTGCTGAAATAACACATTTTTAATAAAATATGATTATTTAAGTCTTGAGAGGTTCTATTTGAAGGAATTAATTAAAAATGGTTAGCTCAAACCCTCTTAGATAAAAAAAAATATTGATATAACATATATACTCCTCATTCATACCTGCGATGGAGTCTCCTTTGCACCTATTAAAATGCTGACAAAAAAACACTTTGACTTTATCTTTTGGGAGATCAAATGAATCCATTTGACAAACCTATCTATGTAGTAAGGTACTACTGAGAAAAATCTTTCCAATGATTATAATGTTAATATATATTAATTTTAATATGACTTTTTATTTTTAGTTTTACTAAACACATATATTTCACCGTATGACTACCTCTATATTTGACGATTATGGAAAAATAGTAAATGAGAGAAAAAAAATTCTAAAAAATATCTATGCCCTAGGTATTTAAGTTCTCTTTCTATCTAAAAAAATAAAAATGAAATTGGACAAATACACGGAAATTTATAAGCTATGTAGTTAAGGTATATCAAAATTACGGTTTAGTCAACTTCAAACATTAATAAAATATGAAATAATCATGATAATGTAATCAAACCAATTGCATGCCTTTCATATGGATGTTAAAAAACTAATTTAGAAAGAATCACATTGATATCTATTTTAGAAAAAAAGTTATGCTCTATGAAAATAATGTAACTCTTTGAAAATGACATTTTCAGCAACATACTAGTTTTCGTGGGAGAATTAAAAATCATTCAAATCAATTCAAAAATTAAAAAAAAAAAAAAAAAAAATATTTAGAATCTAGATAGAAAATCCTAAAAGAATCTAATTTACTTCATCTTCTAATTTCAAACAAGTTAACAACAATATGCATTCAAATCTGAGTTTTTTTTTCAAAATATAGAGTTGAGTGTCCATTTAGGCAAAAAAGTGTAACCCACTATTGTGGGTTCACCCACTTATCACTGCGTGATTTGTAGGCCTACTCAAACAATTTCTTGACATCCTTAGCAACTGGAAGAATGGCACCTATCATTGATATTCATGTCATATCATAAATGAGATTAGCTGTGATGTGAACTAGAACTTCACCTATCTAGAATAGGTCATCATGAATTTTTCTCAATAAGATCTTAATCCATTCGAATTCATAGAATTCATACGCTGTGGCATACTCAATGATTTGGTGATTTTCAAGGCACGCAAACTCATCCATGAATGTTTTATTAGGATTCACCATTGTTTCAAGGTGTGACCTTATTCTATCTAAACTAACTAGTTACTTCTTGCAATATGCGTATGTCCATATGTCTTCTACATGCATAACGCTCATTGGGGTTCTTGAAAAGGCTCCTTCTAGGTCATCTAGGGTAGACTTGAATAGATTCTTCTTAAAAACATATATTTTCCTTTGAGAAACATAAAAAATGAATGGTGTAGCCATGAGTTACTTGATTTAATGCTTGAAAGAGATTTCCAAGGGTTTCTGGATGTCACGTGTGAACTAGGGTTTGCAACAATCAATCTTTCTTCTTTGTTGATAAATCTAACTGCAATGCTTCACAACTCAACTGCTAGAACTCTTGTGATCTCAAAACGTTAAAAATTGATTGCAAATGCGTGATCAATGAATCTTCGGTGACTATAAAGTAGTTTTTTTCCATTAATGCTTGTCGCGTAAATACAAGATGCAATTGTGAATTTTTTTCTTTGTCTCTGCTAGCAATTAGGAAGTGCGCTATTGCATACTACATCACATAGTCTCCAAATAGTTGTAGTCCAAGGCACATACTCTAAGAGTGAGTATACCAGCCATACAGGATTCTAGAGCTAATCTAGCTCCCCCTATGACCATGATGATCATTTTAACCATAAATAGGAGGTGCATCCATTGTGGATGCATCCTCAACTATTTCATCATTATTATCATTCTTTTCTTCCTTCCAAATCAAGCTCACATCTTCTGTAGCTTGCACAAACTTGAATTCTCTTGCTTCATCCAATATTGATCCTTCAGACCTTTTAGGGCTTTCCTGTCTTTGTGCATTTGATCTACAAAACTTTGAGATGTGACCAACCTTGTTACATGAGTGACAAATGACTGGAGGCCTGATATTCCTCAGCACATTCATGTGGGTTACCATACTGCACTGCCTGGCTGTGTGACCAACATAATTGCATATCTGACATGTAATGTTCTGATAAATTCTTATATTCTATTGTGGATGACTTCTCTTATTTTGTTGATTCTGATTTCTTTGATTTGATCTACAATTCATAGCTCTATGATGAAACTTATTTCATGAATAACAGTAACCATTGAAAGGTCTTACCTCTTTACAATCTCTTTCTATGTGACCATGCTTGTTAAAAGCATACCAAGTTTTGTTTACTAGCTTGAGCTCATCCTTAGATGGTTCAGCTTCAACTTCTGTATGATTTCATGCCTTCTTAGCTTCTGTAGATTCTTTTGATGCTTTCTTTCTTTCTCACATGTCATTGATCTGATTTTGTGCTTCATTGAATCCAATACCGCTGGTGTCTCCTTTAATCTTCTGTGCATACAACTGTGACTCTATTAGATCCTTTCTTGTGTGCAATTTGTCAATATGATTATTTTCTTCAGTCAATTCAGATTCCACTTGCTTCTTGAGGTTTTCTAACTCCAAGATTTTCATGTTTTCTTGCCTTAGTTCTTCATTCAACTCCTTGTTTTCTTTGACATGTTCTTCATAGGCTTCTTGATCATTAAGTAACTTTTCATCCAATTCTTCAATCTGATCTTTCAGAGATGTGTTTTCCTCATTTATCTTTCTAACCATTTTTCCTAAATCACTTATGGAACAATCTTTCAAGTCTTTCCTCAGTTTTTTGATGACTGCATGAGAATCACTAACATTTTCTTTTAGTTCTTCAATTTCTTTTTCAAATCTATCAAGGTCTTCAAGAGCTCCTTCAAAATTCTTTTTGAGATGTTTCATTTCTCCCTTATCCATGATATCCTCAAGTGGTTAAACTTCTCTATAGAGGACTAGAGCTTGGATACCAATTGTTAGGATTGGGAACACTCAGAGGGGGTGGGGGGGTGAAACAATGTTCTATATATTAATGATTTTTTTTGATATCTTGAAACTTAACTTAATTTCTTAAGTACTGAAATGAATATCAATGCAAGTAAGATAAATAATTATAACACATGATACCAAATATGATTATAGGGAATCCCAAATAGGTAAAAACCCCAGTGAGAATTGACACCCACTAAGAAGTGCATTAGTCTATTATGATCCCTATTAGAAGATCTTGCAACCATGTTAGGAGTTGATCTTTACAATTCTTTTAGTACAATGACTTGGTCAAGGGTTAGACCCTATTAGGAGTCTTTTAAAATCACCCTATTATGGGTGGGGACACATTTTCCTAGAGCTCGCTACTCAAGTGGTTAAGGCTACAACCTTCTGGATCTCAGATACACACTATATCTGCAAGGTGAACTATTGTTGTGACACTGCTTACCTGATTAGTTCCTTTTGTGTGCTGATGCTTTAGCCTCTTGTAAAAGTACTACAACATTCTCACTACTCTTCACATACATGTGTTCTTATCCAATCAACTTTTCTATCTCTTGTCATGCTTAATTACAAGGGCACATGTCTTATTTATATGCGCATACAAAACTATTCATTAAGTCAGCCTATAACTATTTACATACAATGCTTCCAAATGAATTGGCTCAAGAATGTTTACATATGATCATATTAACATGTCTATGACCTAAATGCAATAGGCACATAGCCATTACAAAATAATATTATGATCACTAACCAAAATACAAAGAGTCAGCTCCATGCTCTGTTTTGTTCTGCTGCTCACTGTCTGTGACTCTTCAACTAGATGTATCTTCATCATACTAACTTATCTGATCATGCGCTCTTAGACTTAGCATGAATACATACCAACAAGCTTATCTTGATGAAGGGTGCTCCCCTTAATACCACAAACACATAACAGATATAGAGAAACAACAACAATATGCAAGAACAAAAAATTGGCTTCTTATTATCTCCACAAATGTGGAATTACAAACTTTCAAAATTACAATATGCAAAGCCACATGGGCATTCCCTTACAATATTCTGTAGGATAAAGCCTCGAACTATTACCCAGATCTACTATCCAGAACTATTCTAAACTGCCTAAGACAATAATACAGCCTTCCTTATATAGGCAATTTTCCACCGCCTGGGAAGGTTCCAAAATTTTTAGCCAATAAGGCCGACCAAACTTAGAATTATTTTATTTTACATTTTATTACATCATAGTTGGCTCAAGATAACCTTTGAAACCCGAACAGAAATTTTGAAGAAAATTATTTTCCACCCTTTCAGGTGGCCCAACTTCCGAAGACCATAAGTCATCACCAGTTGACCCGATCGGCTATTATAACCCCATTTCGGAAATGCCACGAAGCGTTCTACAGGCTTGACTTACATAAGTGCCCATCACTCAAATTTTTGACCTCATCCGGGGCCTCTAAAGCCTTCAAAACTGAGTTCAAAATTTCTGTACCCTGCTGCCAATACCGAAAATCTTCAATATCTTCCAATATACACTTGATCTGGCAATGAAACTTTACTGGCAGACTTATATGACCAAAATGAACCTCCAAGAAAGAAATCAAATCATTCTGAGCACATACAAAAATTACCAAAAATAGTAACTTTCCATAAATAGCAGCTCTGCACAAAATAGTCCTTATTGAATACAAAAATAGAAATATTTTTTGGGTGATGCAAGATTGCTCTTACACCCAGGATGCTCCTGCATCAAACACCCAGGGTAATTTGAGAAGTGACCCTGTCACGACTCAGGTGTGCAGAGGAAAGCCAAGACGGCTAACCTCCTCCTTTGTCAGCCATGATGAATCTTCAACAGGTCATCCTTTCCACTTGACCAGATATTCTTCATATGTCCTGTTCCTTGTGCTTCTGCCAACACGACTGTCCAGTATATCTTCGATCTCCTTAGTGTCTGAACTAGTTGCTGGAATACTCCACTGTGCTGCTGTGATCTCATCTTCAACACCTCCTTCATGATACTCTGTTAGATCTGAAATGTTAAACACTGGTGAAATATTTAGCTCAGTAGGCAATTCTACCTCATATGCATTTCCTGAATCATGTTTCTTCAGTATCCTACATGGTCCAAACTTCTTCATTTTCAGCTTGTTATATGTACCAACTGGAAACTGCTCCTTCCGCAAATGAACCATGACTTCATCACCAACTTGAAATTCCTTATACCTCCTTTTCTCATCTACCTTAGCCTTATACTGTGCATTCATCTTGGTAATATGCTTCCTCACCTCCCCATGGATGTTCTTCAAGTGTTTTGCAAAATCTTCAGCTTCAGCACTACTTATTTCTCCTTTATCTATCTTCCTCAATTCAGATGCATTTCTTGGACTACTTCCATATACAATCTGGAATGGTGATTTACCAGTGCTCCTATTGACAGAATTATTGTATGCAAATTCTGCCTGTGGTAAAATCAAATCCCATCCTGTTGGCTTATCTCTAACCAAACAACTCAGCAAATTTCCCAAACTTCTATTCACCACCTCTGTCTGTCCATCAGTCTGTGGATGATGTGATGAACTGAACTTCAAATCTATCTTCAACTTCTTCCACAATGTACGCCAAAAATATCCAACAAACTTAGTGTCCCGATTTGAAACTATGGTCCTTGGCAAACCATGAAGTCTCACTACTTCTCTGAAAAACAATTCTGCTACATGAACAGGATCATTAGTCTTCTTGCAGGGAATGAAATGTGTCATCTTTGAAAATCGGTCAACTACTATAAAAATTGAATCATGTCCCCGCTGTGTCCTCGGTAAACCAAGAACAAAGTCCATACTGATATCCTCCCAAGGCTTCTCTGGTATAGGTAATGGCTGATACAACCCTATATTCTGCTTCACTCCTTTCGCCATCTGACATACTCTGCAACTCTGTACAAACTTCTTCACATCTTGCTGCAATTGTGGCCAATAATAATTCTCACCAACCAAAGCAAGGGTTTTACCACGACCAAAATGTCCAGCCAATCCTCCACTATGCTTCTCCTTGATGAGATTCTCCCTCATAGAACTTCATGGAATGCACAACTGACTCCCTCCGAATAGCATATCATCTTGGATGATAAAATCTAGCCATTTCATCCTGTCTATAGTAATAGGTTCTGTACAAGCCTTCCAAGCGTCACCAAAATCAGGATCCTCTGGATACAAATTATTGAGTTCCTTGAACCCAACCACTTCAATCTGCATTTCTATCAGCAATAGCTACCTTCTGCTAAGAGCATTTGCAACCCTATTAGACTTTCCACTCCTGTGTTTCAAAACAAATGTATAACTCTGCAAAAACTCAACCCATTTCAAATGCCTTTGATTCAATTTTCCTTGACTATTCAAATATTGCAAAGCTTGATGATCAGTATACAAAACAAACTCCTTAGGAAGCAGATAGTGCCTCCACTTTTTCAATGCCTGAACTATAGCATAAAATTCCTGATCATAAACAGAATATTTTCTCTTGGCATCATTTAATTTCTCACTGAAATAAGCAACAGGTTTACCTTCTTGGCTCATAACAGCTCCTATTGTAGTACCACTAGCATCACAATCTACTTGAAACACCTTATTAAAATATGGAAGTGCTAAAACTGGTTGTTCTGTAACTTTTTGTTTCAACAATTGAAAACTCTTTTCTGCCCCATTAGTCCACTTAAACTCTTTTCTATCCCCTCTCATTGTTTCAGTCAAGGGTCCACAAATACTGCTAAAATTTCTGATAAACTTTCTGTAAAAGCTAGCTAGACCATGAAAAGATCTTACCTCAGTAGCACTCCTTAGAGTAGGCCATTCAAGGATAGCCTGTACCTTCCCTGGGTCCATTTTTAGACCTTCTACTGAAACTACAAATCCCAAATACACCAACTCTTTCTTCACAAAACTGCACTTCTTCAAATTAATCAACAATTTATCTTCTCTCAACTTCTCAAATACCATACAAATATGCATCATATGCTCATCCAATGTCTTACTAAAGATCAAAATATCATCTAGGTAAAAAATGACAAACTTACCCAAAAATTCTTTCAGAACCTCATTCATGAGCCGCATGAAAGTGCTCGGTGCATTGGTTAGCCCAAAAGGCATGACTAACCACTCATATAGTCCTTCCTTTGTCTTGAAGGCAGTCTTCCATTCATCTCCTTCTCTGATCCGAATCTGATGATATCCACTCTTTAGATCTATCTTTGAGAAATACACAGCTCCACTCAAACAGTCCATAATATCATCCATTCGTGGCAATGGAAACCTATACTTGATTGTGATCTTGTTTATTGCCCTAGAATCTATACACATCCTCCATTCTCCATTCTTCTTTGGTGCTAATACTGCTGGTACAGCACACGGACTTAGACTCTCACGGATCAATCCTTTCTGTAACAGTTCATGTACTTGTCTGTTCAACTCCTCACTTTCTGCAGGTTTCATTCTATGTGCTGCCTTATTCGGCAAACTCGCTCCTGGGATCAAGTCCATCTGATGACTGATCTTCCTGACTAGTGGTAATCCATCAGGCACGTTATCGGATACAATATCCTGAAACTCATTCAACAAATCTGCAACTTCTACAGAAACATCTTCTACTTCCTCTTTACCAGCTTTTGGAATTAAAGCAAAACATACATGCTCATGCCTCATACCATCTAGGAAATTTCTTCCATCAACAAAAGTTATCCTTGCATTACCACATACCTTGTCTTCAGTCTCCTTCAATGGTTTTAGCTTATGTCGCACTCCATCCTTTGTCAGGGAATAGGTATTCACACGACCGTCATGTACAACACATCTGTCAAACTACCATGGTCTATCCAACAACATATGACATGCATCCATAGATATGATATCACACAATACCTCATCTTGGTATCCACCAATCTTGAACTTCACTAGGCATTGTTCATTGACCATGACCTTGTGGTCATCCTGTACCCAGGCAATCCGATATGGATGTGGGTGTTTCTGTCTCTTGAGCTTCAACTTTGTCACCATCTCTTCTGACACCAAATTGTCAGTGCTTCCACTATCAATAATCACATCACAACATTTACCTTCGCACTTGCACCTGGTGTGAAACAGGCTCCTTCTTTGCTCAGGTTCATTCTCACCACTCAACAAGACTCTTCTGTTAATCAACGTTTCTCCTCTTTCAGCATCTTTAGAATTTGATGATCTGACATCTTCATCTACATGTGCAACTCTAGCCTGGCCTTCATTTCTCCTATCTGTTCTTCCTTGGCGTTGAGGACATTCAAATGCCCTATGACCTTCTTCTCCACAGTGAAAACATGTTCCACGGAAGCCACCTCTTCCAGATCCTTGTCCTCTTCCTCTTCCTCTTTGATCTCTATTATTCTGATCCTGGAAACGATTGGCATTATTTCCTCACTGATTCTGACTACTACTGGCCTCATCCTTATTTTTCAGATCTTCATTTCGGCCACCATATGACCATCCACCAGATCGTCCACCACGACCTCTTCCATTTTGTCTGCTCTCAAACTTCTTATTCAGCTTTTCCTCTACTTTTAGGGCAAACTGGTATGCCTCTTCAATACTGTTCATTCGAACCAGATTCAGCTCCTCCTGAATGCTTAGCCTTAAGCCATTAAGGTATCGGGCAACTTTCTCCTTATCAACTTCTGCATGGCCTATTCTGATGAGAAGTCGGTAGAACTACTCTGTATACTCCTGAACAGATCTTCTTGCTTGCTTCAAACTCTGCATTTTCTTTAGTAGGTCAAGCTCATAATCAACAGGAATGAACTATCGCTTCAATTTATCCACCATCCGATCCCATCTTGTGATTTTATCTTTCCCTCTTCTATTTCGCTCTAATTGAATTTCTTGCCACCAGATCTTCGCATGACCTTTCAATCTGGCCTTCGCAAATTTGACCCTATCAGGATCCTCAACATGTTCGTACTCAAAATATTCCTCACATTCATTGATCCAGTCAGTCAATTCCTCTAGGTTAAGATTTCCAAAAAATGTAGGAACCTCAATCTTAGGTCTTTTCCCAATCTTGGAAATCGCCCGAAAAAGTCTTTCTTCCTCCTGGTTCACAATTTCAGCTTCTCCTTCTTGATATTCTTCTTCAGCTTCATCCTCGCTTTCATCTCTGACATTAAGATTCATTCCTCTACGAATCTCTTCTTGCAATGCTCACACTTGTCTCTGCAGCTCTCTAACCTCAGGTGTTACAACGCCAGCTCTTCCGCCACGTTCCCTTCGTGGAGGCATTTTCGCGATGCGCTCTGAAACCCTAGCCACGGTCCTGGTGCAAACTGCCTCACAGTCGGTGATCTGTTTACACACTCAAGAAAACCTGCTCTGATACCACCTGATGAAGGGTGCTCCCCTTAATACCACAAACACATAACAGATATATAGAAACAACAACAGTATGCAAGAACAGAAAATTGGCTTCTTATTATCTCCACAAATGTGGAATTACAAACTTTCAGAATTACAATATGCAAAGCCACATGGGCATTCCCTTACAATATTCTGTAGGACAAAGCCTCGAACTATTACCCAGATCTACTACCCAGAACTATTCTGAACTGCCTAAGACAATAATACAGCCTTCCTTATATAGGCAATTTTCCACCGCCTGGGAAGGTTCCAGAATTTTTAGCCAATAAGGCCGACCAAACTTAGAATTATTTTATTTTACATTTTATTACATCATATTCGGCTCAAGATAACCTTTGAAACCTGAACAGAAATTTTGAAGAAAATTATTTTCTGCCATTTCAGGTGGCCCAACTTCCGAAGACCATAAGTCATCACCAGTTGACCCGATCGGCTATTATAACCCCATTTCAGAAACGTCACGAAGCGCTCTACAGGCTTGACCCATGCAAGCACTTGTCACTCAAATTTTTGACCTCATCTGGAGCCTCTAAAGCCTTCAAAACTGAGTTCAAAGTTTCTGTACCCTGCTGCCAATACCGAAAATCTTCAATATCTTCCAATATACACTTGATCTGGCAATGAAACTTTACTGGCAGACTTATATGACCAAAATGAACCTCCAAGAAAGAAATCAGATCATTCTGAGCACATACAAAAATTACCAAAAATAGTAACTTTCCATAAATAGCAGCTCTGCACAAAATAGCCCTTATTGAATACAAAAACAGAAATATTTTTTGGGTGATGCAAGATTGCTCTTACACCTAGGATGCTCCTGCATCATATCTTCAAGGGCACATTCCATAACTCGGTCATACGCATGTGTGTTGATGCTTTGTTCACCTAGTGCTCTGCTGACTATCTAGTCTTTCATACTTAACCAGATTTTGATGTTCTAACTGGTTGTGCTGACTCCATAATATCATATGACTTTGTCACCATATTGACAATACTAAACATAGTCATATACATCAGTATAGTCAACTTTCCAATAAAATAAATGAGATCACATAAGTGATCCTATAATTCGAGGGTCACTATGAATCTTTCATGACACATGTATATCAAGAATAGTCATAATTAATTTAAAAGATCACAATATAAAAATAATAAGAAAAAAATTAATATATCAATGAGTTCATTTGAATGTATTACAATGTTTCATATTGGTCTTTTAAAGCCCTTATTTTCCCACAACTACCCTATAGAAAACTATTACCATTAACTATATTTTAACAACTAATTTTTATTTTTATTTATTAACTATCCTAATATAATAAACCAACATCCCCCCTCCCCACTAGTAATATTAATCTAAATGGGAGTGAAAATTGCAAGTGTTTTGAACCCAACCCTTATATAGACTCTAATAAAGTGCCTTAATTAATCCTCTTTTCTCGCACAAGAAACACCAAAGTTGTTGCATTAGTGCATCTCCTAACTATATGACCTATAACCAATTGAAGAACATGAGAAAACATAAAAAAATTCAACCCTCTATGCACAATGAGTTATGAATGTAGTGGACTAAAAAACTTGGTCTACAAATTTTTGTTATGCTTGTCAACGCACCCAAGAATAACCAAGCAAAGAATTGCATTTTAGAAAATTTTCTAAAAATAAATAGAGAAAAGGAAAATTAAGGAAATCATTGTATCCAAGGAAATCCACCAAGAGAAAAGTGCAAAGGATAACCAAGGAAAGTATTTTATCCAAGGAAATCCATCAAGAAAATATTATAAAGAAAATGAAATATTTGTCTAAGTAACTTTAATAAAATGACTAAAGAATTTGATTTATGTTGTGTGCATAATGTGTCACAAAGAGTGAAATGTGTGTTCCCCCATTAAAAATATTATGTATACCTTACCAAGAGAAATAGCTTAAAGGTATCATACATGCATCTATAAGACAAGATAATTTCCACCATGATATGCCTAAAAGTAAGGAAAAATGTAGGGAAGTAAGGCACATGAATAAAAAAGATCACATAAGTGATCATTTAACTCAAGAGTCACTATGCATGTTTTGTAATTCATGTATATCAAGAATAATAATAATGAATTTTAAAGATCACAATATCAAAAAGCACAAGAAAAAAATTTAATATATCAACAAATTCATTTGAATCAATTATAGCGATTCATTTTGGCCTTGAAAGTGATTATTTTCCCATAATTACCATATAGGAAACTACTCCCATTAACTATATTTCTACAAATAATTATTATTTTTATTTATTAACTATCCTAATATAATAAACCAACATTCCCTCACCTTTCTAATCACATTAATTTAAATAGGCGTGAAAAATTACAAGTGTTTTGAACCCAACTCTTATAGAGACTAATAAAGTAACTTCATTAATCCTTCTTGATTTCCCAAGAAATACTAAAGATGTTGCATTAGTGTGTCTCCTAACTCTATGATGTATAAACAATTGGAGAACATGAGGTAATGTAAAAAAAATTCCACTCGTTATGAATAATGAGTTACATTTCCTTCAAACTTCTACATCTACATTAAGTGTGTCTAATGCCTCCTATATTGCTACCCATAATATTCCTTTCCTCTAAAAGTCTACATCTCATCTAAGTTTGAATAATTCCTCATTATATACTATTAAAATAACCTCCCCTCTACTACATAAATCACTAAAAACTCTTTTCCACATAAGATAACCTTTCATCCAAAACTCAACATCTCATCCAGGTGTGACTAATGTCTCCAAGTGCTTGACAAATCATAAAAAATTATGAATAATTTTTTTTATACCAAAAGTATCTTTCCCCCCTTGTTTCATTCAAAGGGGCACAAATATTCAAAGTTCAAACATTTCTTCAGTGACACAGATACGCTAAAATCCCTACTTTTCTCCAAGGAGACAAATATGTCAAGACCCTTGTAATATTTTGGGTTGCAAATAGAGTGCTTCTCATATAATACGTCATATAGATAATTAATGAGTCATACCAAAATTGATAATGTTCTTTCTTGGTCAGTTTCAAGTTGTCAAATAATTCTCCTCAAAGTTTCACATAGAACATAATTAGAACTCTCTTTAAGCATTTTGTAGGCTACATAGAATCGAATTGCCACACACAAATATTCTCTATTTCTATAATATCTTTTGTATAATATTCTCATTTTATCATATATGAACCCCACATATATAATTATATTTATTCTTGGGGCCCTACAAAATAATAGAATGCCATTCAATTTATTTATTTTACCATTTATCATTGATTTGAGCACCGACACATCTTTAGTAGTTCAAATCCATATCATATCCCTTAGGGAATCTTTTTTAATATAATATGACCTATCTAGAGAGATGTATTCTCCATAAAATTTACTTAATCCAATAATTACAATATAGTTATCTTCAATCATCAGAAAATTACTCCACACATCCAAATCCTTGTGCCCTAGCCTAACATAAATATCCTTCAAAGGCAAGCACTCAACTAAATGATTTTATTTGAACTTTCTTAGATTTTCATGATCGTATTCATCCAAATTGACATTAATATGACAACAAACATCTTCC